>OU426979.1:57922087-58512087 GCA_911387785.2 Aelia acuminata
CGGATACTGTAGCTGTGGAAAGTACTCATGAGAGCAGATACAGATAGTATCCGTATCCGTACGGACGGATTCCGAAGGATCCGAGTACTTCTCGTATCTGTCAGCTTCGGATACAGTGACTACTCGTATCTGTCAGGACAGATACCCGAGTATCTGTGAGTACTTCGGTATTTAGTTATTTTTTTCCGGATACTATTTCGGATATTTCTACTTCTGGGGCTGGGTTGTTTACAATTCCATTATTATTCTAATATTCTATTAAAATTATAAACAAATTATTAGTATTAAGCCGTCAACATTATATCGCTTCGAAATAAGGGTGCAATATCCAAAGCGTTAATTTTGACAAAAAGTAATAATTTAAAAAAAAAAAAAACGATAGGAATATAAAATTATTTTCTTTTTTTATTTTTTCAGATTTTTAAAATTGTAAACTACTGTGATGATAATAGTGGCTTATAATTGGAAAATACTACCGATTTTAAAATTCGATGCTGGTGGGGGGGGGGGGGGGGGGACATTTTATTAACTTTCCGTTTTCTTCGAGAAGAGTCTTTATGGTAACGGCAGATTTTGAAAATAGTAACATTTTTAAAATTTGGTTGGGGAGAGCGTTTCTACGATTTTTTTTTTTACTTCTGATTAATTTGTTATGATTGTCTGTCTATATCTATGTTTACGCGTTCGTAGATTTTGAAAAAGTATTAATGTTTTACGGATACTTCTACTTCTGAGGTTAGGAATTTTTAAAATGTTGTTATTAAACTTTTTTATTATTATTAGGCTGTCAACATTTTATGTTTTCGAAATAAGGATCCTATCGAAAATTTTAAAAATAATCATACTTTTAAAATTGTAATTATTTAAAATTAATAATATTCAAACGGAAAATTTTTTTTTTCTATTTCTTCTCAATAAAGAAGCATAATTATGTTTAGGATGGCTTAACTTTTGAAAATAGAAATAATTTTAAAATTACTATATTGCGGGGGGTCCACCTTTAAGAGAAAATTGTAACTTCTAAAATTAATACGAATAGAATTTATATTTTTGTTAATATACACTACATGAGGGCTCATACGGGTATGGATTTGGTGAATGGAATCAATTTTAAAATTCGATGCAGCGAGGGAGGATTTCTTTGGGATGAGCGTTTAAGATATTGGGGGAGCAGATTTCGAAAATATTTACAATTTTAAAATTTGGTGCGGGGCTTCTACGCAATTTTTTTTAACTTCTGATTATTTCGTTGTGAGGGTCTATATTAGTTGCACATAAATTTTATTATAGTACGTTTTATTATAATCAAAATATAAAGAAACACGCAATAAGAGTAGATATGAATTGAAACATTCCTATCTAAAATGGAGACGCTATAAATCAAAAAGAATCAGGAACAGTTTATTTGAGATAGTAAAATGCAATTCACAAACTATTTCAATTTTTTTACAAATCAATTAAATTATATGGAAAAACATTTATACTATCTTACATTTTAATAATTTATTCAACTTTTTATCTTTTTAACTTAAAAATGACTAAGGAATCTTTGTCATTGTCGCATAGGCTGGTAACAACAAGAAGTAACAAAATAATAGAAACCTCATCAAACTGATGGTGTGTTAGCATTGACATGGGTACTTTACAAAGATAATCATGTAAAAGATAGTGAAATTAAAAATGAATATTTCAATGATAAAAAAACTCCTGTTTTCATTTCTGAGTAAAGAGTGTTGCAGAGACTAGGGCAAAATTATAAAGGTAGAGGTAGGACAGGTTAATTTGCCGACTTCAAAGGGTTTACTGCGGGGAAACCCAACCCTTTTGAAGTGAAAGGGTACACAACGATCAGGTGTAAACTTAAGATAAGGAATTGTAAAACTAGCAATATACAATAGATGGTACAGTATACAAATTGTTCATATCTGGACTCAATAATTAGATAAAACTGAGAGTACACACAAGCAGACCTGGGCATTATTTATATGATTCCGGTTTTTCACATTTCATAATAAAATAGTTTGTTTTTGTTTTTTAATATTTTTAGAACAATATTTCTTTTTATGACAGAATGAAAATTTGTACATTAAATCTACTCAAAGAAGCACTTATAATTAATTAAACATTTTAAACGTAAATTCTAGAAAAATCTGGCGAATCAATAAAAAAATAACTTTTAAAAGGTGACTTCAATACTACAAAGAATTTGCTTAAAACATTACATTTATGTTTTCACACTAATCAATGATCATACAGGAAGTTATTTTGGAGCAACAAAAATACATGGACTGGACAATAAGTCCTCTTCGTCCCAAGAAATAATGCTTGGTAGTATGCTTTTTAAGTCTGATATAAATAATTAGCATCGATAGTAATAATTATTTTTGCTAAATGTGAATGTTAAGCCCCTAAAAATGATTTCTTAGAACATTTTAAATAAAAATTAAATGGAAAAATAAGGCAAACGTTCACCTGGATCGGAACGATTTTTTAACTTATAAACGTGTCTGGCGGGTATTAGTAAGAATTTTTAACCAGCCAGACGACCGAATTTCGTGTTTAGGAACCTTTTTGAATAAATTGGCACAAGAATGAATCGCATGTTTTATGGGTGAGTTTTTGTGATTCTCGCGCGCGTCTGGTAGGTACTAGTAAGAGTTTTATCGCTGCCAGAGGATTTTCCCTTTCTACAGAAATAAAAACCTAACGATTAAGCCATATTTCATCCGTATGTTTTATGGGTGAATTTTTATGAAAAAAATTAATTATTCAAATTAATTTTTAAGGCATTACTAAGAATTTTATCGCTGCCAGACTGTCGGTTTCGCACTTGACTCTGTGGTTTCTAAAAATGCTGAAATTTTTAGGTGTATGTTCTATGGGTGAGATTTGTTGCATCTGGCTCCTGTACTATAACCATTATTTTCATTTTGAGAACCCCTCCGTATTAGCTACTGTACCTAATCATGATAAACGACTCCTCTCAAAATCCATATTTATCCATCAGGGGAAAATGATACTGTAATCTATGACCTAGATAAAGGGATAATTTCATCTACTTACTCTAACATCTTCCGCGTCCTCAAATCCTAGTTTTGATTTCATAGGTATCCGCTACTATCGATGTAGCTCTATATTATTATATCACTTCTTTTTTATATATTTTTTTTCATTTTTTATATACATAATATTGGACCTCTGTGTGAAAGAACTCCGAAAATCTAACTTCTTTATAGTGCGCCCTCCCCCCCTCTCCACCCCTATTAAAAAACAAAATGAATATTTTTTTCAAAAATACCGTCCATAACATAGTAATGGACACCCGTTTCAAAGAAATTCGAAAATGTTACCGTTTTCAATATTATAGGCCCCTCCCCACTCGAACTTTAAAATAAATATTAATGTTAATGGTTACCTGGTCATGATATAATATGCTTAGGTAAACATGAAGAATATTCCCACATTTCAAAATATTCCGTGAATTTAAAGTTGTGGAATGAGGAATACCCCTCCCCCTCCCCCCCGACCGCTACCACCACCAAGATTGAATTTAAAAATTAATACTTTTTCAAAATCTACGAACACGTAAAAATAGAGACTGACACTCATAACAAATTAATCAGAAGTTAAAAAAAAAATCGTAGTAACGCCCTCCCCAACCAAATTTTAAAAATGTTACTATTTTCAAAATCTGCCGTTACCATAAAGACTCATCTCGAAGAAAACGGAAAGTTAATAAAATGTCCCCCCCACCAGCATCGAATTTTAAAATCGGTAGTATTTTCCAATTATAAGCCACTATTATCATCACAGTAGTTTACAATTTTAAAAATCCGAAAAGATAAAAAAAGTAAATAATTTTCACAATGGAATATTCCTATATATTTTTTTTAAATTATTACTTTTTGTCAAAATTAACGCTTTGGATATTGCACCCTTATTTCGAAGCGATAAAATGTTGACGGCTTAATACTAATAATTTGTTTAGAATTTTAATAGAATATTAGAATAATAATGGAATTGTAAACAACCCAGCCCCAGAAGTAGAAATATCCGAAATAGTATCCGGAAAAAAATAACTAAATACCGAAGTACTCACAGATACTCGGGTATCTGTCCGGACAGATACGAGTAGTCACTGTATCCGAATCTGACAGATACGAGAAGTACTCGGATACATTTGAAAATTTTGGAGGGATTCGAGTACAGTATCCGAGTACAAAAGTATCTGTAACTAAGTATCTAGTATCCGAAACTAGTACTTTTTTACTCGGATAGTGCCCAACTCTGACCCCTAGTGACGGAACATTAGCCATAAACGTCAGTCAGTCAATCAGAAAAACTTTATGGAATTACTTGAGCACAGCTTCCTGTCAATAACCTAGCTTTCACTTAAATGAAGAGAAAAAAAAAAGCATTTTCCCCTTCAAATTTTTTATAAAAGAATATAAAATAATAAAACGTTATTGGCTATAACTATAGAAATATCCAATAGCTTGAGAATTAGTTTTAATATGTATAAAAACAAAAGTTTTTTCGATACCATAAAATGAAAAAAATAAAGAATTCGGACCATATTAGCAAAAGCCTCTAAATTTTTTTTTTGTATCTTATTTATAATAACGAATCATTGCAATGGATCCGAAACAGCAAATAATCCATTTCTCGCCTTATAAATATCGTGGTTGTATTCTAAAAAGCAGGATTTGTAATCGATAATAAAAAAATAAATAAAAATATGATAAAAATGTTTATCTGGAATTTTTAAGAACTTTATTTTATAAATATTGGTGATTTCTCTTTCATAAGTGACAAATCATATTCTGATTATAATTTTTGAGTAAATATTTTGATATTAAAAGTTGCAATAATTTTTGAGCAATTTTTTTTTAAATCGGAAACAATTTTTTTAAATATTCTCCATGATGCATTTGGAGTCTCGAGTCGTAGGTGAACAATATTGTTATCCTAACTTACAAAAAAATATATTGATTTCTTACTTAAATGTTTTTATCTCTACTAGAAATGATTATTTTCAAAATAAGAGTTTTGTTGAAAGTGTCGAATAGTAGCTGTATGTTAACGTTCTTCGGTGAATAGCCCAAATACGTTAACAACTTAATATCTACGGAATGGAAAAAATATTGAATTTAAATGAAACTTATATATATAAAATAACAACTATAACAAATAATAGCTACTTTGGAAAAAAATAAGTAGCGGAGAGTAAATTGAAATAGAAACTCTTTTATTTTTACAGATTATTTTTATTTCACTTACCTATATATGAAATATATAGTAAGTGGAAGTATTGCGATCGTGAAAATTTTCGACTTCCGGTTTTCAACGGAAATACACGTTTTGGGACCCCCTGAGTCGAAATAACCACAATATTTAAATATATATTGTGAAGGTTACTTTTATGTCCTGATCATTATTATCATATATTTAATATCATATCACTGAGTGAGTGATTATTTTTTATCAAAGCATTAAACTCAAAGACATATTCAAAATTTCATGTATAAATCCATCATGATTTTTGACGAATGACGAATATAATAATTCTTATACGATTTTAGAAAAAGAAAAAAAAGAAGAAGAAATTATCGATTTTAAATCCTGGCAAAAAGTGAACAAGTCAAATAATGAACATTGTTTTAGTAACCAAGGTAAATCCTCCACTCTCTCCATTATATTCCAGACGCCCTCCCTATTTAAACTTAAAAAAATAAATCAACAAACGGGAAAATAACAATGCGAAATGCATCAAATCCTTATAGTTCCTATCTACAACGTTTAAATGTGAATTTCAAAATCTAAGTTTCTTTTTACTAGGTAACTGTTTGCAGTAAACCCATCATTTATTGAGTTTACTTCTTTTATATACTATGTCACCATTTAATCAATAGCAGTAAATTCTAGTTGTTAAATATTTATGTCGAGACGAGCAATGAACAATAGTTCCTGCTTGATGCTTAAGTTATATATAAATTTATAAAGATTCATACCAAAAAATAAAGTGGTGTGCAGAGATTCCAAGTCTAACTATCGGATTATAAATCAACTTACCCACACTGTTGGGTTTGACGTATCAGGTATACTCACATGATGGAGTAGCGGATCCGAACACCACGTGGTTAGTTCACGTCATCCTTCGCACAAACGTTCGGCGAGACGTCATCGAGAGACAGAATACGAAGATAGAGAGAGGACCGAGAGCGCATGCGCCAGCTCTGGCACAGCCGGCAGTGTACCAGTGTGCTCAGTGCTGTCAGCCCTGCCTCTGTCCGCTCCCTGTGTAAGTATCTAGGATCATGGATATCGATAGGAATCTAGGGTATCTAGGTATCCAGTAGGCACTCTCCTATACCAATATCAACCCCAGGCCCTCCTGTCAGCTCGCAAAAATAATGGACTTTGACAGCGCAAACAATTGATAGCGTTGACATTGCAGGCAGAACTATTGGCAGATCATTAAATTATTTCTCCGTATTGTTTGATCGACGGTGACATCTTGTAATATTTAATCGTCCGCCTAAAAGGAATCATAAGCGCATTTTTAGAATTGTTGCAATCTAGATTTTTATTATTTTTTTTTAATTGGTGATAGTCGAAGATAAGGAATGAAATACTAAAATATGCAATAGTTTTATGTATTTGACATGATTCTGAATTCTGAAGAAAACGGAGAACTCATTCAACAGAATTTTATATGGAGTACAAGTCCATTGAACGACGTAAGTTGATACTTGATAATAATACTAAATTTTATAATATTCATTAATAAAAAAAATAACTGTAATATATAACTAGAAGGATATGTTTCATGCCGAATTTTTCATATTAAAGTTACACAAAAAGTACAAAAAATAAAGAAAACTTTTTCCATAAGAACTAAAACTGTGTTGTTTTTTTATCAGAGAACGAATAATGGACATAATTTTACTCTAATATGAATTTTTATATGTATAATGCGAAATTCTGTAATTTTTTACCTCCTAACTCGGTTTAATATATTAGCCAGAACATAAAGTAATAAAAATCTGTATAAATATCGCTACATTCCTTCGTTGAATGATGATTTACTTAATGATTTTTTTTTTCAAATAGTCGTAAGAAAAGACATATTTTAATATTTACCTGCATTATCTACTCTAAACTAAATAGTAATAGTAATTAATCAGATTAAATATAATAAAAGAATTATCTTTATGTTAAATATTATATTTAATATTAAAAATTTTTTTTTACTATTTGTAAATAACATTTGCGAGCTCAATTAAACCTATTTTAAGGTTTTATATATTAGTGACTGCCTTCTTAAATTTAAATTACATTTAAATATTCATACATCTCTTTTATGTAGAAATTTAAATGTTTTACAACCAGTATACATGCGATTTAATTTCTAGCTGTTACAAGTTTTAAGTTAAATATGATGAGTATAGCATTTAATTTAACTGAAATATAAGGATTCGAATAATCCTCTTTCACTTTCAAAAACAGAATTGAGTAATTATGATGATTAAAAAGTAATTATTCCCCTTCATAATGAAAAACTTTCGAAAGTATCTTTCGTAAAGTTTCTCACAATTGGCCGCACAGGTTCTTTCAAAGCGGACACTAAACTTGCGACTTCGTTTAGGACTTATTTTTCCTCCCTATTACTTTAGACTTTTCAACGAATCTTCGTCTTTTGAAATCGAATCGGATTGCTATAGTAAAGAAATCATTGTGAAGAACTCAATAAGAGGCACTGCATTGTTTTTTTTTTTTGTTTTTTTTTTTTTTTTTTACATTTAATAATGAGTTTAATTTTTTGTAATCCAACTTTACTTTTATTCAAATAAAAATAAGAGTATTCCATTTATCAAATTAATATAATCACTTTGCTTAATCGTTTAAATATACGTTCTGATAGCCTAGTTTATTCAATCGAAAGAGTGTCCGAGAAACTTTTATATAAATTGATGCATCACCAACAAGAATTTTTTTTTTCTATTAGATATGAATGAAGATGTCAAATAGGTTGTGAAGATGATTTATAGGCTACGGGAAGCAGCAATATCATCTGATGGAAATGCATTTTTCAATATTCCGTAAGAAGTTACCAAAGTTTCTCCTGCAAATTTTGGATTGTTTCTTCCTAACATATTTCAAGATTCAGTCTTCCGTTCAGACACATAAAGACCTAATGGTATTTTATAAAATCCATGTCTGGAAAGAATTTGGTTCGACTATCGGCGCACAGTGGGCAAAAAAACATTTTTGCTTGGTTGAAAATTTAGTTTGTTGAATTTTATGTAGGACTGTTAGGTGATATTTTTATAATTTGCTGAACCAGTCATAGATAGTAGGAATGACACTGTTATTATTATTATATCACGTTTCACTTTTAGCATTCTTTCTAGCCCCAAAATCAACTGAAATATACTTTCTTTGTTTAAAGAGACTCAATTTTATTACATTCGATATAAATATGTTGACCTGATTTTTTTATGACCTCACGTTGTTATATCATAAAAAAATATTAATTTTTTAAAAATATTTTATTTTTTTAATTATTGTCATATTCCGGTCCTCAATAGACCCTTTTCTGAATATTCATATTTACACATTTGTCTAGCTATCGAAATCGTGCAATATTCTGTTACTAACTATCCACAATTTTTCTGACTTTGATATATTTGTTTCCTTTCAAGACAATCGAACATCGAATGGGGAAACCGCGTTTTATCCAAAAACATGCTATCTATAAAAAAGTAATGTCAGGTAACTATTTATATTTTCATTGTCTCCCTCTAGCTTAAAGGGTTAATGGTGTTATTTCCTTATGGTAATATTTTACCTCTGTTAGGTATACCCAAAAACTCTTTGCATACCATTAAGACTAGAATGTTTGTAGTAAATTACTCAGAAAAAATCTTCTTGGGTGCTCTTAGAGGCCACCAAGTTATTTTACATCAAATAAAAATGAACTAAATATATATATTTTTTTGGATGCAATGGTTTAATCAGTGCTGAAATATCCAGTCTTACTTTCATCTATAACTTTCTTTTTGTAAGAAGTAATGAATTACTTTTTGCAAAAAACAGCAATCGGAGAGAAGCTATTAATGGTAATAATACCAAAGAAAAAAAAAAAGTACTGCGCTTTATTCTTAATTTATTGTTTCTAATATTCATAGTATAAAAAAGTAGCAGCTTTTGTCCTCCCAAAAAAAATAAGATTTCTTACTCTAAATCTCTCCTTGTCCAACCATAACATATCGGACGATGCTACAGGGGAAATCTTAGATTTTTGATTTTTGATTTTGGATCTTTAAAGAGCACCTGACATTGAACAGGATCGGGATCTCCACGTACGTCTATCCCATCCGAAAGACAACATAGACCAGGATAATTAACTCCATTTAAAAAATCCTTGTCATCTGCTGGGTTGAATATGTCCATCTTTCTAATTTATATTGTATTATTATTGATATCATATTTAACGATTCTTTATTTTTGAAACTTTTATTAGCAATGATTTAAAAATCTATATGTAGCTCCTGCAGTAAATAGATTGCTATGCGAGTTATTCCTTGCCGATCCGAACGTTTGCCAGATTTATACAAGATTTACAAAATCTACTTGAGATTGGTAAGGATTTATTATGCTTTTAAATACAGCTTAAAGCTGTTGTTTCGTTTTCTTATATAAATTTGAAAAAAGTTATATAATATTAGAAGTGTAAATAGGTTGCAGATCACAAAAGTTATTATTGACACCGAAATTTATATCCAATCCATTTTACTTTAAGTACTTTTATATTATTTGTTTTATTTTATTTAAGTTGTTCTATTTTATTTGACTTGGCTAAGTCAAATTATGCTGTTTTTAATAATCATCCCTTTGGCCATTGAAAACCAAGACAAATTTTAATCACCTAAAGCAGAGGAATAACAATTCGATTATTTTAAATTTCAAAACTGACACAAGAACATTGACTTATACTTTGAAAAAATAAACAGTAGGTAATAAATGACGAAAGAATTAGATTTTAAATTATGAATTGTATTCAGATAGAAATTAAAAAGCAATTGATGACAATGACATAGAAAAGGTATTGATACAAACAATTAGCAAAGATTCAAAGGCTAAATACTTTTTGTTTTTCTTAAAAGCTCATATTCAGCTACCGATTCTAAAATCTAAATAGAGAAAACATACACACTATATTATATTCTAGAACAAAAATTAATAAAAATATTTTTAAAATCACACCTTTCTTTGAAATGGCATTTTGGCCAACAAAAAAAACGGTATTTTTCATATTTACGCATGAAGTGAGATTCGGTCAAATAAATTATTCATCAGCGGTCAG
Source organism: Aelia acuminata (assembly GCA_911387785.2). NCBI lineage: Eukaryota > Metazoa > Arthropoda > Insecta > Hemiptera > Pentatomidae > Aelia > Aelia acuminata. The sequence goes on from OU426979.1 coordinate 57,932,457, forward strand.
CCAGATAATAAAACGTTGCCAAAACATGAAGGTCCTCTATATTAGTTATAATACACTATTAATTGTGCGTGATTCACTGTATCCTAAAATTAGGTCAAATTAATAAATGTTAAATAAAGCTGTAAAAAATAGAACTTGAACACTTTATTGTTTAATTTTCAATAATATTTTATACCTTATTATCAGTGTAGTATATCATCCTTTAAAGGTATTTTATCGTGTCTTTAAATAAGTTTCATTTTATCGTTCTAAGGCTATTAATAGCTTTTATATATTTCTTAATATTATTTTATTACTCTATTTTATATATCTGTATAGTTACTATTTTAACAATTCATTTTTTAAAATGTTTTTCAGATAACAGTAATGAATCAAAGAATGAAAAAACAAGCAAATTATTTTTGTCTTTAATTGGCATACAAATGTTATACATACAAGCATTTAAGTATACTATCCATTTTATTTGTTGATATAAAAACTCATTAAAAAAGCATTATACCATGAATTTAATGATTGGTATTTATTTGTTTATTCATTCTTGTTAATAACCTCTGATATTATTACATCATTCAAGCGGCTAAGTGAAGCAATTGTTATTCGGAAGTAAGTGCGAAACGATTGATAAACTTTTTTTCACTGTGAATGACTATATTTAATTAGGGACAATGGTAATATTGATAAAGGTGTCGTAAGCGTAATTACCGTGTTTAAAAAATTCAATAGCATATCTTAGTAGAACACATTTTCACTAAGCCCAGGAGATTGCCTTAAGGCGGTTCTATCGAAGTTGGGTCTGGAAGACGGTCGATGGATGGAGGTGTGCAGGGAGCGAGTTGTGGTGTCGGCATCGAACCTTCGGGTTCGCTATGAGAATGTTACCTTAAATAACTACTATTACCTATATTTCATCGGGAAAATAATCTTTTGCGGTGCGCAACATAGTATTCACATCCCGTCCAATTTCAATTAATTTCTTTTCATGTAGAAGTATCAAATCTGTAACTATTTAATTCAATTCACAAGGTCACCGACAAAGTGCCCTTACGATGTATCATCGTAAGAGAAAAAGGAATGAAATGGGCGTTTAAGGAAGGTTAATAAAAAGACACTAAAATGGGGTACACGAAAAAAAAACTACCAAGTTACATAAAGTTGGCTTTATAAAAAATGTTTAGCATCATACAATTTTTCCATCTTATTTCTTATAATTTTTATTTTTCTGAATTATTTACTTTTTCTAAGGATATATTGCAACACTACTACGGGTTAGAATAATCTTATTTATGTAACTTTACAATACAAAAATGTCCAGCAAACAATGAGAGCTCGTATAACATCAGCGAGACAACGGTGACTCAAAAGTAACTGTGTGCTTCGCTGTAAAGATTAAACAAACTCACACAACACTTACTCGTTTTGTATATATCTTAGGCCAACGAACACTGTCGGACATTCCCGATTACGTTTTCAAAATTGTATAGTGTACTTACAACAAAAATAAACATCTGTTTTTGGTTTCTTCTTGACACTATTTTATATTTATCATACTTCTTGAAAAATATTAAAGTTAGATTCTTCAAAGAAATCTGCTTGCAAATCAAGGTACTTAAGCCTTGTCAGATTATTTCATAAGTCTAATCAAGATCACTAGAGGTATTTGTATGTAAGCGAGAAAAGATACCAGCTTTATCAATTTATTTTGTCCTTGTCTGATTTTAGACAAAGAAAGAAAAGAAAGATTCTTCCTAAAATATTTTATTTCTGTCTAAAATTGAATCCTTTTACCTTTAAGAAGTTCATTTTCTATTTATAGAAAAGTCGGAATGGAGGAAGATAATAATTTCCCCTTGAATCTAATGCAAGAGTGTTCCACTAAATCTGTCATGAGAATTTACCTGATAAGATGAAAATCCATCCACGGTTGATTTATTATTCATAACCCTATTTTAGAATGGCCATCTTAGCTGTTTGACTGCTCAGGCTAATGTTCAAACCTTTAAATCTAAAAGAAGAAATTTCCTGGAAAATTATGATGACCGAATATTTTATTAATTATCATTTTTGATTATTAATTATTACTTTTGATTTAATAATAAAAAAAAACTTTTTTAATTAACTCAGAACTGAATAAAATCATTCCTTTGTTGTTTGATATATTGAATGGCTCTGTCCTTTATTGAATCCTGAGCAAATAAGTACCCAATCACCAAATGTAGGCTATTAAGTTGATGAAAAAGACTTAATTTGAATGATGAAAGCTTTCAAATAAAATTCACTCTGTCTAATTAATTTTTTTTTTAAGCACTTGATATTTATAGACATCCATTTTTAAAATTTCTTGTAAATATCTTATATTAAATCAATTATAACATGACTTACCGTTAATCAAAATTATAATTCAGCTGTATTCTTTTCTCATTTCATTATGTGAAATTAGTATTTTTCCCTCCATAAGATATTTTCATTATATTCATAAAGATATAACCAATCCAATAAAATTATTTATTAAGTGTGCTTAAGATTACATATATCATACTCATTTTATGACATTATTATAAACATAAAATTTAATAAACAGTGTATGTATAACAAAAAAAATGTGTTTAAAAGTATGATGAACAGACTATTGAATACTTTAAAAATGGTTTCTTTTTATTGATTTATTAGGACTACCTTTAACTTCTACACCTCTGGCAAAAATAGATTTCCAACTAACTCCAGCAATCGGTCCTCATAACTGTCAATAACCTTCCATCGAAAAGCTGGAGGTGAATAAAAATTATATTGATAGATATTATCGACTCTTCGTTATTCACAGGTAGGAAGTTATTTTAGGATCCTTTGTATTGTATTCCTTTTTATTCTTTTATCGGCTTTGCGTTCGTCGGGTTTATCTCGAAATATACTCAAAGCCGGGGGTCGACCTTTGAGTCACGTAGTTATTACAGACTACGCCAGCTGCAAACATTTACAATTCCCGATGAAGACAAACATAGTGAAAGTTTTCAACATTGACTAGATGTCGAAGAACCTCAATATCGTCTCGAAGTTATCGAAGTTTCGGATTAGGAACTTATTGATATATAGGAGGTTATTGATATATTAGTTTTGATATATAACTTATAAAATGTGTAGAAAACGATATAGGAAGACATTAACTAAAAAAGTAATTTTTTTTCTCTTTATGTTCCATAATTTTTTAAAAATTATTATTGTATGCTAAATTCAAAAAAAAAAAAAAATAATCTACATGTCTTCGTATTATAGACTGAAATCTAATAATAAATGGCGATATTAAATATATACATGAATAATTAATTATTAAAATCAAATTCTCCAAGGATGTAGATAGGTAAAACCTTTGTATAATGCGAATTATTTTGATAAAACTTTATAAACTTGCTTCTCGTTATCGAATACTTATTAACATAAACGCCCTAATGATGGCTTAGGGGATACCTTTTCAACGAAGCGCGTGGATCTTATTAAACTTGTTTCAAATTCTTTATCCTTTTAAAAATCAAGGAATTATGTTTCACGATAACTTTTAGCCGTTGAAGCGATTTTAATAATGTTTAATAATCTTTTTAAAATTTCATTTACACAAACTTTGCGGTAATCTAGATCTACGTCTTTCCTAATATTTTTATTAAATTTTATCTTAGATTTACCAAAAAAAAAGTTTACCTACAAAAAAATTTACCTAATTAAGAACACCAACTCATACAGAGGCTGTGAGGGTCCGAAAATTAAAATTAATATAAAATGGGGCGGCTTTTATTACAAGTAGCGTATCTGACTTGCACACTCTTATTATTTTAATGCCAATACGCTAGAGAAAAACACTTTATTCATAAAAGAGGTGCTGCCAAACTACACTGGGTTACTAATGCACAGCATACTGTACATCTGTTTTAGACTATTTTTAAAATCTTATTGTAATATTATGTAATATGAAACCGTTCATTTAAAATAAAACGATATTATGCAAATTTGTTCGATTTTCAAACAGATTTTCCCGATATTACTTTCATGAAATGTATGTATCCTGAAGTATCCTAATGATTGATCTATAAACGATCGATTCGTTATCTAACAAACCTACAAGCTGATTTCGTCCTCAACAGCGTTACTGCATCAATCATTGACGCGCACTCCAAAACTCATACAGTTTCTACTTTTCTATCTTAGTCATATTTCGAACAGAAAATATTAAGATGTATTCTCTTTTCTAACTGCTCGTTTCTTAACTTAAATGGTAATTTTGAAGTGGTATTTACGTTAATTAGTTGCTCATGTCTTTCCAGAATCGAATTTCGGGTTCAGATAATTCTCCTCCAGAACGCCATACATTATAAAAAGGGGTATCCTTAAATGATTGCTTTGGGTTCAGAGTGATTCAGAGCAGCTTAGCGTACACAGCAGTTGCCAAAGTGTTGAATACCGCTAGTTGAATTGTTTTACTTTCTTAACTTCGAAGAATTGTTTTATACACCTTATTATAATTTTATATACTTGTATAATTTTTAACTGTTATCCAAAGTTAAAATTTTAATATATTTTCGGATCTTCATGCCTATGTAATCGCCGATACATATGAAATACTTTTTGTCCTCATTTTGACCTTGGCATTCTGTATTATTTTGGTACATAGGTCAGTTTTTAAGTAATAATTATGAAAATACTTTTTACGATGTACATGAATACATTATTCATGAAGCATTATTTAATACCTCATGGTTTCGTAGATCCGCTAAGATCCGGTTAGAGTCATTTTTTTTAACGTAATTTTATTACTTTGGCTTAATTTAAAAAACTTAAAGACTTTATTTATTATTTATTTAAAAAAAAAAAAGGTTAATATTTAAATCAGATATGGGCAAAAATCGTCTTATTCATTAGATAACGTATTTCGAATTAAATCATTTATTCGTATATAAAAACATTCATGATCTGTTGAATTAATATAATTTCATCATCCATAACCCATAAAAACCGAATAATTTAAATTATCTGTCATATTTTATCTTAGATTAAACTTTGAATAAAAAAGAAATAATAATAATAAAAAAATATGTCTAATAACTTGTTATGTAGTAATTAGTTATCGTTAGATAATTAATTTATAATTTTTAAACTATTTTATTAGAAGATAAAAGATTCGACCACGGCCGGTTATAAACAATGATAGTAATAAACAATGAATAATTACTTATAAAAAAAAAATATATTTTTCGTCTGACTTATGAATAAATATTATTCCTATGATGCCATTTCTTATTCATAAAATAATTATTGGTCATTGGCATTTTGAATTATGATCTTTCTTGCTTTTCTAGTCTTAAAGTTTTCATTTAAAAAATATTCGAAATGATTCTTATTCAAGCTTGCTTTTATAATTGTATGTAGCTAATACCACAATTGATGATTTTGTTTTAATATAACCTCCTTTTGCATGTTGAATTTAAGATAAAGACAAACCCGTTTAAAATCATGCTCGAGATGGATAAATAAAAAAATTTTGCTTGAACTTTTGAAGATAGAAAGTCTTCCATGACGGAAACACTAAATGGCCGAGTCGTGTCTGACATTGTAGAGTTGTTTAGGAGATAGTCGAAACATAAAACAGATGGAAGATTGTGTATGCCGTTGAGTGAGCTGGGACATAGCATCTTCCTTATTTCTTTAATAAAATGTTTTTAGTGTAATTGAGCGCCAAGCTCGCTTAGGATTTTATTTTCGCTCCGTTGCCTTTCCAGTTCAAGGTTCCGCTTGCAATGCTCTAATGCTTTCGCTGTTCTCCATTCATACAAGGGATGAATCACTGTTTCTTAATGTACGTTTTGTTGTCTGAATCGCTAATTTTTTTGTTACTTATTCAGTCAGTCATACCTGTTATTTTTTTTTTTCGTTTAATCAATTATTTGTCGCCTCCCTAAAAATAAAACGCGCAATACCTTTTTTTTCCATTTTTTCTTGCGTTATCAGATTACTCATTAATTTCCATTTCTTTATTTCGATTTTAACCCTGAATGTTGAGATAAAAAATATTAAAAAGACACCCAAAGTAAATTAAAACAATATATACTCACTTCATTTTATCTCCTTCGACGTTTAGGGCCTATTTTACACATATTTATCTTTAAATAAAAATCAACTTATATATCTCAACACTGTTATTATCACGTCAGATCTTTTTTTTTACTACATCCCTAATGTGATACACATATTTTTTTCATCTAAGGTTAGTCAAGTTTTGTATTATTAATGTTCACAAACTTACATCATTCATGCTCTTCTCACATTTTTATACCTCCATACACTTCTAAATTCCTTTGAACTGTCACTTAACATGTTGATCGAATGTTTTATGTCGTTATTTAAATCTGTATCATATTTTATTAATATTTCATATTTCTATGTAGTTCATTAACTAATAGTTTTTACCTAACTCTATAGCTTTCTTATATGAATAAGCCACACTCCTCTGTCCCTTACTATAATTGTTTTGACAACTTAATTTAATTAAAATTGATTTTGCTAATGATGTGCATATAATGTTTCCCAAACTTTGAACCTCCGTTTTGTAATTTACCACATTATTTATGTTTTTAGTTACGAATATTTTTATTTTTTTAAATGCCTCATTTCAGAAGCTATTTAACCTACTGAGCTAGTTTCCACTCACATTGTAGGAAATTCAATCTAGTTTGAAAATGTAGGAAAAAGGTTTTGTCAAAAACGTGTTTTTCACAGTCACCACGAGGAAAACCCGAAAAAAGTGATACATTTTTGCAGTTTTAGGGGAATTCAAAAGTGATCTGGTGGGCTGCCGAGATCGTAAACTTGAGTTTTGCATCTCTTAACTACCACTCCTTCATGCAACATACGATGTACAAAGTAACTGGACTATTATATCACTAACGAAAGATTTCAATATGTTTTAAGAAATATTTTAAGCATTAAAATAATGGTTTACGTGCTAAGTTCGTGTATTTTACAGAGATTCTTAAAAGGCTCGTACGGTGTCTAGTGGATCTGCTTTGGAATATGGAAGTGAGATTGCTTCAAGCACCCTACTCAATACATATTCCTCTCCCATATTGACTAGCACTTAAACACCTGAGCCATTTCCCACAGCCAAAATTGATGACTGAGTAGCATTAGAATTAAGCATTTTTAACCAATGAAATGAGTTAATATAAAATTCAAGATGAGATCATAGCACCGAATTAGGTTTTAGTTTTAGTTAACCTTATTTTATTCATCCTAATTTTATTCAATACATTCGTAAGGTTTAAAAAAAATCAACTTAATAAGAGAAAAAAATCAGATAACATGTTGCTAACTCCTCTCTAAGAATTTATTTTCCAGAAACAGGATTTTTCAGGAGAGTAAATTATTTATAGTTACAAGTAAAATAAAATGTATTAAAAATAAATTTAGGCCTTGGATTGAACTTTTTACATTTCAGGAGAACGTATTAGATAAGAACTGACTTTATTTCTCGGTTGAAGAAGAACAAGGCATTCAATTTTATAATTTTAAACTATCCGTTTTGACTTATAAAGTTTTTTTTTTTGTTATTTCATAGAGGGTGCGTTTGTATTAAGTTAATAAATTTGACGATCTTGCAAGAATATAAGTATATATTTAGATAGTTCAGCGAATTCAGAAGACTAATGGAAAATGGAAAATAGTATAGTTGTATTTCGATTTATTTATATATTTTTTTAATTACTTAATAAAATACCAACTCGAGGCCGCAATCTATTGAAATATACGGGAAAACGAAAATTAAATGGAAATTATAATTATAATAGAAGGCAGCTTGTTTTTAATTTGTATTGTAAAAGTTCGTGCCAATTACAGTGATGGCTTTCTGTTCCATCCATCACACACCCCTTCCAAATCCGACTCCACTCCTGGATCAGCCAATAAGTAACTAATCCTCCCACCCTCGTCTCGGTCCTACCCCCCCCCCCCCGGGATATTTACCAATCTCTTACAGCGCTTTTTATCATTATATGGATTTGTTTGTTAAAAATTCCAGTAATGATACACACTCATTTTATTCCCAGTTATTTCAATTTCGTTGTTTTTAACCATCGTAGAAACTTACATGTATGCAAAATTTAAAATTGTTAACACTAAAAATTAGGAAAATCTTAAAATTCTCTAGAAATTTTCTGTTTAGCGCCGCCTCCAAAAAGATTGTCAAGTATTTAAAATGGTATTTTATGTTTTAATTTATTAATTTTATTAACAGTTAGTATGTATTCGTACTAATCAAAATAAAATTTTCCGTTTTAATTCATTTTTCCGCTTTTCATACGATTTTCAATTTTGCTGCATATTGATTAAAATCAGAAGGTAATTATTTCATACTTTTCAGGGCGTTTATTTTTACTGGTTCCTAGTTTTCGAAGTCGGTTTAATTTTTCTTATAAAATGTTTTTTTAATTATTTCACTTCTTCAAGAAGGGCATAAATCTAACTGCCCTATAACGTTTTAATCCGTCTCTTCTGTGCCGTACCTATCCTATTTAATGGTAGAAACAATCAACAAAGAATTTTTTAGAATTTTCGTTATATCACAAAGTTATATATGTTATATAAGAATAGTAATAGTCGATTAATTAACAATAAAAAATAAATGGAACCTTGAAATTATGTATAAGTAGAATTTTAAATTCGCTTCACATATCGTATGTCTACAAGAACCTAAAAAAATTGGTTTATTTTTTAATAATCACACGTGACGTTTCAACAAACAGCGACTGGGCGAAATTATGTTTGACCTCTAATAGTCTACCATTGGGGAAGTTAGTACCACTGGTAACAACTGTAACTAAAAAGTAGCCTTCTACCTGCATTAACAGGATTATCCCCTCCTTACGAGAGTATGTCGAATTGCATCTTACGCGAATGGAACTATTAGTACTCTTTTGAACTTATTCTGGCATTGTAGGTTTTGTCCTACTGATTCCAACGGTTTACGTAACTCAAAATTGTTATATTTTGAGTTGTAACCATCTAATTGTCGACGTGCGATATTAACTAAAAACTATCTACTTGAAATCTAAGTAATATTGTGAGACATTCTCCAGGAATATTACACAGGAGCAAAGCTCTGATAATAAATTCAAACTTTAATTTTGACTAAAAGGGGTGAAAGTTATAATTGGCCAAAGTTCCCTAAGGTAATCTTTTGGTGACAGACAAAGGGAGTCGTGTTTATAATCCTATTTATATCCTTCTAAACTTTTATCATAAGTTTTTATTCGTAACTTTGTGTTGATACTTGCTTAATTAATAAATAAAAAATAATGGGCATCAGTAAACTCGATTAATTAAGTAATAATAATATTTTCATTAAATTTTACCAAGCATTAATAAATTAAAAAGTCTGGTTCAGTTTAATTAAACTAATACCGTCTCTACTTTGTCAAACCATCGAAAGTGCAGAAGAAACTTAGCAAGAGACCGGAAAAAAAAAAAAAAACAAGGAAGGTGAATCCAAAATCAGACTATTTCCAAAATGGCAAGTGTTTAAATTTGTTCAATCTTTACCATTCTATCCAGACCTTTAATTTTCTCACCTACATACATTCAAAAAAAAAAAAAAAAAAGAAGAGAAAAAAGTAAAAGAACAAATTAATCAGGCGAAGTTTAAAGCAGGAAAAAATATAATAGAAGGAACCTCTTCCGTGTTTAGTTTTTTTATAATTTATATTTCTCCGACATCTCCGGTTTTTGACCCATCTCCTGGGAATATATCTGTTTTAAATATAGTCAATGATTTTCTTCTCATTAAGAACATTTCTTAAAAATTGTTATACGTCCGTTAATATAAATAGAAAAGTTACATTGGTAATTTGTCTACAGCCATCTCATAGTTGGTCCTCTTTTATTTTACAAAAACATGTCTTACCTAATTTGGATAAATTTCATTTATAATCTGCAACCATCCACTGTTTTTAAATTTTAATTCAGCATAAACGAAACATACCTATACTACGTAGATATGACATTTAATTTATAATATAAAAAATCTGGTGCCTGCTCGCAACACACAACTTTCACTTACCAACTTACTTAGATTAGGAATTAATGCGTTTTGTTAATTGCCACTTCTCAAATGAACAGAACGGCTTTAATTATGAACAATGGTCTGTCATTAAAGGCGTACTCCGCATGCGTGGGCTCAACGAGTTTTATGAGTTGACTGAATATTTTTCTTTTTTTCTCCTCTTTATGTTTTCTTTATTTTTATCATATCTCATATTTAGCCATTTCTTATTTTTAGGCGTAACGAGAGACAGTTAATTTCTCCATGTAAACAAAAACAAAGGTACTTTATAAGAAAGAAACAAACAAACAGAAAAGCCCCCCCCCACAAAAAAAAAGCCCCCTCAGAACATTTTAATAATGATGAAGCTTACCTGATATTAAAGAAAACCTAATTTTCATTAAACATGACGAATTTGATAAAAATCGTTAAAGACGTTTTCGAGATATTCGAAAAAAAGGTAAAAATTGGAAAAAAAAGTCATGAAATGAAGTGCCCCTCAGTAGAACCAATTTTGATGAAATGTTGGCTTTTACATATTTGGTATATAAATACATCAAATACCCAGTTTCTTCAAAATCTTTACAGCCATTTTTGAGTAAATAAAAAATATGTACACGTGAAATTGGTACAAAATTTATTAAGTAAAGTCCCCCCTCCGGTTGATCAATTTTGATGAAATTTTTACAGTCGTATTTCGGGCATATACATACTTCATATACCCAGTTTGATCAAAATCGTTAAAGCCGTTTTTGAGTAAATAAAAAAAACACGTGAAAATGATACAAAATTTATTAAGTAAAGTCCCCCCTCCGGTTAATCAATTTTGATGAAATTTTTACAGTCATATCTAGGACATATAAATAGATCAAATACTCAGTTTAATCAAAATCGTTAGAGCCGTTTTTGAGAAAATTGAAAAAAACGTAAAAAGTTATTAAGTAAAGTACCCCCTCCCTTTGAGCAATTTTGATGAAATTTTTGCTGTCACATCGCGGGCATATACCTACACTAAATACCCAATTTCAGGTTCCCACGGTTTATAGTTTTTGAGCCAGTCTGTTCACACACACACACACACACACAGACACACACACACACACACACACTCAGACCATTTCACGGGACTTGGTTATTTTGACTCAGGGGGTCCCAAAACGTGTATTTCCGTTGAAAACCGGAAGTCGAAATTTTTCACGATCGCAATACTTCCACTTACTATATATTTCATATATAGGTAAGTGAAAGTAAAAAGGATTTACTATGTGATGGTTGTAGACAAATTAAGAAGGTAACTCCATTATTTATATTATGTAATGTATAATGATTTTTATAAAATGTGTAGCAAAAAAAATGAAAATATTTTTCAGATATACTCTCTTGAAGATGGGTCAAAAACCGAAACCGTCAGAGAACAATAAATTTAAAAAAAAAACTGAATATGAAGGATTTAATTAAAAATACCTAATTACTAATAACTCTTCCTCACATCTTGTAATTATAAAATAAGTTAATAAAAATCCTCATATTTTAAAGAATTTCGCTTTTGGTGTTTTTTATTATAAATATTATTTTCGCAGTATCTATTTTATTATTTGAATCATTTCATTACATTTTCTTTGATTAATACACAGTATATTCGAATAGTTCGCACATTGATAAGCTCTGTACTTGATGATAAAGTTATATTTTCCTAGTCAACCCCCGGCTTCACACAGCGGGAAATACGTTTTAGGGAAATTAAAATTAGCGTGGAAAACAGACAATAGTATACAAAGATGGCCCCAGTAACGATCCCAAGATCAATAATATGCCGGGCCTGATTGCCAGGAGTATCACGCTAGCCAAGAATTTTTTATTTATTTTTCCTTATCAAATAATATTGTTGAATGCATCTACTCTTTTGAAAGGCAATGATTTATTATTTGAAACATTAGAATGAATTTTCACTGCTCATCAGGTATAGAACTGAATTTGTATATAATTAAAATATATTTCGGTTGGTATAAAATAATAATAATTCAGAAATGACATTTCTCATATTTAAACTATTGAAGAGATATTTCTGGCCGAGTGCACACAAGGGATCTGAGATATCTACCACTCAGACACCTTTTTTTACCGATTAGTGTTCTCTCAGGAGCGGTAAGCTATGAGCCAACAATAATAAACGGTGACGTGTTGAAGAAAGTTTGTATTCAGTAATCATGATTGTCGTCAAATGAGGATGAAGGTATAGCGATCAATTGGTATTTTAAAATAATTCAGAAAGAGAAGAAAGGAGTGGGTGTACCCATTTAATATAATAAATGTAACACAGCTCATTGTTACAAGAGAACCATCAGCTGCCCTGAAACGAATGTTATCATTCGTAACCGCTAAATTTTTTAATGCACTGGCCAAAATGCTTAAAACCTGAGAATTTCTGATTTCCGTAATTTAACTAACTTAACTGGTTTTATGAGTTGCGAAGTAGGTGACTCCGAACTTAGTAGATAATTTTCAAGGAGAATTCCAGTGCTTGCAAACATAATAAAACTAGCAGGATCTGACAAAACTCTGAATGTCAACTTATATCAAAAAGAATGAAATATGGTTAAATTAAGTACTACACAGTCAACTTTTAAACTTATCGGGCAGTAAAAATCCATTAATAATTCTACTTCTTGTATAAAAGAAATAAAGAAAACCCCAGACTTATTCAGAGATATCAAGAAGCAGTCAATAAAAGAATGGCAGGATCGGTATGACTGGGAGTCACAAGCTAAGGTGGCGATTATTATCAAGTTCAGCCCAAAAGTAAGCCTAACCCCGTGGTTTCGAAAAATCCGCTTGGATATCGATAGGAATCACATAGTGAAAATAACAAGGCTCAGGACAAATAATGGGAACAAAAAGATGTATCTTGGATTAATGAAAATGTGAGCTCTGTAACTGTTTAGAAGACCCACGTCATATATTCTCCAGGTGTAAGAAATATGATAAGATCAGATTAGAATTAAATTTCAATCTCAGTGCTGCAGAGGAAATCATATATTTAAAAGAATTAGATGGAGATTGAGTAGCGATATTACGTGAGGTGTTGGATAAAATAAAAAGAAATCTATAAATAAATATTATAGCTAAATTTAACTATTCATAAATAAAAATGTGATATATGGTTATATAGGATTTGGAAACAAATCTTAAAATAAAGAAGCTAATTTCCTCACATGAATGATATAGTTTTGCAATTTCTAATTACAGACACTGAATCAGACCATCTAGCTGTGTCGTTTGGCATAAGTGTCACAGTGGCCTGATGTCACTGTCTTATTGTACTGTGTAAACGAAATTTTTTATTCCATCCCTTTTCGCGAATATGAACTACAGACGCTTGTCGTATCTCTGTGAACGCGATCATCAATCTGCAAACGATGAGCGTATTAAATTATTAGGTTAAGAGCTGAATCAATTTCCAAAATTATAAGAAGCTCTGTGTCAATTAATAAACGAGAGATAGGTCTAATTAGGGAGTATTGTAGGGAGGATTGCATTAAGACTAATCTGGCGGGGGAGGGCTAGGAGGTTAAGCACGCAAGTATGTAGTCGTACTAGCGACTGGTAGTGTCAGTTCTGAACCTTTAGCTTCGATAAGCTTTTTATTCTAAATTTTATAATAAAATAAAAAAAAAATATAATGAATTGTTATTATTCTCATTAAATTTCATGATGCAACAAAATAATGATAAACAAAGTGAATACATTTATATTTATAAAACATCCATTCCCCTAAAGTAAAGGCAGGTGGCACAACAACCCCTTCAAGGAATTTTCTAAAAAGGAAAATGCAGGATGAATTGTACTTATTCAATTTTAATAGCAGTGAATGCTTGGAAAATATTACAAAGCCGGGACTTATCTTTGAATTCTAAAACGGTTTATCCCATCTCGGGATATAAACTGGATCGAGATTGGAAAATAGTAATGTCCCTGATAGGGCTTAATCTACGGTAAAAAACCGTTCCGGTTCCGATGGGGTCGCAATGCGGCAGCCTAATAAATACTAGACTCAATTCAGGGGCGGATTAGCTTATCACAGGACCGTCCTTGATGTTAGGATGTTCATTGAACCTTAAAAAAACTATTTTCATAGATAAATCACTTTCTTTTAAATTAAACAAAAAAACTGATTACTATTGAACTATGACTTCTCTATATATTCACAAATCATCAGTCGTTCGAATATATTAATAAAGTTTTTAAAGGTACGTTTGAAATCACAGCACTGATCCTCTAATTAGGATTCCTCGTTCTAACCCACTATTCTAAAAAAAGAGTGCCCATATCACTTATAAATCGATTCACAAATCCATAAAAATTGTAATTATTTTAAAAATAAATTTAAATAAAATACAATTATTTATTGCTTGTTGTTGTGTGTTTGTATATTAAACGTCACTTTATGCTGTTATAGCTTATTGGACGATGCCTCATTGGTTATGGTAAATTTTGCCTATCAAGGAATAATCAGGATGGGGATCTTAAACGAGCACTTGATATCGCATAGGCTCGGGACCTCCATTTTATGTCCCATCTAAAGGATAGCATACCCAAAGATTGTTACTCCATAAAACGTCCTAGAGCCACCTGGCGGGCAACGAACCCGGGACTTTAGTGCAGTAGTTGGTTATACTAGCCACTACACCATATGTGACCCCATTTGCTTGTTAATTAGTATAACTTATGTCGATTTCCAAACTTTTATTTTTGTTTTACTTAGAAGGCCTCGTGACTTTCTAAGTTAAAAATCCTAGATGAGTGCTACCAATGGGTAGTTTCCCTAGACGCCTTTTCATGACAATATTTTCGTTTACTTCATAATCAACAGATTTACTGGATGTATTTTAATGTATAGGTGAAAATTTTTAGACAGTTAAACCCCAAAATTCAAAAGCCTACAATAGTTTTTTCTGGTATGTTATTCTGAAGTGACTCGTTTTCTAATGAAGTGAAAGTATTGTTTTATTTATTCGATAATATAGCCCAAGCCCAGCGTTCAGCGCGAAGAACACTTATCAGTCGTTTTCCTATAGTTCTAGTCACATCTCAATTTAAACTTTTCTGCTATACAGGCCTTTTTTTAGGCCCATTACTTTTTCTTTTTTTTTCTGGGAACTAATCAATATTTGGATGATAGTCTATTTCAAAACTATTGTTATCTACAATTTGTGGTTGATAATGTTAATGTATTCTTATTAACCTATCTAATTCAATATTGAATACTATGCCATCAATTTCATCAATTTTTTCAATCGTTTAGAGAACATTATTAGATTTTTGAGAATATTTTATTATTACTTTCCTGAATATTTCACTTTTGTGATATTTAATATCATTGAAATCCTCCCTAAATTATTAATTCTTACAGCTTTCAAATAAAGGCGTCGCGACAAACCTTTCCCCGAGAAGGAAAGGGAAGTGAAGAAAGGACTCTATCAGCAAATTAAATCATCCTGCTTGCCCCCCATCAACTCAACTAGCCTAACGAGCTCTTGCTTGTTAATACTGCTTCAATAAAGGATAAAACTAAATTAGTCTAAATTTCTTCTATTTGCTCTTTAAATACAAACTAATTTGGGATTAATTCAATTTATTCTTTAACTGAAGAACATATACATATATACTTAATAAAATAATTTTATATATTTAAACCATAGAACAGACATAAATAAATGTGGAAACATATTACATACTCAAACATACATACCTCTGTAAATAGTTTTTATATTATACATTTCAACTATTCAAATATTCGGACAACAGGCATTTAAAACACTATCATTTTTCTCATGCATTATTTATAAAATATTCATATGCTTTGTTTATACACTCTAATTTGCCCCCAAAATCTAAAAACTAGGATTTAAAAAATTATTAATATTCCTATGGTCCTTCATAAATGTGAAACCTTGCCCATAACATTGATCGGTAAGCAAAGGTTGAAGGTATTTTAATATAAGTAAGTATTGCGTTTGATTTCTTGAAGGAAGAACTTTCGAAGTTGGGTTTGGACGGCGCACAGTGTCACGAGCAGTGTTCAAAAATAAGAAAAATTAACTTTGAAAATATTTTTTTTAGGAATAATACAAAATTTGGAATGTTAGAAAAAAAAAGAAAACATCAAAATTTCAATATAAAAAAAAAGCTCAAAGCTAAGGATTAACTTGAATTGCAGATAAAATACAAAGTATAAAACTGGTTTGGTTAATATATATTTACTTTGGCTATTACCATCTTAATACTTGATTCCTCTTTTCACCTCTTAAAGTGCCGGTCTTAAGTGAATCGTTCATTGACTAATATTAACCAAAAGTGCAAAAAATGGGTAAGATCTATTTTTAATACCATTTCAGAAATTTTTCAAACTTTGGAAATGGTTTTCTAAAAAACATATAAAAACGGTTTTTCAATACTTCAACCATAAATAGTACATTTCTTCAAGTTTATTTTGATACCTAGTTCATCTGCTTCTGGTTGCTCCTTACACATACTAATACATACTTAATGTTAAGAGAAAATGTCGTTTTTAGAATGCAGTGATTATGAGGAAGAATAAGTTTTATTTAAGTGTTTATTAGCAATGTTCAGTGTTAATTTTTTCTTAAGTTCATAAATTTCATATGTAAGTTTCTATATACATTTATGCCTCAATAAATTATTTTTTCTGTCATGTTTGTGTTGTTTAGTTACCTAAAAATATAATGAACCTTGTTAAAAAAGAAATACGATTTTTGTTTCTTACCCCATATACTCGTGACACTGTGCGGCGGTCGCTGGATGGATGTGTTTAAGGAGAAAATAGTGGTCATTTGTTCCTTCTGCATATTTGCATTTTAAGGAGCATTAGATTATCATGATGTTATTTTAATTTTCTTTTTTTTATCTAACGTATAGGTTCTGGGGCAAACCGTGGTCGTAAACTGAAGTTACAGACAAATACTAAAAATAAAGCTAAAATTTAATTTTTACACATCTTTTTGTTCGGATCGCTGAAGATGTCCAGATGTTTTAAATTTGATTAAATTAGGGTTGTTTAAATACATTTATACATACACACAGCATTCGAGATCATTGTCCTAACTAAACAAAATAACAAGGATTATACACGAGATGTTGGGTGAAATTTTCAGGACTCGGGAAAAGACTTGAATACAAAATTGTCATGCGCTTTTCATGCATGATAATGAGGGATCTTAATAGGAGAGAAACTTTGTCATTGTGACACAATCCTAGTGATGTCATTCGGAGAATAACTATTAGACTGTCTCTAAAGTTGCCCAGTGTGTCGCACAAATATCTTAGCCAAAGGCGGATAGGACTTCGATTCCAGCTGTCCAGTTCGACTTTGAATCTCCGTTGAATAAATATGAGCCTTCTTCGTTAAATGGTAACTCACCATTTCTTAATATCATTCATTATACGGAATCGAATAAGGTATAAAGAAAAAGTTTGTAAGTCAATTACCTTGTTTAGAATTACTGAACCAGGATGTAGCCTGTAACATAGTTAAAGGAGCGGCTCCATTTAAAGTTTGATGGAACAAGGAATGCACTCACAATATTTCCGTCGGTTCATAATTATAGGCTAACCGAATTATCTGTATAATGGATTCCACCTGAAACGTTTTCTTCTTATATCCTCTTCTCACATAACTTACGAGTATTTTCCAACCGTCAAAGAGTAATAAATGAATTTTATTTACTCATGAATTCATTGAATTTCAGTCTCATAAACTGCGTTCAATAAACAATAAAAATAATAAACCAAAAAAAAAAATGCTACCTCCGTCATCTCAATAATCTTTACGAAACTGCATTCCTACATATTTTGAAACAAGTTAAGAACAGTTTAACCAATTCAATCCACACATAAGTAAAAGCCTTGGACATTTGCACTCGCTTTAAAAACCCAGTCCGTTTCTGAAAGCTCATTACTCATTGAGTCCGACATCTTAACGCAATTGCTCCAATTATTGCGATGCTATCGAGTAATTAGGGAGATTGCGATGGTATTGTGCAGGCTTCTAAAGTGAACAATAGTCTTATCTCTTATCATAACAAATGTTTAACGCCATTTTTACAAAAAGAAACTAAAACATATCTTCTCAAAATGATTGTGCATTCATATGTGAATCATCACAATTATTATGAGACTTTTTCTCTATCAAATAATTTTTTTTTTCTAAGGATTAATGTAAATGTTTTATAAAAAAACCAGAAGGCCTTATATCCCACAATAATTATTGAAATCTGTTTTTGTGAATCGGAATAAGAATTCCCAGACCTTCTTAACTAAATGAGCTATCTTTGAAATTCCAGCTTCCCCGGGTGTTTATATTAGTTCACTGGGAATATTATCTTCCCCGCTGCTTTAAACGTTTTAATTTTCAATGGCAGTTGAGTTATGAAATTCAAGTAATTATACGACGTTGGAGGAATAAAAGTTAAGCAGCGGCTGAAAATACGCGTTTGTACGACACTTTAATAAAAGGCAATGCTGTCAGCATTTTGCGATTTGAAGGTGAAATCTACTATAAAAGAGGTAACGCGTAACGTGCAAAGCTTAGTAATTAAAAATGAATTTTTACTTTAAAAATAAGTGGTTCTTGTAATAGTAATGTTTTTCAAAGATGCGATATAACTTAAATGAGGAATACCAACTAAAGTAAAAGCTTTATACAAAATGCCTAGTTATATTGGGGATGTTCTTAATATTCTAAGTTTTATGCGGTTCTGTCCAGTACAAGGTAGTTTAGTGTAGAAGATACCCGGCTTTTGTCAATAGGAATTTAAAACAAAAACGCGCAAGTATGATTCGTAAATTATAGGAGGTTAACAATAATAAATGAGATGGATTAATATTCCTTGTGAACTATCAACAATAATTGGTTCTATCGGTCCCAAATGGTTCCCCCACGATTGGAACAGCTTCCTTCTAATTAACAAGGAACACTTAGTTCGGTTTCCCAGATCGATGAATCTTCATTGTTAAAGGCAACTCTCGTGCTAACAGTTGTCGTAGCTTAGGAGTGAGTGTAAACTTGGTGCCAACACATTTTTATGTGGTCATGTATTGATTATTATATTAGCATAGGTATTTCAAGAGTAATACTCATCTAGTAAAGTAATATAGTGTTTAGTAATATAAAACATCGTCTATAATACTTCCTTCCGCTTATATTTATTTTGTGATAAAACAATTTTAATAATAAATTTAAATACTAGTTATATCCTAATTTAATTATCCTAGTTAATTATCCTAATTTTTTTTTTATCTAATTGGTGAATGTTAAATTTTTATAAATGATTTGATGGTTTCCAGTAAGCGCTCTATTTTCCATAGCCCTTTTCATCTCATATTTTCTTTAGTTTAACCAATTTTTTTCACAATTTAGTGATTATAACCTTTTCACATCTCAAATAAATTTTATGGTGTCCCGAAAATTTATAACTTTTTTTGTTTATTGGTGTTCTGATAAATGATCTGGACTTGCCCCTTGCTTAATTTTTCGTGTTAATACCTATACCTACATAGTTATTAGCCTAGGGTCGATCCCCCCCCCAAAAAAAAAAGTGTCGAGTATATAATATTAGTATATTGGTTAATGTATATTTATTTAGTACAACACGTATTATTTTGTAGAAGTGTTCTCTATTTACGCAGTATAGTTGGTTTTTTTTTTTTGACACACCTATTCCCCCCTCCCCCACATTTCTTTGAGACCACCCTTGGATAGCCTTCTCAAACTGTTGCTGTAAAATTGCTATATTTATTTGAATTTTTTCTTATTTTATTTCCATATGATGCCTTAATAAACGAAACTTTAACTGCTTTTTTATTTACTAATATTTATGAAACTGATAGTTTCGTTCTGAAATCCTCCAATGACATAATTTTTTTTATTATTAGACAGAACTAAAAGAAACAAACAAGCTTGATACATCTTTTAGACATAAGTTGTTAATATCATATAAACATCTTATTCGATTTCCATCGATAAAAATGAATCATTTGATAATCTCAACGATGACGCTGGTTTTACGATTACTATCGGTAGAATCGCTGAACTTAATCACTGATTTTGAGCTCGGCAGAAGTTACATCAGAACTTGGACCATTTAAATGCAATCAGCATTAAGCCTCTCATTACTTCCCCAACATCATCACAGCTATATACATATAGCCTTTTCCTACATATTTCATGTTTACTTTCTTCAGTAATTTTTATACCTACCGATTCTAAAATTAATAAATTTATAATGTTTTATGTTATTAATATTTTTTATCATTATTAACACTATCTATTATAATTGCATTCTTGAATTTTTATTTCATTAACATAAGAAGAAAATGATATATTATGCATCCTAGAAATGATATTAATTAAAAAATAGATTTTTTTATATCAAAAAAGTATAATAAAATTTACCGATGGTAAAACGTAATCTTTTTAAATAAAATTTTCAAATAAACTGTATGTTACAAATGCTTACATACTTAATTTTTAATTGATATATAGTACTGTAAAAAAAAAAAAAAAAAAAAAAAAAAAAAAAAAAAAAAAAAAAAAAAAAAAAAAAAAAATCAACACGACCAATTCAGAATATATGTTTTTGCGTTCGTTTATATTTTTTGAAAGAAAATTAAATAGATCGGCATTAGCGGTGATTCGAACTCGGATTTCCATACCACTAATACGGTGCACTTGCAACTTGTGCCAACTCAATAACTCAAAGTACTTTCCTCAAAAAGTATTTCCCTTTAATGATCTGCGATTTTATACCTGGCCATAAATGTTCGCCATCTTTTTATATGGGTAATACATATTTTGTGTTATCTGTAATTATTTTTAAAAAAAATTGTGGCACAAATGTTCACCGAATGTTAACAAGGTCTTTACGTTTAATTTAAGATTCCGAATCATCGATAAATTGTAAAAAAAAAAAAGTTCTTATTTTAAAAGCAATTGAATATTGTACTAAAGCTAAAAGATAAATCGATCAATAAAAATAAAAGAACAGTCTATAAGTTTATTTTTTTCCATTTCTCAAATGTGTCAGAAAACGCGGCAGTATAAGTGGGTAATTCGGACAAAAGCTTTTTCCCACTCCCCTTAAACGTGCGCGGAAAAACTAGACACAATTTTCCTTTGGATAAACGGGTATTGACTTGGTGTCTTCTCCGGCTGATAGCTTTCTATCAACTCGCCAGTAACTACTCCTTATTATGTACAAAATCACTTCCAATTATAGACCCTTTCGGAAGAGGTTTCTCTTCACTGAGCCTCCAGTTATAGAGGATTCGGTTGTAGAATACGTGATCGTTTTCGCAGCAAAAACAGGTTTCCATAAATATGAAATATAGTAACGGTTACGAAATTAGGAACGTGACGTGAAAGGGAAATGGCGTTGTTAAATATATCTCTTCATCATTATTTCTATTAGCCACGTTCTCTGCTATACTGCCGGCATTCTTATAATATTTCTTCCCAGACTTAATTGAATGTTTAATGTTATGAACTCCTTTACTTTCTTAAGAAGCATTAAAAATAAAATATATACTCTAGAGTAATATATTCGTAATATTTAATTTTATAGCACTATAATAAAAATATAATAAATTAACTACGAGTCTCTCTCACTCCATCACCCCAAATAATCTTGTAACGTCTCTTCGAACCTTAAACTACCGGAGTAAATAATAATGCAAACTTACCCAGTCGGCTTGCGAGTGAGTTCTCTATCAATCATTAGCTAAGTAACCCCTACACTATTTAGCAAAATAAACATTAAAATAGAGGTATTAATATGAATATATCGTTAATATGAAAATAACATATAACATACAACGAAACTTTAATTGAACTAAAATCCTCAAAATATTTTAGTCCATTTAACAGAACCATCCAAAAAAAATGGAACCTTCCTATATGTCTCTCATTTTTATTATCCTCCTCCTGATCCCTCATCATTTCAACCCACTACTGCCTATCGTGACTTAGCATTGCAGGAACAATGTTGAAAACGCTAATAAAATAATTATCAAATAATTACTTACGAAAGGTTTTTTTTTTTTTTTTTTTTTTTTTTTGGAAGTTTACATCCACTCACTGAATTAAGAGTGAGAATGAAGAGAAACAATTATTCAAATATACAAAAATTTAATTATAAATCATATAACTTAAAAGCAATAAACAGAGTTACATCACTTTTCAATTACTTATGAACATTACTTTAATTTCCTGAATATATAGTAATTCATAATTATTTTTGTTGTTCTTTTAAATAAACATTTAGTTGAACCGAGTTACATAAAAAAAATTACATTTCTTTGTTTAGAACTATTTTTAAACCATTTAGGGTTTAGTTCTGTTCCGATAAATCCTATCATAAATCTTCGATTGTTGACATTACCAACATCCTTTACCTTAAACGGAAAATAATTTATATTTTGTTTCTACCTATTATCCTTAGAGACCAACTTAAGGTCTGTTCAATGTACAATATGCTTGAATGAAGTTGCCAAAGCTTTGTGAGTCTACCAAATCTTAAAATTTTTCTCGAACGCAATCCAAAATCCTTCACAAAATCGTTAATGTTCTTATTTCGTTATTAATAAAATCATTAGTTATTTCCGAACCTACTAATTTCAATATCGCTTCTCCTTTATTTTTGGCAATACTCCTGGACATCTGAAAAGAAGATAGCTTCGTGATCTTTTAATTCACAACTGTTAGTTGACTGAAACCTTTGGGTATTTACTCTACATGCCTTTACATGACATTATTTTTCTCTAGATACATTACCATCACCAACCATTTATTTAATCTATTTTTATCAATATAGTTGTAAATATGAATAAAAATTATGAAGACTTAACGAACCCAAAGGCCCGGTGCCGACACCACCAATCGCTCGCTAAATAACTCCCCCCTCCCCCGTCCAATCCTCACTCCACAAGATCAGCGCTCACAGAATCCTCCAACCATCGCCTCGGCCTACCCCTTGGTCGTTTTCCAGTCGGATTAATCTTTCAGGTATTCGTTCGCAAATAAGACTCGCAATTTCGCACATCCTTTCTAACCCACGCGCTGCTATAACTTCGACTATATTCACTGGGTAAAGTTCACGTAATTCTGCATTG
Source organism: Aelia acuminata (assembly GCA_911387785.2). NCBI lineage: Eukaryota > Metazoa > Arthropoda > Insecta > Hemiptera > Pentatomidae > Aelia > Aelia acuminata. The sequence goes on from OU426979.1 coordinate 57,955,714, forward strand.
TGTAGCCGTCTGAATTCTCCTGTTGAATCAACCTTAGGGCGTTGCTTATTCTTTAATGTCAGCGGTCATTCTTTACTTCTTTAAAGAACTGGCGGAAGATTTATAGTTTTATAAATTATAGCGTTTAATTTTTCGGGACAGAAGGCATATGCTAAGCAGTAAATTTCAATTGATAAATAAAAAAATTAAAAGATTTGCCAATAAATCCTTTATAGTCAACAGACCAACAGGCCTATTCCTGACTAATGACTATCCTGTAAATGTTGGCGGATAAGCCACGGCTCTTAAATACTAATTTTCAAGCGGGCTAAGTAGCATTCAACTGTAGCAAGGTAAGAATGGTACGTAGAAAACTTCAAAATCGTGATCTCCTACAATATATCTGTACTCCTGGGAATGCTGAAAGTCTGTGATGAAACGAATTGTGAGGGGTCTCGTATAATCGAAGGCTTAGTAGAAATAATATATATTTACAAGTAAAGCATCGCTGTAGAGAAACTTATAATGATATTGTTGAATGAAGTGGATACAATCATTTGCGGTATTGGCACCTGCCCTAAGCCGCCCGAAACGAAGCATCCCAGCGACTTAAGTAGTCCTCGGCTTTCATTAAGCTGTCAGTAAGTAGGTTTTCCGGTCCGGCTCCCCTTCCAATCTCCCTCTGCCAATCTCCTCCCTTCCTCCCAATCCTACTCATCGCCCATTTGGAAGTCCTTCCTCTCCTAACTGCCAGTTCGGGCGATTGCTTGGAGTAGGAATTGGATTGACCCCGTCACGGCTGTTTTAATAGTAATTTATTTTAGATCCGGCATCTTAGTCCGTGTGTTTACTTACCGTCCTTTCATTGTATGTTCAGGATGTTCACGAAAGTAATTCTTTTATGGATACTTGCCTTTGTTTCTTCTTATCGAAAGGCTAATAGGGTTAGCTATATCATTTAAAAAAGGGACTTCATTAAATTAATTTTGGTTTGCCTGATTGTGAGAAGTAAACTGAGTATGTCACTAGACTTCCATGCTCCCATATCTGGGTTCGAATCTGGCTTTGGCAGATAATTATTAATTATGCTGCATCAGTTATTGATCACCCCAAGGGGTTCAAGACTACTCACCGAGGCTCTGTGAAGTGGATAACCTTAATTAATTAAGAGAGAAAACCTGGCGGTTGAGATTGATTGCGGCTAAACAACTTTAATTATAAAATATTTAATATACTTTATTGAGGCCTTTCACCTTAGGATAGATTGATCTTTTAAATATAAATTGTTTTATTCGGCTGATGAAGAACAAGCTAACAAATTTAGTCTAAAAGGTTAGTGTGATCTATTGGTGTGCCTCGGAAAAAAAACTTTTCCCCACTCCTTCTTTTATTGCTTGCGTACCTTCTTCGCTTTTTTATATCTGTTTAAACACGATTTATTACGTTTATCAAACGAAATAAATCTGTTAGAAGCATGCGCTACGCATTTTTCCATTCCAAAATATGTAATTTTTATTTGAGGTTAGTTACGTTAGGGTTTATGATTAACCTTTTACAGGTCAATCCGATAATGAAACTTGAAACATTTGCCGTTCATAGGTCAGGTAGAAGTAGAAGTATGTTTAGTCCTCATAAATATTATAACGAATAGGTAATATGGAGGGGAGTAGTTATTAAATTTTTACAGATCTATCTGATTTTATCGAACATTTGCCATTTATAGTTCAAATAAAAGTGAGAGGGGGGTTATTGCATAAAACATAAATTTCTATATACATAACTTTTATTAGGATACTTAATATAGTTTTATAAATTGTAGCGTTTAATTTTTCGGGACAGAACGCATAAGCTAAGCAGTAAATTTCAATTGATAAATAAAAAAATTAAAAGATTTGCCAATAAATCCTTTATAGTCAACAGACCAACAGGCCTATTCCTGACTAATGACTATCCTGTAAATGTTGGCGGATAAGCCACGGCTCTTAAATACTAATTTTCAAGGGGGTGACTAAATTTGAATCACATATAGGCACATCTGCCCTGTTATGATGGGCAGAAATTACTAAGTTTTCATTCGGACCAGAAATTACAAAGATTCATAAGACTTGACATTTTCAGAAGTTTATAGAAACTGAGAAAAAAAAATATCCATAATAATTTATTTTTTAACTTACCACACAAAACAATTCTAGAGACTTTTATTGGCTTATCTAAAACAAAAAATGATAAATAATATTAGTATCTTGAATTAAATTTAAAAAAAAAAATCTTAAAATTGCGTATTCATGAACGAATAGATGAATTGAAGAAGTACATTAGATGGATAATTAAAAAAAAAATATATTTATTAATAAATAATGTATTTATTTAGAGATTCAGTGACACTGGATGACTAGGAAGTGATGATACAGGCGGGATTTAAAGTTGGGGAAATTATTGAACTTCCGGATAAAAGGGGGAATAGAAGTCCATATTTATAGCACAAAATCGGTTTTCTATTTTTTTTTCTGGATTTCTTTTTGGCGAAAAATTTAATCTTCAATTACTTATTCCTAACTGTCGATATGCTAAGTAATTTTACTAGAAGCAGCTTCTATAATTAAATCCACTGATGTATTATTGATTTAAGTTTAATATTTTAGATTTAAATTATTAAAATTTAAGTTACCATGACTCTATGATTTGATTAGGAAGCAATAATTGATGAGCTGAAACGGACTGCCAACCCGCATTCATTATCGCAACCCGTGATGCTTATATGTTGCAGGCCTACATGCATTTAGTGCATAGATGTCTCTCGATCTAACTCTATTTTGATAGAAGAGCCAAGCTGCTTAATAATATATTATGGTTTTGTTCTTTCTCAAACGGCACTAAGCATTTGAGAAAAAAAAAAATCTTATTATTGTTGGGACAAAAGACAAATGATTTAGTAAATCAAACGTGAAAGGTGTTTGTATTATGTTTAAAATTTAAAGATAGTTTTCAGCTTATAGTTAATAATTTACTTCTCTGAAGTCTCTATTTAAATAGTAAATAGTCATTCAAATTTAAGTGCAGGATAATTACAAACATTCCTCTCAATGGTTTAAATGCAATATTAAAACAAATTACTAAATCTATAAATAAAGATGCTAATGATTAAGAAAACGAAGCTTGGGCTAAATATAAGTCATTATGTAAGACACCATTTAAGTCCAGAATAACCGACTTGCAAAAATTAAAGCTGGAATTACTAGTAAAGATTTCAAAGTCACTATTTATAAATATATTAAATAATATTTATGTAAATATTAATTATAAATCTACCCTGAAAATAATGAATTAAAAATACTAAACTTTTTTTTTTTATATAAGTAATTAAAAGCAATTGTTCTTATTTATTTTTATCTGCCCATGTTTTCAATTATAGGCGTTATAGGGTATTATGAGGTCCGAATCGATCGATTATGCTCAGAGAATTGTGATCTTATATATAAACTATAAAAAAAAAATAATAATAATAAATAAATAAATAAAAAGAAATGATACATTTTAAAAAGGCACTATCATCTCTAATAAACAGTCGTGTTTATACAAAAAAAATACTAACTTGAGCCCATATAGACATAAATTTAATGGCTGAAATGTCTGTTGGTGAACAGCGAAGAAAAAGCTGATTTCAAGACATTAACTTTTAAATTAGAGGATTTATTTAACAGGAAAGAAGTGCTACTGGGCTTTAACGTTCTGCAGCTATAATAGAACCATACAAGTCCAGTGAGATAAAATGCATTCGACCGACTTAAATGTTAAATTTACTCTTAAGTATATTTTGACCTGTTATGTATATATTGGCTAAATATTATATATAGGTATGTTTATTATGCAGAATTATTATTTTGCTCTCCAACACTAAAATATTGTTCCGTTACAATTTATCAAGATTCTATATTTGTAAGTGGAGCGCTGTTTGTGACCATCAGTTATTCACTCATGTGATCAGATAATACAATTAACAAATAAGATGAGATGGCCTGATTTATTCTCATTCGCTATTTCAAAAAATTAACTTCAAGACCATACTCCGTACGGGGGCAAGATATTTGTTGTGCAGAAACCTCTACGTAAGTTTAATAACATTGTAAAATTGAAAAAAATTTCGAGGAAAGGTCGAGCAGTCCGCTTTTTATAGCCGTCTACATTCATCTCTCGATCTAACTCTATTTTGATAGAAGAGCCAAGATGCTTAGTAATATATTATGGTTTTGTTCTTTCTCAAACGGCACTAAGCAGTTGAGAAAAAAAAATCTTATTATTATTGGAACAAAAGACAAATGATTTAGTAAATCGAACGTGAAAGGTGTTTGTATTCTATTTTGACTTCTTTCGAAACGATAACACAAATCAATCACCTGACAGCAACTGTCAAAACGAACCCTTATCAATCAAAGAGATAACCACAACCGTTCCCCCAACCCAAGTCTTATATATGGCTTTAACCTAAAATTTTGTCAAACACATTTCATTCCTGTTTATACATAATGTTGAATGTAAAACAATAGGGGGGGTGTACTGATTCTAATACATTAACATTAAGTAATATATTTACGTAATACAAAAACAATATTTATCCATTGTTTTTCGTTATCGATCTAAACAACAGGTATCTATTATATATATGATTAAAGTTTACAAAATATGTTATTGCAAATTTATAAAAAAATATTGCAAAATAGAATTATTATCATATTACCACAAGGGAAGACATGAGATGGCTTAGGTTACCTATTTCATTGTAGTTCATGGAAGCCAGATTAGTTGGAAAAAAACATTGGATGAAACAAAGAAAAAAAGTTAAATTGGAAATAGTAGCTAGACGAATTGTGAACTACCATTTTTTTCTTGTGGAAAACAAGCGGAAAATTGCGGGGGGGACATAAGATGAGGGTTAGAAAAGGCTTATTGGATTTTAAAAATCATGAATGTAAAATAATAATAATAATATATGAATATTTATATGAACTACAAAACTTTAATCATTTTTATAGCTATGAAGGATTACGGTAGTAATGTTTTCATTAACTGCCTTGAGCGATGAAGTTAGATTTATTTAAGCATACTTTGTATCCCAAGATTTTTTTTTTTTTTTTTTTTTTGGAGGTTGGTTCTGACATAACTCATACTAAAGAAAATTTCAAAATGTAACCCTTTCCTAACTACATTGGGAATTCATGTATTTATTTTTCTTTTTAATCATAAAAAATAAAAATTTGTATGACCCACATGGGAACCGAACCGTGGTTTTCCACCCTCTAACCAATACGCTGTGTCTACACGTCTTCATACTGAACGTAGGTAACCTGATTACCAAATAAAGGGATCCCTAGGCTGAAAAAATATCTAGGATAGAATTTTCATGTTATGCTTCAGAGGATTAAAAACCGTTTAACGCACATTGTCAACAACTATATTAAAAATCTGGTGCGTGCGCGCAACACACAACTTTCACTTACCAACCTACTTAGATTAGAAATTTTTCCTCCTCTTTATGTTTTCTTTATTTTTATCATATCTCATATTTAGCCATTTCTTATTTTTAGGCTTAACGAGAGACAGTTATTTTCACCATATAAACAAAAACAAAGGTACTTTATAAAAAACAAACAAACAAAAAAGGCCCCAACCCACCCAAAAAAAGCCCCCTCAGAACATTTTAATAATGATATAGCTTACCTGATATTAAAGAACGCCTAATTTTCATTAAACATGGCGAATTTGATAAAAATCGTTAAAGCCGGTTTTGATATCCTCGAAAAAATGGTAAAAATTGGAAAAAAATATGAAATAAAGTGCCCGCTCGGTTTCACCAATTTTGATGAAATGTTGGCTATCACATCTTTGGCATATACATACATCAAATACCCAGTTTGATCAAAACCGTGAAAGCCTTTTTGAGTAAATAAAAAAAACACGTGAAGATGATACAAAACTTATTAAGTAAATTCCCCCTTCTGGTTGATCAATTTCGATGTAATGTTGGCTATCGCATCTTTGGCATATACATACATCAAATACCCAGTTTGAACAAAATCGTTAAAACGGTTTTTGAGTAAATAAAAAAAAAACACGTGAAAATGATACAAAATGTATTAAGTAAAGTCCCCCCTTCGGTTGATCAATTTTGATGAATTTTTTACAGTCATGTCTCGGGCATATAAATAGTTCAAATACTTAGTTTAATCAAAATCGTTAGAGCCGTTTTTGAGAAAATCGAAAAAAACTTAAAAAGTTATTAAATAAAGTACCCCCTCCCTTTGAGCAATTTTGATGAAATTTTTGCTGTCACATCGCGGGCATATACATACACTAAATACCCAATTTCAGGTTCGCACGGTTTATAGTTTTTGAGCTAGTCTGTTCACACACACACACACACACACACACACACACACACACAGACACACACACACACACACAGACCATTTCGCGGGACTTGGTCATTTCGACTCAGGGGACCCCAAAACGTGTATTTCCGTTGAAAACCGGAAGTCGAAAATTTTCACGATCGCAATACTTCCACTTACTATATATTTCATATATAGGTAAGTGAAAGTAAAAACATAATATAAATTTATTATAATGTTATATTTGGCGAACCTTAAAGTTCCATAGTAGTCTATATCCACCATCCACCATCCATCATCATCTCCAACAAACCCAATCCCACAAAGATTCATATACAAAAAATGATTCCTTTGAGTTATATTACATGGTGCATAATGACAATTAAGCGATGTAATTCCTTAAAAAGTACGGAGATCCTTATTTCATTGGGCATGCAGTAATCCTGATGTAATACATGTAGGTAATACACGGATGTACAATATATCGATCACAAAACACAACAGTGTTTAAATTTACTGTTCAACTTTCTTTTTCAAATAGAAGCTCTTTTAATTAATTCTGGTTCGCTAATCCATTTTTACTTTCACTTACCTATATATGAAATATATAGTAAGTGGAAGTATTGCGATCGTGAAAATTTTCGACTTCCGGTTTTCAACGGAAATACACGTTTTGGGACCCCCTGAGTCGAAATAACCAAGTCCCGCGAAATGGTCTGTGTGTGTGTGTGTGTGTGTGTGTGTGTGTCTGTGTGTCTGTGTGTGAACAGACTAGCTCAAAAACTATAAACCGTGGGAACCTGAAATTGGGTATTTAGTGTAGGTATATGCCCGCGATGTGACAGCAAAAATTTCATCAAAATTGTTCAAAGGGAGGGGGTACTTTATTTAATAACTTTTTACGTTTTTTTCGATTTTCTCAAAAACGGCTCTAACGATTTTGATTAAACTGAGTATTTGATCGATTTATATGCCCGAAATATGACTGTAAAAATTTCATCAAAATTGATTAACCGGAGGGGGGACTTTACTTAATAAATTTTGTATCATTTTCACGTGTTATTTTATTTACTCAAAAACGGTTTTAACGATTTTGATCAAACTTGGTATTTGATGTATTTATATGCCCGAGATGTGACTGTAAAAATTTCATCAAAATTGATTAACCGGAGGGGGGACTTTACTTAATAAATTTTGTATCATTTTCACGTGTTATTTTATTTACTCAAAAACGGTTTTAACGATTTTGATCAAACTTGGTATTTGATGTATTTATATGCCCGAGATGTGACTGTAAAAATTTCATCAAAATTGATCTACGGGAGGGGGGACTTTACTTAATAAATTTTGTACCATTTTCACATGTTTTTTTTATTTACTCAAAAACGGTTTTAACGATTTTGATCAAACTTGGTATTTGATGTATTTATATGCCCGAGATACGACTGTAAAAATTTCATCAAAATTGATCAACGGGAGGGGGGACTTTACTTAATAAATTTTGTATCATTTTCACAGGTTTTTTTATTTACTCAAAAACGGCTTTAACGATTAACATAAATAAGATATGAATGTAGAAAAATGTGTGACTTTGGGAAATGATTATTAGCAAAACACGTCAATTTCTAATCTAAGTAAGTTGGTAAGTGAAAGTTGTGTGTTGCGCGCACGCACCAGATTTTTTCTTTTGTTTAAAGTATAATTTAGTAGCGTTTATCTTTTTTTTTTAGATTTACGTTTTTTGCAAAATATAGCATTTTCTTGGTAGTTAAGAGACTGAAAAGACTTTTTATTCTGTTTTTAAGGCTAATTGGAGGATGCTACAATAGGTGTCCTAAATTTTAGCTAGCCAGAGGTATGATAAGATAGGTAGGGATCTTTAACTAGTACCTGACATCGTTTTCAAGTTTTTTTTTTTGGTCTTTTTTTCCAACCTGAATAGATGACTTTGTAATTTTGATTAGATGTGTTTAAAAATTCCAATTTGTTATCTTGGCTTGACGTGGCCCAAAAAATCAGATGTTCCTCCTGTCTAAAAGTGTATCAAAACTTATAATAGACCTTTCTACTCGATTCCCTTCTTTTTTTTTTTACAAACTTTTTCATCATCCTTTTTTTATTCTATTTAAACTCCTTATATTTTCAAACACCAATCCCTCCCCCTCCCTCTCTTGTTTAAACAATAATAAAAGCGCTTAAAGGAAATTGTATTTAGATGATTAACAGATTTATTGTCACTTTTTAATGATGATTGATAACAATTTTTTTCAAAATAAACCCAAAAACCTTAAATAGATATCATCAGAGTCATGATAAAAAATCTCATAGCCTAACATAATTAAATATTTTTATATTATACCGTAATATAGAAACACTTATAAAGCTATTTTTAGATCATAAGATAGGAAGTATAGAAAAAGTTGTCAAGGAAAGAAAAGGATTAACTATTGTCTCTACTTTATTGAACTTATGATTTAAAATTGTTGGACTTTTTTTGTACGGAAATATATAAATATATGGATATGTATGTAACATATTCGAATAAAAATGAAATAATTTCATCTTCACACACATGGGAGCCACTTGTGGTGTAGTAGTTAGCATAGAAACTTACAATACTAAAGGTCGCGAGTTCGCGTCCCGAGGTGGCCCTAAGATTTTTTAATGGGCGTAAAAAACCCTTGTCTATGCCGTCCCTCGGATAGGACGTAACCTGTCCCGAGCCTGTACGATGTCAGGTACTCGTTAATGATCCCTATCCTATATACCTATAGGTATACCTATACCCTATATACCCTATATACCTATACCTATCCTATACCTGGATAGGCAAAATTTAGGACTCCCACTGTAGCATCGTCCGATTAGCCTTAGTAGCATAAAGTGACGTTTAAATAAACAAACAAGTTACATTAAATAAATAATAGTTACATTAGAAACTATTTATTTACTTCAATAACTAACACTAAACAAACTAATTTTATTTTTTATATCTTGAATATTATTTAACGCTAATAAAACTACCATTTTTTCTATTGTTTTAATATTCTGTCCTGTAGATCTTATCCATTATTTTTATTGCTTTTCCACTTAACAGTTTTCGAGAAACCCAAGTATTTGATGTTAAGGCGATATTTTCTTTTTTTTTTCTTATTTATAAATCTTTTTTTCTTGTCTTTTTTTTGGTTGTAATCTTTCTTTTCGAAATATGTAGAATCTTAATACTCAGCGAACCATTTGGAGACTAATATTTGATTATTTTCCATAGGTAATAAATAAATATTTTTCATACATTTGAAGAAAATAATTAACTTTAGACGACAATTGGTCTATGTGACATTCATGAAAAAAATCCAGTTAAATGCGGAATATGGTTGTAAAACTGCCACTATTTTGACTTGCAGATACATTGAAGTCGGTTAGACAGTAGTGATTAAATGTTAAAAAACAGTTTGTTTCAATTTGTTAATATAACTTGTAAAATATCAAAAATTCTCCTTTAACTTCCCCTTCCGGAACCCATCTATGATAAAATTTATGTGTAACTAATCTTCTCTAATAGCACCTAAGTACGACGAATTTCGTAAAAATCGGATAAACTAATAAATAGTTAATTTAGTTACCTACACCCTCTCCCCATTTTTTCGATGTTCTAATACTTGTTTAGCTATTTGGGGTGTAAAATCGAACAACAATTATAAATACACACACTCAAAAACAGCTTCACAAAATCCGTGTAATATAAAACTTTTTAATGGTTTTCGTTGTTAGTATTTACTTTAGACACCCTTTGTCGAAACGGGGCATCGAAGACATTTGCCCTGAGAAATGATCGTTTAATTGTAGGGCCTGAATGGAGGGGTTTCGACCTGACCCTAGCGTACCATTTGTCATCGGTTACATTATAAGCCGTCACAAAAATGTCCCTGCATCTATTCATCTTCCCAGCGATCCCACAATCCAGTTTCTCCTAATTCTTCCGACACCAACAGCTATAAATAAGGGCTATTCTGCCGGTCCCTAAGGGGTTAGGGTATTGTTTGGGGATATTTTTACCTAAGGTTAAAATTTGTCAAGCGAGGCCAAGATATATTTAGGAATCCTAAATTGTATAGGTGCAATTAATTATTACATATATAGAATATCTAACGTTGTAGGATTGTGGAATATGCCATTAGGGAGAAGGCACGTTCCGAAAAAAAATTAAATTTAGGAAAAATCTATCCGTGGACCTTATATCACGTTAGACGTACCACTACATATATTTTTACATGGTACACAGGTAAAGTAATGAGTTATTGTTCTTTAATACACGGGTGTATTATTATGATCATTAATATTCTTTTAGGATTAAATTAAATTAAATAGTATCATAAAAAATTATCATATTTTATTATTCCTCTTCAATTTGGTCAATGGTTACGATGAATATCAGATCTAAATTTAGCGTTTCAAGGAAACATTCAAATCTTCTAAATAACTTTAAATTGGTAATTATAAATAAACTTTGATAAATTCAAATCCATTAATTTTATTTTTAAAAATGTTACGAAAAAAAATTTGAAATGTATGAATTTTATATTAATAATGTTTTTTAACTTGTATTTTTATTTTTTCTATTTTTAACTTATTTTTAACTGTTAGTGGCATATTTTAATTTTAATAATTTAACATTCATTTTTATCCTTTGTGTTTCCTTAATATTTTTATATTGTTAATATTAGATTTTTCTCTTGTCATGTCATGTTTACTATCGGACCCTGTCAATTTAAAAATAAGCGTATAAAATTATTCTATGACCAGAGAAATTTTCATACGTGCTACCACTGGCTCGCGGCCAATAAATTCGCCACCAATGGAAGCCTAAACAGGCAGAGTTGGAGAAGGCTGTCTTAAAATTGTTAAAAGTGTCAAGAAAACAATTAAAGCTCAAATTAGCAACCAAGTTACCAAACAGTAACTTAAAAGTACCTTATGCTTCAATGTACAAGGCTAGACTAGATGATCGCTTCTTTCGCTCGGATTAAGGCTGGTTATTTTATCATTATGGTCAGCAGTCTGGCTTGTAAATTTGTCGTTTAACCTATTTATTTCAGCCAACAAACTTGAATTTAGGCTGGATATCTTATTACTAATCTCAACAGGCAGGCTGGTCATCTTATCATTTACCTCAGCCGACAAATTTGAATTTAGGCTGAATGTCTTATCATTAAGCTCAACAAATAAATTATTTAGAGCAGCCTTTAAAGAGATATCCTCAAACTCCACTGTTCGGTACTCCCTGACCAAAGTAATACTCACGTAACCAAGCCAATAAGATCGTCTTCGTACCAGTAGTGTCCAAATCCAGCTCTTCTAAGGCCGAGCGCACATTGAGACACTCGCGGCGCAGAGCAGTTTTTGTGGAACTTGAATTAGAAAGGAAGCGCGCGGTCCAATGTCCATGGAAAACTGTGCGACGCAGTTTTTCTTTCGTGCTGTCCTGCCCGGATCTCTTTTTCCCTTTTCTGCTCTGCGTCGCCTGCGTGGTACAGTCCAATGTGCGCTTTACCTAATTCCCTCCTCAGCTCCGCTGCTATATGTTCTCCAATCCGTCTCAACTATGTAACGATATAGCTTGCTTCCCCAATGCATCACAATCACGAGATTTTGGGATCAGTAAAAATTACCATTTCTACGCGTTAATTTTTTTCAAAAGTGTATCGAAAACAAATATCACACTCATTTTGTTTTAAAATAAAGAAAAATTTCGATTGTCATTTTTGATTTTATCCATTCGAAATACAATTAAAACATTAAGAACAGTTGTTGAATTATGCCGGAATGCAGATTTTTTTTTTTTTTTTTTTTTAATATGGAAGGATTTGAGAAAAAGTTATTTAATTTATCTGCTTTCATACTTATTAATGTTTTGGTTCCCCAAAAGAAGAGTTTACTGAGGAAGTTGAATTTTAGACATGTAAACATAAAAAGAAAGATGAAATAAGTTAAGGTCATAAGGAACACTATCGGTATCTTATAAGACAGATGTAATAATTAGTTATTTACAAACATTTCAGTAAATCTCAGTAAACAAATATTTAGAGCAAATATTATGTCTTAAAGTTTCATCAGTTAATAGATGTTCATATAATGTAAAAAACAAATGTAATACACGTGTTACCTATATATTATATTTCTTTATTATTCTTGATAGTATTATTTGTGTGTTGAGTAGCATAAAATAAATTGTATTGTATAAAAAATACCACATCGCGTGAACTATACCCATTTACAGTACTAGAGGTGATTTCATTACGGGGATTTTTTTTTTTTTTTTTTTAAACCCATACCTGATAACAATTGTAACACTGATGTGGATTAATATAATTTTATTTAAAGAAAACTTTAATTTACAATGTCACAGGTTACAAAAAGTATCACGTTGTAGCTACAAAGAAAGTGCTACAGCAACTTCTAAAGCTGCAACTATGTATTTGACCTTGTATTATGGACTGATAGTAAAAAAAAAAGATTATTTTCCCCGATAAAGAAATACAGCCCAATGACTATAAAAATAAACATAAGACTAACTCTTCAGTCCATCGCTCCTTATATTTAGTCTTAAGAAGAACAGCTTGGAAGGTTCTAGGCCAGCGTAAATGGTACTCGAACATCGTTGTCAAAAACATGTCCTATGACAGTTTGTTCCAACTGTTAGTTCGTTCCAACAACAAGTCTAGAACTATTCAAAATCGTATGTTTTGTGTGTTGTTTCACGTTACAATATATAAACATTTGTTTTTATTTCACGTCACAATATGGATTATTACAGTCCTATTGGCTTATTAATGGTCCTCCTATTCTATAGGTCGTCCTCGTATAGATACTAGACTTGATTTAGCGTGTTAGGATTGCCTAAGTATGCCTGCATCTGAGAGATAGGCCCATTGGATTGAGGCGTCGTGATTGCAGGCTATGAGAGAGAGGCGGCTCAGATGAAATATTTTATTGCTGGACCCAGGCCAAACGAGGGATCGTAAAGCGAAGCAGTGGCCCCTGTTAAGATCTCCTCCCCCCCCCCCTCCTTCAATCCTCCTTTGTCTCCGTTAAACCTTTACGACCTCATGCTTTATCTAGATAGTTTTCATGACGCTACATAAATATATAGCTACTCCTTGAGCCCGATTGAAAAAAGGCTTTTATATAATTAGGCAGGTTGGTTATATATTAGCACTTTAAAAATGAAATCCATTATGTTGTGACAGAATTAGGTAACTTTAAACTACTCTTTTACGTCAATTTATTTAAAAGCTAGCTGCCTGGAAAGTAACTTAATACAAAGATGCTTTGGATATATTTATTTTAATTATATTGAAGAATATAACACTCCCCCTCCTTCAGCTTTTATTACTTATGGACGTCTAAGGATCCTATTTTTCTTCCTATTTTGTCGTACTCATCCGAACCATGAACACAAACTAACTACTAAACTATGAACTACCTACAAAACACAAGAGCCAATCTATGGAGATGCGTTCCCTTCGAAAGGAGGAGGGAAAGGTATGATGAGACCGGATAATACGGAACTCCACCATACGGGCTAACACCTAACACCTAACGGGGTGCCTTTACACTCTACGAACTTTACCTACGAACAGCCTTCATGTCGACTGTTCGGGTATTCTAGGTACTTCATCTGTTCGGCTGTGTAGCGCTAGTGTCACTTTTGATTTGGGTTTTTCCCAAGTGACAAGAGTTGTTTGTGGTACTAGTGCACCGTTGTAATTCGTCTCCTATTTTTTATTTTCAGATAATTTAAAATATATTGATAAATGAGATTTTTTCTTCATCATAAGCAGCGTTGGGTTGTTTGTTCGCTTAACGAACATGAAGTATAAATGGGTGTTCGTGGAACGCCGGTACGGCAAGGTTCGGGGGAGAGCCTGTTCGAAGGTGATGTTCGTAGAAAAGGCACCTAAAGTTAAAGCAGCCAAAACCATCATGGAGGAACATAAGATAAGGTGGTTCGGGCACCTCCTCAGGATGGAAGAGCAAATGACGGCAAAGAAACCTATAAGACCCGTGTAGAGCGAAGGAGACCTAGAGGAAGACCACATATCTCCTGGATGGCGGTGTCCGAGAGGCATTCCAGAGGAGAGGATGGATTGGCTCAAAAGAAAGGAGTTGGCTCAAGAACGAAACACCTGGTCCAGACTCTAAAGATTGGATCCTCATACAGCTTAGCGCTAACCGAGGATTAAAGAATATGATAATGATGATGATGATAGAGCGCAGTGGCTAATGGGTAAACGAATGAATATTTATTTTAAGTAACTATTTTATGCACATATGTATACCAAAATGTGTATATATACCGTGACGTGAACCAAAACATATGTTATTTTTGTTACGTTGCAGATGTTCTAGAACTACCTGTAACGGTTACAGTCATTTATAAGTATGTAGGTATGTATATGCATGCAGTCATTCATATGTTTAGAAAGTCCATTAGGCTCCGTAATAGACCAGGAGGAAAGGATCGACCAGTGTTTTATTCAAACCTTGGATTGCGAAGAATACGCTTTTAGCAAAATACGGTTACTTTAGAGTCAGTGTTAGTTACTGTTTTGTAACACTGTTATTATTTAATTTTTTTTTTTTACTTTTGATCTCTTGATTGATTTCATTTTTGGGGAGACTCTCCTTATCTCGATTCCTACTTCTGAAATGAAGCTATGATCAAGCTTCAACTAGCATACAAAGTTTTTTCTACTATATATATTTTTGATTTTCCCATAATTTTAGGCAAAATAACTTAAGCTGAGTCCCATAATCATAGATTGTGGTCACTATGAATAATGAGAAGGGGCTTGTTCTTGATCAGGTTATAAAGGAAATTATAATTATATTATTTATAATTATAGCTAAGGTAAAAATAAATAAAAATATCGCTTCCGTAAAATTTATGTTAAGTATAAGACTATTTTAGCAATATTAAAATTTCTCTATTTCATTTATAATTTCTTTTAAGTGATTAATTAATGTCCTGAGGGGTTTATGGTGAGGAGAACGTGTGGCGGTGGAAGGAAAGGGTCAACTAAGCTGTCTGCCTCTGTACTGGCAATCTCCGGAGCTGACCACTATTACTCCATATTGCTACCCTAAGAGACAATACTCTATACCAAGAGAAATTCAGTCTAATTATATTCGATTAAAAAAATTGTTTACAAGCATAAAATATCGTATGGGTACTGCATAGTCTGCTAATCAATATACCATATCAGTAGCGTCTCAAAAAATTAAAAAAAAATTAAATGTCAATATTCTGCAGCAAAGAGAATGAAACAGCCAATCATATAATCTGCTGGTGCGACAGATTCGCTAGACTAAGGTTCAGGCTATTCAGTAGGGAAATTATACCCAAACCGGATCAAATGAGTTAGTCAACCCAGCAAGCATCCTAAAATTTACTGACAGTATAAAAATACTAATTTAGTACTCAAACCAATCTTAGGCGCACAATAGACCCACGGTGGTCGAGGTGCATAAAGCCGCGATAAAAAAAAAAAAAAAAAAAAAAAAAAAAAAAAAAAAAAAAAAAAAAAAAAAGTCAATATTAGGAGAAATTTAAATATTTATTTATTGTTGAATTTGCATCTTGGCTAATTCAAATAATGTTTATTATTAAATCTTAAAGTAACCATAATATGCGATTCCGAAATAAAAAGATACTTTTCAAGTTTATATAAATATTTAATTAGCCAATTTATTTAAACAAATTTTTAAGCACCAATCTGAATCAAGGCAAAAAAATTACCCCATTTTTTTTAGTTCTTTGAAGTGGTTTAATATACGTGTAAATACTGCTCCTTCCTTTAAACAACGTCATATTAAAAAAAAATATATTTTTCAGTATAGTGAATCTAAAGTTTAAAAGTAGAATAAAAATGTGTTCAGAGTGGAGATCTTAAGCTTTCGATTGAACGTTTAACCACGCGTTAGATCGTTTAAGATGTCATCTGATTTTTATTCTTGTTTAAAGAAGGACAAAATTTGAAACGATATAGCAAGAATATACTAATCTCTCAGCGCTAGTCTACAGTTTATGTTACAGACAACAAATTAAAAATTAACATCTGTAAATTTAGCTTTATTAGATGTTGATACATATGGTATTTCTAAATGACTTAGTTTAGACTGTAATGAAGGCGTTTTTAGCTGAATGGGGGAAATTATGGAAATAAAGTCTCATTTCGGCAATTCATCCAATCCATAGCTGTATATTTTCAATCGTTTTCTTTTGCCGAAAGTAATACAGAATGCGATATTAGCTTTTCTTATACAAGCTCCTTGCTGTCTCTGTTTACTGAAATATTTCTCATTACCCATTACTCTTTCCTTACTTCTCTCATTTGTCGCAAGAACAATTGGTCGTTATCTATGATTTAATTTCAAGGATGTGTGCTCGCTTAGTGATATCGTTTTTAGTAATGGACATTTTTGTAAGCCTTGTCATTCATTTAAATCGCCTTAAGCTTTATTTTTACATTTGTTGACATTTTTTATTGCTTTGTTTATTTGATTAGAACACCAGGAGATTGTGGCCTGTAAACCGTTATATAATTGAAAAGATCTAAAAAAAAATTTAATATTAACTGAAAATTTATTTTATGTATTAATTTGATACAATGTGTGTAATTTTTAAGGCTATGTAGGCAGGACCTTTGCTAAAAATATAAATCATCTACTTAATAGTACTCTCTTCCTCTCACGTAGTCTCATTCTTGCCCGTTATTGAGATTTTCAAGGTCGAATAGAATTCTCGCCTTTGCCGTGTAAATGGGTCATCCCCCCCCAAAATTTTTATATTTTTTATATTAGTTATCTGTATATTATTATACCCGTATATCGGAATGACAGACATCCTTACGTCTTTAGTAGAAAATGAACCTGGGCAGGGGCAGGGCATATGATGAGGAGATCAGAAAAAAGGTGTCAAGAGATTATTGGAATGGCAGAGAGAGAACTGAAAAGGAAGAGGGGAAGCCTTCAAATAGTTGGGACACTAGAAGAAAACTCTTTTGAGTGGGGTCGTTACCTGGGGAAGCGTGGCCAGGCAGAGAGAAGACTGCAAAAGGATAGGCAAGATTTTAAGCAATATTGGCTCATCTCCCAAGACATCAGCCCTCTCTTCACTTTAAGCCTTATATACCTATAATAACTTGTAAATAATGTAGCAATCTACATTAAACCTCAGAAGTTAGCTGATTTTGTGTTGAAAAAAAATCATATTTACTTTATTTAAAAAAAAAAAAAAAAAAAAAAAAAAAAAAAAAAAAAAAAACTTTAGTTGATATTTATCTTGAATAAAAATTTATTTATTTATGTATTTATGCTAAACATGTACAGAATAACACAAATAGATGTTTATATTCTTTATTATTATCATAATAATTTTCAAAAGAGGAATTCTTTTCAAGATTCGTAACCTCATTAAAATTCTCTTTCATTTGATACCTCGTTCATTAAAATCCATCGCTCCTGGGGTACAAGGATAATATATAGCGTTAACGATTTTCTCCCAAATGAAAAGCAATCTACTGCAATTTTCTCTGTAATACAATTTTTAAAGTATAATTTTATTATACTTAATCGTTGTTTTTTTTGTTTGTTTTTTAACACTGTCTTCCAATTTTAAATATTATATATTCCGACGTACCTTGAGGAAAAAATAGATTTAAATATTAATTTAATCAAGAGTCGGCAGGCCATTTCCCAGTTTATCGTAAACCGCAGAGAGTAGGGACGTGTTGACCATATTTGCCACTCCCGTGGGAAATAGCGAGGCCTTGTTGGCAAGCCTCCATCCCTTCCGATTCCAGTCACAACACTCGCTCTAGGGACCATTCTCATGAATTGATTCTCACTTTAGCTAAAATATGCACCGGTTTACTGACCCAAAATAATACTGTAAAGCCTTAAAATCTCTGTGATAATCCTAACTTATTAGCCATTAAAAGAATATGTCAAAAAAATCTAGAGATTTCTAGAATATACTTTGTTTTGAATGCATTAATTTTTATCTTCCTTATCTTATCTTATTATCTTTCTAATCTTTCTAACAATATTTGTTCACTTGTTATACCTAATACTATTGTACTTTTCATAAATGTGCCTTTTTTTTTTTTTTTTTTTTTTTTTTTTTTTTTTTTTTTTTTTTTTTTTTTATAAATTACTTGCTTTATCTCTTGGCATGTTACATAAGTATTATATTACAATAAGCCAGGAGCATTTCTGATGATTAACCAACAACTGGTTACTAAAATCTGCATTTATAATAAAATTACAATATGTACTATAGACATAACGTCATTAAGTAGGATTTATGTTATATCATTTTTAGTAGCAAATTATTTTTTATATTCAGTATTAAATTTATAAAAATATCTTCATGAAAATGAAATAAAATTAATGTTTTTTAATTTTGTATTAGTATTTACGGCTGTTTGACCACCTATGTCATTTTAGCCCTTATAAAACAAAAGATAATTCGAAATGATACAATTGATAATTCGAAATTGAATAATATTCTGTCTTATTTCTAACATTTATTAAAAAACTTCATGCCTTTAGGTAAGCTAAAATTTCTGATTAGCTATATCTTGCATTCCTACGCTACATTTTTTTTATCATCTATAAGCGTGTGGCATTTAAAAATAAAAAATTATATTGAAGACAGCAGGTGGCCCTAACGCGCTATTTGTATGGTCAGAACACTTCATTCATGTTCAGAATACAAATTAGAAAAGATGCGTGCTAGTAACCCGCCACGTCTTCTTGGGTGGCTTGTGTACATCTGAACGAACACATTTGTATCTCGTTATGATACCATTATTATTGTATTAGTTATAATTATATTATTAAAATATGATATTGCTTCAGCGCTTTTACCTTACCTTAAACCGTACCAAAAATAAGCGATTTTTTATTCTGTATATGTTAAACAGCTATATAAAAAAACCTATATGTAAGAGAAGGAGATACAGAGAAAAAGAAAAAAAATATAGTTTAAAAGCAATTTTCAACCGGGACGAATTCAATGCACTTTAATAGCCTTTTCCATTTGAGTGAACTTGTATTGTGTTTGCAATTTTATATCCTTTCAGCATGGCACAATCGTATTATTCTAAATTAATGTCGGATTTAAAATTAAATTCTGTTCCAAACAACCGAGAAGAAATAAATCAATTTATTATCACATATTTAAAAAAAAGCCAGAGGATTGAAGTATATAAACAAATTATACCTAAAAATAATCACCTTTTTTTCGGTTCGAAATTTTATCTTTTGCTATGGGATACAGTCATCTTATAAAAGTTAAATAAAAAATGTTTACTTAATAAACTAAGAAAAATAATTTACTATATTTTTTCCAAAATTAAAAACTCACAAACTTTTGAGAAATCAAAAACTTTCAATTCAAAATTTATAACTTATAACAGAATCTCTCTGCACCGAATGTAACAGAACTCTACATACTAACAATGATCGACCATCACCTACTGACTATTTATCAAGCATTCATGCTTAATTGCACGGACATAACAACAGACTAATTGACGAAATGGCCGTGAATGAAATACCCGTTAAAAAGAAGCTGGATGAGAAACCTCCGGCCCTTAATTATTGTAATGCCCGGAGAGGATTGCTGCTGAGTACATTTCTTCCTTATGTCTAAAATGACTAGCAGGTTAATTCCTTTTATACCATCACATTCGCTGACTAAGTTGTGGGCAGCTGCGACTAAAACTATGAATAGAAAAAAAATTAAATTAAATTAAAGATCATTAATATAAAAATAAAATTTGTTTTGAGTCAGTTGTGAGTTTGCGTTTATAAGTATAATATGTACGATGGCTACTGGTAGACGTAATATTTTAATTCATTCATAATTCCTCACAATCTTTCTGGATCAGGCTAATAAATCCATCATACAAAATATCTTATAGCTTAAGCAGGATTTATAACAGATCTCTTTACATAAAAACAAAGTATTTAAGTCTTTATTTCCTCAGAAATATCCTCTTTTCCCGAGAGAAATGCGGTGTGTTCAGTTACGTTTCCCTTTGTATAATTAAATCTGACCTGGATTAACTGTATTTTAAGGTGTTTTTGAACTCTTTGTCCCTAAAACCAATTTAAGCGTTCTCATAAAAATAAATTTATATAAAATAGTTTATTAATTTTTATCTATTGTTTAATAATTATTTTTGCCTTTAAGTTTCATTACCCTTTCTAGATACTTATAATTAAAATGCATTACAGAAACTTCCTGCTGAAATAATTAAGATATCCGTCATCAAAAAGGTGCCTTATATTTATTTCATTACTCAACCTTATATCGGATCACCGAAGATAATTTGGAATTGCCTACAGTCATGTCTTATAATGAAAATGATAATAACCTTTGCTTAAATTATATAGTTGAAAATTGCTGATATCCATTAGGATGTATTTAAATTTTATTCATATCTCGATCGGTGAAGAATTTTTCGCCTCTTTTTATTTTCCGTCATCTTGAAACGAATCCTGTCATGGGCGACAATTATATTGCTAGGTGCTGAGGCTCACTTCAGTTGCCCACGAATTTGCGTCGTCGGTCATCTACCACTTGTCACCTTCTCTTTCTTACAGTGCAATAATAATAGTTTCAATCCTTAATTGCAACAATAGAATTAAATGCATTTAAAGAATATTAAAATCAATTTAATTTTGATCTAGAAATTTAATATACTGATCGAAAGTTAATCCTAAACCAACTATTGCTATTTTTACCCGCCTTCCAATATCCGGGGAAAATTTTCCACCGTTTCACTGTGTCACGAGTATATGGGGTAAGGAATCAAAAATCGTATTTTTATTTTAACAAGGTTCATTATATTTTTAAGTTACTAAACAACACAAATATGACAGAAAAAAAATTTATTGAGGTATAAAATGTATATAGAGACTTACATATGAAATTTACGAACTTAAAAAAAAATAAACACTGAACATTACTAATAAAGAAAACTTATTCTTCCTCATATCACTAGATTGTAAAAGCGATTACCAATCTCTCTTAAAATTAAGTATGTATTAATATACATAAATATTTTTAATGTTGGGTTTTACAACAATTGTAGCATTTTTGTGGAGGACTTGAAATGCTACACACACTACCTTCGATCATAGTGAAAATCATTTGGCGTGCTATTCCCCAAGTACCATGATCGACTTGCATTTCACTTGGGATCAGATTCGCAATTGCTTAGTCCATATTGTCCTGCTCAGATTCAATTATTAAAAATCAGATTCCTTTGCGAAAATAATATTTAGTAGCCAACAAAATAACGTGAAAGACAGAGTTTTATTTTCTCACAAAACACAAGGCATCAATCAGACGCAGTGGTCGACAAGAATAATGATCACTAAGTTAGATTATGGACTAACCATATGAATTGTCGTATATTTTCCTTAACTTCATTCGAACAATCAGATAAATTATTTTCGTGCACTAGTGTATTAAATAAACCATTGTTTCTGGTGCTTGGTTTAGTACTGCGCCAGACTTCGTTCAGTAAAGAATTGGTTTTGAAATCTAAAACCACAATATCACCGTCAGGAGCAGCCCGAAGCATATAAACTAGATATCAAAATAAATGAGAAGAAATGTACTAATTATGGTTAAAGTATGGAAAAACCGTTATTTTACTTTTTTTATGAAATCATTTCCAAAGTTTAAAAAATGACGAACATTTCTTATATAATATTAAACAATAGATCTTACCAATTTATGTACTTTTGGTCTTGATTAGTCAATGAAAAATTCACTTAAGACTGCACTTTAACAGGTGAAAAGAAGAATTAAAATGTATAAGTAATAAGATGGTAATAGCCAAAGTAAATATATCTAACCAAACCAGTCTTATACTTTGTATTTTTATCAACCATCCAAGTTAATCCTTAGCTTTGAGCTTTTTTTTTCATATTAAAATTTTACTGTTTTATTTGTTTTCTAAGATTCTAAATTTTATATTAGCCCTCAAAAGAAATATTTTCAAACTTCATTTTTCTTATTTTTGAACACTGCTCGTGACACTGTGCGTTCTGGGAAAAATCCTTTATTATGTCTATTCATTCCAATTAACCTAATAAATAAGAATGTTATCAGTTTTTCCACTATTGGAAAGTAGAAATATGCCTAATATGACTAAAGATATGCTTAATAACCATCTTACTTATCCTTGGAATCCTATAATAGCAACTGTGTTTAAGGTTTGTTTCCATTCATTATCCATGATGTAACAATATCTAGATAGGCTTCGATTATCGACAATTTCATCAAAAGGCAGAGATATCTTGGTATATAGAGACGAGATATCTTGGTAGAAATGTTCAACTTCGAAGTAATTGCAACTACCTGGTGACTCTGAAAAGATAGCATCTTAGCGCTGCCGTTGCCAGGAAAGATAGTGTCCTACTTTCTGATACTACCCCGATCGTCAATACTCAGGGCCAAGGAACAGCTATGTAAGAAACCGACCCTTATTTTCGTATAGGCAATGATTTATTAATTTGTTATTGCTATCTTGTAACATATAAGCTTCAGCAAGCGGGATTTTTATATATTGTTCGATAGTGAAATATTCTATAAAGTGATTAGTCCAGAAAATTACTTTGAATTCGTTGTATTATGTTCCATGCCAATTTCGCCCGCGAGATTTCGTCTATGGTGAGCAGACTAGTAAAATTCTCATGACCAAGGGACGGCCGAGATATTCTGTCTATGTAAGGCTCGATTAATGTTTAAAATAAAACTTATCGATATTTGAAAATTAAAATATCTGTTTATTTAATCTTAATAGGTTTATCAGAATTTCTATAAAAGTTACATTTAAGTTTTGCAAAGTACCTATAAAAATATTTCTTACAAATATCCCATAAAAATATTAATGCTTGAAAAATTGTCTGTATGAAGTTATCACAATTATCCTTAAAATTTTCTTTCTCTTAAGTATAGGGCTGCAATGTAATTTAAATGTACAGCATTCCTAGAGGTACTTTCCGACTTTTTTCCTTTCAGTTACGAAATAGATTTATGTGACATACCTCCTCCTTTTCCGGACGCTATACCTTTTCCTATAAAATTGTTATTTTGTTTATGTATTTTAAATACCTGTACCCCGGAAATAAACAACACCTTGCCCATTTTTTTTTAAATTAAATTTAACTCTTAGGCCTTAATCCATGATAATTGTGTTATTGACGAAAACTGGAAGAAGTTATTATGTTGTTGTTTATTGTTTGTGTTGTTTATCTCAGAAGTACAGATATTTGAAAAATAATTCACTTCCAAACCTTGTGGGACAATACTTCGGAATGCAGCCGTACCTTTCTTTTTTAATTAAATCTCATACTCATGTATTTCTCACACTACTTTCCGAATCTTGCGGCATATGTCATTGATACGTTTTGCGTCCATTATATATATTTTTTTTTTCATTTTTTATTATTATCTTTTAGTACACGGTTTACCAAAATTTGAATATCCTATTATTATGCGAATGTTTAATATGAATATTATAATAACATAGCAAAATAAACTTAAAATTTACTTTTATTGTGTCTCCAAAATAGCGCTCTGTAGCCGGTGAAAGACCACTTAGTTAACATAATGGAAGGGACTAGTAGTATTATGGCATGTACCGTAACTGGAGCTATTTTCCATTATACTCCCACTCGACAAAGACATTTCCATTCGTGTTCCATTTGAGTGCGAATCGTTTCATTACAAAAGATATCAGCGCGGCGAATTACCCAGAGGGAACAGCCTATTCCAGAAATTTCCAGGATCGCATTGGATAAGATCAGAGACAGATGGAATTCCCGGGCCGTGCTCCGTGTCTCACTGCATACAGACGGTTGCCCACAATGGGAGGGAGCAACTTCTGATTGGAAAACTTGAATCCTCACTATGTCGGGTACTTAGTGCCTATCGGTGACTTTACCAAGGGGCTTTGCTTCCGTTATGCATTAAGTAAGATGTGAAACTGATGTTCATGGCTTCGTTTATATTCCTTCCATCTAAAAAATCTTTAATACCAAATTTATTCCATTACTTGTTATGGAATAAAATGATAATCTATGCTTAAATTGAATAAATGAGAATTTAAAAAGTAAAGAACAAAAATATAAATTAACTATTATTGGAAAATCATTGGTTAACAGATTAATGAACCTAAAATATTAAATTAAAATATTAAAAAAGAAAACTGTAATACTAATTAACGTTGGGCACTATTAAGACACTGAGTATGTCCCAGGAGAGCAGAAATTTCTTTTGAAAAATATTTTTGCTATGTTTTTATAGAATTCCTTAACCTTAAAATTTTTTTAATATTTCTTATACCACCATTTGAACACACCATATCCATAACCTTCTTAACATGCTATCCATATTTCGCAAGTATGTAATATGAAGAATAAATGTCTGTTCTTATAAAAAGCTATGCTTTTCACTTGTTCATTAATATTCTTTAAAGTTAAAAAAAAAAATATGTACTTATCCCAGAAAAAAAATTATTTTCTTCAATTTATTTTCCAATGAAGTTATTTTACAAAATATTCATTCCACTCTCCATCCCTCACCGGCGAGAAACTAATCCGAAACATCCCTCTTCTTATCCTATCATTCCCTGCCACACATATCTAATGCTTACTGGAACGTGACTATACCAGGATCGACCCGCACATCCTGATATAATAACAAAATAGATATGACGATAAAAGCTCTGACTGCTTTGTGACTGCGAATTTACACCGGGAGCAAGTTCTATCACCACTGGGCGGTGTGCAGGTTTGGGATTAAGCGGTTCTACATGACGCCTGGCTATTAGATGAATTTCATCATCCTATTCACGGGCCTACTGTCACAACCTGAATATACCATCTGTGCCCAAGTTGAAATTAATCTAGTATTCATTGAACTTGACACCTTTTATCATTAATACCGTTGTTCTATTGTCATGAATAATAATTTTGAATATTGTCTAAACTTGAAAATAACAAAGTTACTTTCAAATCCATCGCTATGACATACTCCAATCAACGTGTTGAGACAGAAGGGTTATTGCAATAACTTCAGTAAACTATCACCTTTAAGGTCTGTCTGACCTAATCTTTAGAATTTGTATTCTCGTATTTTCATAATGGTAGTAAAAAATCCTTTTTAATTTCCATTACAATGACACATATACTTAAGAAAGGAAATATTTAGGTCATGGAATGATATATGAATGACTAATTTGTGACTCAATATTTTTCGCTACCCTTGAATAATCTTTATTACAAAACATAAAATATACTTGAATGAGGAAATATCAACAGCCATTATTTTATGTAGACTGAAGTATAATTTTGAGTAAAAAAAGTAAACATTTACTGATGAACCATCTTAAATCTGTTTACCAAGGAGTAGTAACATTACAATTCACCTGCACGGTGAAACATAGATGGCTGCCATTTTGAAATGGTTGACCCTAAATTTTTTTTTAACATTGTTTTGACCTACTGATTCTATACGTAACTGGTGGTAAAAATGTATTTTTTTTCTAAAATAGTCGAGCAACCAAATTATTTTTTTTTCTGGACGATTTCAAATGGATTGACCCATTTCAGTTGATTGTTGATGAAGTTTGTTGATTTTTCTGTAGTGTACATTGCCCATTGTACGTTAGTTATGTTTTTAATCTGTTATTGTTGATTTTAATTAAATTGGAAATAATGCGGTTACATCTTAATGATGGGCCGAACCTCGAAACGTTGATGTTTTAAAATGAAATGAAATAAAAACTTTTTAAGAAGGATCAAACTCATTCACTACCAGGATTGAGTATAGAATTCCTCGTTCTCCAGAACGGTGTAAAATTATAAAGGATAAAATTAACTTCACTGTCACATCTTAAAAACGTAATAAATGACTCAAACGTCATTTTCTTTTGCGATGACAGGCTGACAGCGGATGGCCTAAACCCCGCAATTAGTGAGATGCGTGCTGGGACGCACAAGTGTTTTCGCTGACTGGAGCAATAAAGATAAAGGCCATGAACCCTTTTATGTTCTTCAGGAGGATCTGTGTCTGTGTCCAGTCCATTTCACAAGGATGTTGTCAGCTTCACGCTACGTTAGATTTGTTCACTGGGGTCGGGAGACTCAGATTTTTCAGACAGCAAAATTCTATTTTCTTCTAAAACTTTCTTTTTGATCTATTAGAGCATTAAGACAGATTATTATGTTGGAAAGGTTATGACGGTTCCAAAATGTAACGGGTATTTTATATTTTCTTGTATCATGTGTATTTTATTATAATATTCCAATATGTGTGGGGTATTAACTCCTGATACATTTCTTTATCAATCGGTGATTTAAGTATTTGAAATCGATAATTTCTATATCTTTGATCGAATCCTAAATATCCAAAATTGATGATTAAGTGACGTGAATTGATTACATTGCATCCGTACCAATTTCTCTTAATTAAATCAGAACCTCCCATCTGCTGAGAATTCTCCTTTGGAACATACATATCTTTAATTTTTCCTAGATATAAAATAACTAGATCTGATTAGAAATTTGAAGGCCAAGTGCACCAGTTATTAAATTACGATAAAGGAAACGTAAAAAAGATTTTTATGAAAAATTGGATTATACCATGAAATATTATGTATAGAAAAAAAAAAACCAATTATCCTGAGGGTAGAGACAAGATGCAACCGATAAATAAATTGCTTACACATTTGTATACATTTGAAACTAATGTTACAATAAAAATATGATTCGCACCTAATTTTATAATAATAAACTGATTTCCATAACCGCACCTATATTTATTCTCATAAATATAGTTTTTTAATTAAGAAAACAGTAATTTTAAAACAAACATGAAAGTAAACGAATATTAAAAGGGTATATTATATATTTAAATTACACAATAGTTCATAGATTTTTTTTTTATGAGAAACTAAGCATATAAGAGGGTAAAGAAACATCCAAGGTTCATTAGCATTATTTTATTCTTCATATTCTATAAAATAATATAGTTGAATGAAGTACGTGGTAATATTGATAAAATGTTCTAGTGTGTACTCTATGCAAAACTATCTGGACATTTATTAGTTATCATCCTTAATAGCAAAAATCTATTTCGTAATAATTGATTGAAAAATAAATATATCCCAAGTTCATACCCAACAGCACAATGGAATATTATAATGAAATCTGCAATGATAAAAAAAATATTAAATACTTGCTACATATGGTAACCGTAATATTATTTATGAGGTACTGAAAAGCCGTGTAAGCCGTGGGAAATCGGGGTTTAGCTATGATATTTTACCCTAAAGCTGAAAAACAATAATCTTACCATACCTATTGTGGTGGATGGTGGATCAAAATCCATAATTGATTCCGTAATAATAATATATTAAACTTAATTTGAACCTTGCTTTGTGTTATTAATACTAAATATATCTTAGTTACTAACAAAATATATTAAACTTAAATATCACATCTAAGAGCAACCATCTGTTTTTTTTTATTACGTAATAATAATATATTAAAATAATAACTATAAACCGTAATAATAATAAATTAAACTTAATTTGAACCTTGCTTTGTGTTATTAATACTAAATATATCTTAGTTACTAACAAAATATATTAAACTTAAATATCACATCTAAGAGCAACCATCTGTTTTTTTTATTACGATAATAAAACTTTATTAGCAGTTTAGTTGAATGAATAAAGGTAAAGGAAATACAATTAACAGGGAGTCAATTCTTTTTCTTTCTTTTTTCAAGTTGATTCAATCCATCACCGAAGATCAGCTGTAATAAACGACTGATAGATTGCACGAGGGGGGCTGAAAGCATAAAATGAATGGCTAATCTTATACGAAGGGAAGATAAAAAAAAAATAAAAAATATTGATTCAGGAACTGTGTTCAATTTAAAAACCAATCATTCTTAGAAGCAAAATAAAAGTTGCACTTGACTCATTTATGATTCAGGGATTCATGACGGAAGGACTGGAGGTATTGTCCGTCCAACTTGGTTTTGGCTCAGTCACAAAAGCGCGGGGATGGGTTGGTTTTATTTGAAACTTCGACTCTTCTGCTAACGGCGTCCTCCAAAAGGATATTCTGAAATGTCTAATTTTAATTCCTCTGTGATACATTTTAAAATTTAATTATAATCTAATACCTAGATTTTTTTTATTACAACATAATAAATTATTATAACACTTATAGGTTTCTGATAGTTTAGAATAATCATAATAATAGAAAATATGTTTATTTTAAACTGCCCCTTCCCTACTTATAATTTGCGCTTTTAATGCTATAGGATTTTTACTTTCACTTACCTATATATGAAATATATAGTAAGTGGAAGTATTGCGATCGTGAAAATTTTCGACTTCCGGTTTTCAACGGAAATACACGTTTTGGGACCCCCTGAGTCGAAATAACCAAGTCCCGCGAAATGGTCTGTGTGTGTGTGTGTCTGTGTGTGTGTGTGTGTGTGTGTGTGTGTGTGTGTGTGTGTGTGTGTGTGAACAGACTAGCTCAAAAACTATAAACCGTGGAAACCTGAAATTGGGTATTTAGTGTAGGTATATGCCCGCGATGTGACAGCAAAAATTTCATCAAAATTGCTCAAAGGGAGGGGGTACTTTATTTAATAACTTTTTACGTTTTTTTCGATTTTCTCAAAAACGGCTCTAACGATTTTGATTAAACTGAGTATTTGATAGATTTATATGCCCGAAATATGACTGTAAAAATTTCATTAAAATTGATTGACCGGAGGGGGGACTTTACTTAATAAATTTTGTATCATTTTCACGTGTTTTTTTTATTTACACAAAAACGGTTTTAACGATTTTGATCAAACTTGGTATTTGATGTACTTACATGCCCGAGATGTGACTGTAAAAATTTCATCAAAATTGATCTACGGGAGGGGGGACTTTACTTAATAAATTTTGTACCATTTTCACATGTTTTTTGATTTACTCAAAAACGGTTTTAACGATTTTGATCAAACTTGGTATTTGATGTATTTTTATGCCCGAGATGTGACTGTAAAAATTTCATCAAAATTGATCTACGGGAGGGGGGACTTTACTTAATAAATTTTGTATCATTTTCACGTGTTTTTTTTATTTACTCAAAAACGGTTTTAACGATTTTGATCAAACTTGGTATTTGATGTATTTATATGCCCGAGATGTGACTGTAAAAATTTCATCAAAATTGATCTACGGGAGGGGGGACTTTACTTAATAAATTTTGTACCATTTTCACATGTTTTTTGATTTACTCAAAAACGGTTTTAACGATTTTGATCAAACTTGGTATTTGATGTATTTATATGCCCGAGATGTGACTGTAAAAATTTCATCAAAATTGATCTACGGGAGGGGGGACTTTACTTAATAAATTTTGTATCATTTTCACGTGTTTTTTTTATTTACTCAAAAACGGTTTTAACGATTTTGATCAAACTTGGTATTTGATGTATTTATATGCCCGAGATATGACTGTAAAAATTTCATCAAAATTGATCTACGGGAGGGGGGCCTTTACTTAATAAATTTTGTATCATTTTCACGGGGTTTTTTTATTTACTCAAAACCGGCATTAACGATTAACACAAATAAGATATGAATGTAGAAAAATGTGTGACTTTGGTAAATGATAATTAGCAAAACACGTCAATTTCTAATCTAAGTAAGTTGGTAAGTGAAAGTTGTGTGTTGCGCGCACGCACCAGATTTTTTATTTAGGGTCTTTCCACATAATATAGTGCTAAAAAATGCTAAAATAATAATTAAGCACGAACACAAAAAACAAAGTATATTAATATACCGCGAGGTTCTATTTAATATTTTCAATAACGTCTAAAAGAAACCGTTTTCCTCAACTTCTATAAACCCCACTTTCCAACGGTATCTCCTTTAAAGTGAGGTTATATTTAACTTCTTTTTTATTTTATTAAGGTCCATTTCTCGTTTACTCGTAATGAATTCCCTTCCGCACGAGAAGATCCTTTTAGTTTCCTTTTAGATAATATAACTCTTTCAAATATCTGTAATGTCTTTTATCCCCGTTTAAGAACTTTTGTTTGCAAGTCCATACCTTTAAAATCAGATTTTGAAACACCAGATATTGTTAAATACATATATATTTTTTTATTATTTCTGTTTGTAAACTAATAATCAACTGCATCCTCTTGACCCTCAAATTAATAAATCATGTAGTGAATTCTATTTTGTTTTGATTGGTTAAATCACAAACATTGCCAAGTTCAAAAATCAAAATCATTTGTTTTAACGAGTTTCTTCTATTTTTATTTTTATAGTTGCGGCTTTTTTCGTAATATATTGAAATCAAAACAGATGTTTATTTCTTTCACGTAGTACCAAGTTCTAGCACTGCCTAGAACGGTTACAGTTGGTTACGTTTACGTTTTACGTTTCCGTTTAGTAGGTGATGCTTGGATCGTTCTAGGCATTTCTGGATGGTTCCATTGCATACAATATATAAGTGACCCATCGACTAGGATGTTAGTCTTAGCCTGGTCAGCTAAGAATACACTTACTTTTAAGTTACTGCTAGTTAATTAGTTTTTTAAGGTTATTAGAGTTCTCATTGTCTATTTGACATTTTTTATATTTTAATTCACATAAAAAAAAAAAAAATATTTAAACCAATATCAGTGTAACAATGTATATTTACAACACAGAAATCATCTATGTATCTTTAGGCGACTAAGATACGTGTTAATGTTAATATTAATATTTGTAACAAGACCTTTTCAAGTAAAGCTTTTCTACAATCGGACATATAAACATCTTAAATGTGATGGAAAAGAAAAGAAACTGAGATAAATAAACTTGTCGTTTATGCCCTGAGGCATCTACTTGTACAGAAAGGAGCTCACAAAGGAGGAAGAAGATGACCATATCAGTGTGCTACCTAGCGTGTAAATCTTTTTTATTTTGTCTTAGGCCTCCATCTCCATGTCCTCTTCAGTTTTCCAATCTCATTGTCGTGTGTTACCATTCCTTTGTCTTCTCCATTTCTCTTTATTGTTTGCAGAAAAGCAGAAAGTAAATATTATTGGACAGGGAATCAATCCTTGGCATAACTATAACATAACGTTTTGATGGAGGTATCGCAATCTTGGAGAAGGAAAAGAAATTTTTAAAACTTATTTTAAAGTGCTCTGACGTTTTATGTGTTTATTTTGCCATCATATGAAAATCAAGATAGCTCGGAACAGATAAAAAAAAAGTTTCTCAAGATTATATTCCTAATGATGGAAGATAGTTGACGGTAGATATTAATGAAGTGGAAACGTTTGGGGTTTGGAGGTGTGGTCAAAAGAAATAATATATATATATATATATATATATATATTTATATATGTATGTATATATATAATAAATTATATATTTACGGCGCATTCCCCGCGAGCCTTTAAAATCAATTCTGTGATCATTATCTTGGTATTGATTAAATATAATATGTTAACTGATGTAAAGGAGATTTAGTAGAATCGGAGCTTCCGGTAGGTGGAATGTTGGAGGGGGAAGCTGTCGGCTCGGTAGAAGAGAGGGAGGCGCGCAATGGAGAGAGTTCACTAAAACCGCCGAAACAAAAAATTGCTTACTCCTCGTGAACGCTTCATTTTCCAGCTTTAAAACATGGTTTTCGACGCCCCGTGACGGCATTCGAGTTAAACTCTTCGTATCAAGATCTTTAAAATGAGTCCAAATTAGATATTTTTTCTCGAAATGCAAAAATAGGTGTCTGTTATAGTTAAACGACAATTTCGCCATTTAAACCCCTTAGGGGTTACATTTTTGAAATTCCTTTCTTAGTGGTTACCTACATCACATTTAAAATCTAAATTCCGAACTTCAAGTTTCTATCATCAGTAGTTTTTGCTCTGCGTTGATTCTGTCAGTCAGGACAAAGCCTCTTGTATATATATGTATGTGTATATATATATATAGCTTTATCGGGACTCTTTGGCTGGTTTCCTAAGAGCCTGATGAGGACCAACAATTTAGGTCGAAACTTCACACCCCAATCATTTATACTTCACAACTTTACTTTTAATGTGATTCATTTTCTAAAAGAAAAAAAGTAATCATATCTCTTTTGAGAACTATCGCAGTTCTGCTATTCGAGTATAGCAGTTAAGTATTATGAAATATAATAGTTCTATACTTATGTAAATCATTAAAAATCGAGACATTAAGTAATAAATGAGAACAAAACAAGATGTATAATAATCATCATATATATATTATTTCTCAAGGCCTTTTTTCGTCGGCACGCCATAACTTCCTTAATACATCTTCAAATTTTATTTACACCGAAAAAATATACAAATCATTCATTTCGCCTTCGATTGCGAGTTATAAGCGCAAAACCGCGGTTTTTGCGAGAAAAATTGTCGTAGAGGTTTCTAAATGGTTCAATCTTTTCAAGAAGAACATTTTCAGTCATATAATTTTTTTCGATTGACACCTACGTTTGCGAATTGCTTGCGAAAAACTGCAATTATCAGCGAAAATGGTCGCAGGGCTTTTTCGAAGCCATTGTCATGTCATTTTCTTCAGTTTGTCGAGACGAACATTTGGTTATATGTATACACTTTTCCGATTGTCGCCGTCGTTTGTGAGTTACAAGCAAAAACATGCGATTTCAGTCAATGGAATCGGCTCACACGCTTTCCGCGGAACCAACATGTGTTTTTACCTAAGTAGGTGGCGTTTTCCAGGGTGCACTCTTTCAGTGACATCTAAAATACTCTAAATAATCTATAAATAAATATCTATAAAAAATAATCTATAATAAACTAAATATCTATAAATAAATAATCTAAGGCTATAAAATACCTAAAACACACATACAGTTAAAGGCTCTAAAATACCTAAAACATTTAACATATTCTAATCATCAATACACAGTCAACTTATGAGGGGATTTGAAAAAAAAAAGTTTTTTGTTTCTTTCTATATACTTTTATTAAGTATACTTTTATGGTTTTTATTCTTGTTCATTTATTCTTCTTGTTTGTTCGCATTAAAAACATGGGTACCTCTATCGAAGTGCGCATTCTCTTCCCAAGATTTCATGATTATTACCTTGAAGCAAATACAATAATGGCCGATTATTGACAAGGTGTGGTTTAGTGTGACTACCTTCGTTTGTATTTATATTTAAGACATTAGCGATCTACCACCACAACCGCTTTCAGTTGAGATTGAGGCCCGGTCATCTTTACGTACCATTCCGAAATTTTCGGGAAAATATCTAGGGAGTGATAATGAAATCTAGCCAGCTTAATAAAGAGGAACCGCATTTCTTTAGTAATATCAAAATATGTTTTACTTTAATATATCATGGTAGGTATAGATGTTTATGTTTGATCTCGGTTCCAAACAATAATTCATTTTCCATTTTCCAACTCTAGAAAATAAATATTTAATTTTAAAAAGTTTCGGAAACAATAAATTTTATTGAAGGATCTTCGCCTTTTATCCTTCCTAATTCTGTTCTAATAGGCGGGTGTAAACAAGAACGTGACGTTGAGATAAAGGATGTGTTAAAAGGATTGTGATGTAAGTTCGCCCCTTATCGGAATATAACACTTCAAGACCGTAGTAATCCAAATGCAACTAATTGAAGAGAAATTACTGCAAATGGTAATTTCTATTCTTGACAACATTAATTCTTGTACAGAAATAGCGCTAAATCTGTTCGTTATAATTTTATCTATTCCTGCATTTTTTTCGAAATAGAAAGAACAAAAATAAAGTACAAAGTAATTTATTAAATAGTAAGGAAATTGAATCGGATTTCTTCCTTCTCGTTCTTGACACCATTCATGTATTTCTTAATGACCAAAGATGTTTGGAACTTTTGCAATCATAACCTTACAGAGCTAAATCCCAGTCAATGTAAAGAACTAAGATTCGAGTAACAACCTGAAAACACTGCAAGTCAATGTTAGTCGCTTGAGGAAATAAAATTTAGAAATCAACAAAATGCTGACTGACGCAGTTGTTGCCAGCCTATCATCATAGTCCCGACAACTTTTGACTACAGTTTTATATATTTCTTTTGTTTTCTAAGTGTATAATGATAATAAGTTCTATAGAATAGTTAAAAAAAAAAAATTTCCATCTCGTTACAGTTATTCTTAAAAAAAAAAAAAAATCTATTAGTCAAAACGAAATGGATATTGACCATAAGTTTGAACTTGTGGTTGAAAATTGATATAGAACCATTAGTATTTTTTTCATTAATAAAAAATTAACTGCAAGTTTTCTAAAATAAAAATAATTTGAAAATGGCAAAATGTTTTCTAAATTCAGAGTCTAATGAGCCTAAATACCTGAAGTGTCCGAATAGTTATATATCAGTGATAATACGATGATAATTGGGTTATTTCAAAAAATGATATGTTTACAATCATCAGGAAATATCAAGAAGATAAAACATCCCCTCCCTGAAGAACAAAGAAAAGGAAATTAGTCACAGACCCTAATAACTACATTAATGAGTCCGAATTTGGCTGCTACCTCTCGGACAAGGCCCACGATTTTATAAATTCTTGAAAAAGTTAAAAGTTGTTATATAGTCATTGCGGCGAAAGGACAATAAAATCCCATATCAATAAAGATTTAAATTTTGCAATTAAAATAGGATTAAAAGTCATAAGCCAAAAAAAAACAAAAAAACTTATTAACATATTAAGTAAGTTATTTTGGTTTAATACTGTAAATATTTTGTATTTGCACCACAAATCTTTAATATCAACATTATTTCATTTGGCAAACAGTTTGAGTTTATGTCTATACTGAAGTAGAAGTCAATTAATTAATGTCTTTTCTAAAACGTGTTTTTCTAATGTCATCTGTCTTTTCCCTTAACTGACACATCCTTTGTAAAGAAGGTCACGGTTAATCGAACTTTCACTAATATCTTTATAAGTAGAATGTAAATGTTCATATACCAACGTAAATTTTTTCAGGTTTGGTAATCTGAAACTTAATGGCAAGTTGTTGGATTTTTTCTTCAGCTTCGTCTATTATATTCAAATATTTACTTCCTGAGACGTCCAAGATCTTGTATAATAATTTTGATAAAGTATATAAATTCTTTTCAACGTGTATTAATCATTCCATTGCCATTACAAAATCATCAGGAACTACAAAATACTACAACATTACAA
The DNA here is from genome assembly GCA_911387785.2 of Aelia acuminata. Classification (NCBI taxonomy): domain Eukaryota; kingdom Metazoa; phylum Arthropoda; class Insecta; order Hemiptera; family Pentatomidae; genus Aelia; species Aelia acuminata. The sequence continues at coordinate 57,991,417 of OU426979.1, forward strand.
AATACTCAGGAAACGAAAACAAGCCTTTTTCAAAGCCATAGTCATATTAACTATGGTTTGTTCGTTACCTTATTTTAGAATATTGGTAGTCTTTTTTATAATAATAACACTAATAAATTTAATTATAATTAATTCAAAATACTTCCCTTTGACTAGGGATTCTGAATAACCTCTGACATGCTTCATCAAAAGACCCTTTTACCCTTTCATGAAGATTTTTTGAACTTTTTATGCCTATAGGCTTTTCGGAGAAGAGATGAAAGGAGGAACACTGTGGTAATGAAACCTGGGAGCGATGAAAGCATGTTAGTTATTGAAGCCCATCAGATATTCACTATGCGGTACATTCCTTCCCCTCACGAATATTTCTGGTGTAACCAACAGAAAAAAAAAAGAAATACCCAGGTTATTGCTTTGTCGTTTTTATTTATTTTTTTTTTTTGTTTTTTTTTTTTGCTTTGAGTCGTTTATGGTTATACAGTATAACGGATTTTTTTTTTCTTAGAAGGAATTATAAAATTTAAAATTGCTGTATGAATCATCGCTCATTATACAGCTTGCGTGATATGTCCTAATAGTGTACAGTAATATTATTAATGTGGCGATGACGGACGGAAATACCATGGCTTCATCTTAGCTACTTCAAATTGTATGGGCCTGTTCGAATCCATTCTGTTCAGGTAGAAATTTACTTCGAAGCGAAGTGAATCTCGACCTGCCCATTGGGTCCGAAAATGTTGGTTGTAATTGAGACAACAATTTAAAAATTATAATTATTTAAAACTTTGTTTATACAATAAAATAGTCTCAATTCCATTTTCTAGAAAAGATCAATTTTTTTTTTTTACTTCAAGAATTGCTAGTGCAAATCCTATTATGCCAAAAGATCAAAATTCTATGCTCTCTTAATAAACATTATTAATTCGCCTTTCAAAATCTGTAAGATTCTGAATGTATCTGTCATCCCATTGAACAAGTGTTTAAGTCAAAACTAGCCAAAAATTGGTTAATTGGCTAAAAAGAAGATTGGAGGTTTCTATGTGCTGACTGAGTAACTAAGTCAGGCGTTCATTCGAAATTTAGGTGTTATGATTTGCGTTAAATTTATTGTAATCGGACGGTAAACAATAACACAATTTTAGATTTTTGACGAAATTTCAGCGCTTTATGAAAAACCCTGATACTCTTCAATACCAATACTCTTCAAACTTAAAAAGTTAGAAAATTTGACAACCATTGGGATGACGAATATTATATTTTTTTCTTTTTGATAAACCTAACTTTAGTATATTAATTTTTACTTTCACTTACCTATATATGAAATATATAGTAAGTGGAAGTATTGCGATCGTGAAAATTTTCGACTTCCGGTTTTCAACGGAAATACACGTTTTGGGGTCCCCTGAGTCAAAATAACCAAGTCCCGCGAAATGGTCTGTGTGTGTGTGTGTGTGTGTGTGTCTGTGTGTGTGTGTGTGTGTGAACAGACTAGCTCAAAAACTATAAACCGTGCGAACCTGAAATTGGGTATTTAGAGTATGTATAAGCCCGCAATGTGACAGCGAAAATTTCATCAAATTTGCTCTAAGGGAGGGGGTACTTTATTGAATAACTTTTTACGTTTTTTTCGATTTTCTCAAAAACGGCTCTAACGATTTTGATTAAACTGAGTATTTGATCTATTTATATGCCTAAAATATGACTGTAAAAATTTCATCAAAATTGATCAACCGAAGGGGGGACTTTACTTAATAAATTTTGTATCATTTTCACATGTTTTTTTTATTTACTCAAAAACGGTTTTAACGATTTTGATCAAACTTGGTATTTGATGTATTTATATGCCAAAAATGTGATAACCAACATTTCATCACAATTGATCAACCGGAGGGGGGACTTTACTTAATAAATTTTGTTTCATTTTCACGTGTTTTTTTTATTTTTTCAAAAACGGCTTTAACGATTTTGATTAAACTGAGTACTTGATCTATTTATATGCCCGAAATATGACTGTAAAAATTTCATCAAAATTGATCAACCGGAGGGGGGACTTTACTTAATAAATTTTGTATCATTTTTACGTGCTTTTTTTTATTTACTCAAAAACGGTTTTAACGATTTTGATCAAACTGGGTATTTGATCTATTTATATGCCCGAGATATGATAGGCAACATTACATCAAAATTGGACAAACGGAGCGGGCACTTTATTTCTTAATTTTTTTCCAATTTTTACCTTTTTTTCGACGATCTCAAAAACGGCTTTAACGATTTTTATCAAATTCGCCATGTTTAATGAAAATTAGGTGTTCTTTAATATCAAGTAAGCTTTATCATTATTAAAATGTTCTGAGGGGGCTTTTTTTGGGGGGGGGGGGGGCTGGGGCCTTTTTTTTTTTTTTTTTTTTTTTTTTCCTATAAAGTACCTATGTTTTTGTTTATTTGGAGAAATTAACTGTCTCTCGTTTCGCCTAAAAATAAGAAACGGCTATATATGAGATATGATAAAAATAAAGAAAACATAAATAGGAAAAAAAAAGAAAAATATTCAGTCAACTCATAAAACTCGTTGAGTACGCCTTTAATGACAGACCATTGTTCATAATTAAAGCCGTTCTGTTCATTTGAGAAGTGGCAGTTAACAAAACGCATTAGTTCCTAATCTACGTAAGTTGGTAAGTGAAAGTTGTGTGTTGCGCGCACGCACCAGATTTTTTTTTTAAAGAAATGTTAAATCTAAAAATTATGAATAAAATATACAATTGTTCAAAAAATTAGCGATAATGAAGCTTTTTTTAAAAAGTGAATTAGTGAATGAAAAAGCTTCTTCCTATAAAGCCAATAAATGGTCCGAACCGCTCAGTTATTTTTCCAGTGTCTCCACTCCGAGCTCTCTCCCACCCGAGAGCAGAATTTATCGTTTGTTTGCGGAAATTAATGAATATCTCTTGATTGGAAGAGCCAATTGTGGCGGGACCCTATCAGTCTAGGTAATTGGGTCTACTACCCACCATGGGGATAACACAATCACATATCTCCCCTAAATGATGCCCCTATCATTGAGATATCAAATAATGCCTTTCCAGAGGGGAAGGGGTGGAAAAATGTCCGACGTTTGAAAAAAAATATTTAATATTATACGAAAATGATTTATTTAGAAAGGTAATAAAAAGTAATTCTGGGAGGTACTTTAATTTTGATTCCCTCCTTCATACCATCATAATTAAATTTATTAGAAAATAAATTTTAAAAATTGCTTTTCAAACTGAAAAAAAAATTACATTTATGTATTTTCCAAATTAAATTTTTATCAGAATCTTAAACTTTGATCCATTAATTATTATTTGTTAGAACTTCTTTTGAGAGATAAATAAATACTCACTATGATATATTTTCAAAGCGATTAGTTTCATTCTTTAAATAACCAATAAATGTGTCATATTAAAAAAAAATTAACTCGCAAAGATTGGAATCCCATCCCAGAAGATTGGAAGCTATGACCATCTTTTTCTGTTCAAAACAAACCATTTTTGTATTTAGTTAATGATATGATATGTTAGTATAGCACTTAAATATAAAATTTCAGAAGTTGTGTATAACCGGTTTGACGAGGAAACATAAAGTTTAACGTGTATTACAAATGTTTATATATCATATTAAGAGTCGGGTTATTATTTGATATCTTACTACATTACTGATCTTACAAAATATTTAAATATTGAATTGATACAATAAAAATGTATAGATGAAGGGGGTCAACTGTTATAGTGGTTAGCATAGCCAACTATTAAACCCAAGGTCGCGGGTTCTTGGCCTGGTAGCTGACCCTACGATTTTTAAAGGAAGGAAAAAACTTTCGGAAGTAACGTAAAATGGAGGCCCCGAGCATGTGGAATTCAGAAAATCGTTGAAGGTACCTATACTAATTATACCTATATAGGCAAAATTTAGGAATCGTTAAAGGTACCTATACTAATTATACCTATATAGGCAAAATTTAGGAATCGTTAAAGGTACCTATACTAATTATATCTATATAGGCAAAGTTTAGGGCTTCCATTGTAGCAACGTCCGTAAACCCAGAGCAGCATAAAGTGACGTCATATGAGCAATGTATAGTAAGAAAAGTTGAGCATGAAGAGCTTTAGAAAGAGAATTTAATTTAGTTAATGGCTCACTTTATGATGACGATCTTTATGTGTTTTAATAACTATTATAATATCTAACTAAACATTATTCAATTTGAAAAACGAAGAGGATTAAAAGATCGAATACATTATTAACTAGGACATTATATCATGTATTTTTAATTATCTTTAATTACCAACTGATTTCTTTATAATTCGTAAATTATTTTAATTACAATCTATATAAATAAACATGAAATTCTGTTTGTTTGTTCTTTTTAGAAATCCGTACTGTTAATAGTAAATTCTCCAAATTTCGCACAGTGGTTTTTTCTTACCAGGTGCGAATACCTGTCCATATTAAAATTGCACAACTTCAGCCAATCTCAGGGTATATTCTTTATTGTTATAAAAATCGTTATGATCTCGCTTTACATTGGTTTTTTACGAAATCGACCGTTCAAGTCTGGCAAAGATTAGAAAAATGAAATTCCCAGGGTGAAACCGTGACTAGTTAAATATAATCATAAATATATACATAGGTTATAATGAAAGCAATTGTAACATATTTATTGAAATATTAATATTTATAAGCATATTGAATATATATTATCCGTATTTTATATCCCTTGAATTTATCTATTTAATCTTGCCACTTCCATAATGTATTACAGCTGGAGCTATAAAACCATGATCATTCATAGGAATGGCAGTAAATATATTATTGCTGTTCACAGATTATGTATCGTAGATGCTTATTACTTCATAGAAACTGACGATCGACTCAGGAGTTCTAAAAAATTTATTCTGAACCGTGACACAACGCATCTGACAAATTCATATCTGTAGCCGTATCATAAAAATTAACAAAAATATGAACGTACAAAATAATTTTAGCTTATCTATTTCAATAAATATTCAAGGTGGTCAGCTGTTGTGGAACCGAATATTCATTACTCTAAAATTATGTTCCTGACCTATGCTGAAGATGAAATATTGTTCTTAAGGTCTTAATGCAACTTTTTTAAAGAAAAAAAAAACAACTTTTGTAAAGGGCTATTAATTGCTTTAGATAATTAAGATTCCATTAATCTCTCCTTTAGCCTTGTTAGGAAATAAACTCTGATTCAAGTAGTTAATTAAAGGAGTAAATTTCGAACTCTGATAAATGTAATCGTCAGGTGTTGAGCATAAAAGTTATTTATGGTTCATACCGAATACCTATCTGCCAGCATATTTAAATTCTTGAATTCTAGGTAATGCCCAAATATGCAATGATAAGGTCTAATATTTACATAAAAGTTCATATATTTTTTCTTTTAGACCACTTGCACTATATTTATCGAAGGACCTCTTTAGCATGTGACTGCTGGCATGTTCTTTAGCAAGGTAGTTATCGAATTTCAGGGTGTAAAGGCATTTACCACCCATCATCATTCTCATTCTCACGTGTTCTATGTTGCAGATTTTAATCCTTTGCACTCGGTGCCGTTTCGGACGTTACCTACCGGCAACTCAACGCAACTTATTCCAAAAAAAGTACACCCTGAAAACTTAATATTATACAGTAATATTTTAGAACCAAGTAAGGAATTGTAATGAAATTTAGGTTATCGATGTGGTTTTGTTCTTCCCTATTAAAACGCTTATAGTTATAGAAAAATGTTTGTTAAAACAAAATCTGAGCCATGAAGAAGTCTTATAGTTTCTTTAGGGTAAGAGTTCATTAAAGAATTAGCTAATATAGCTTCCCTATCGCGAATATTGAAATTTCCAAGTTTTGATATCAGCAGATTCATTAATGTATTCTGCATAAGACTGCAAACTACATCAACCATTCAGAAATGTATCGCTCCTTTTTATGAAGCAATCAGATTTGTTATGGTATAGTTATAATATCAAGAAAATTTAGTTATTTTATAGTGAAATATTGCAAAACACAAAATGTACCTATAATATCTCTCAAACGAATAAATTTTTGGATAGTTCTCGCAATTATTTTTTAATTCTTCTTGTTACTGTACAATTGATTGTCTAAGTTGGGAGATTAAGAATTTTGTCTCCTATAATAAAACAATACTATTAACTAAACTATTGTAAGTTCGACATCTTCGACTAAACAAATCCAATCGTTCAATTATTTCCTCAATAAACTTCAACTTCGTTTGCCGGGATTTAATGCTTACTAAGTGAATTTTTTACCTGAAAGTAGGGTATGTCTAGTCTAGACAGTCTATCTCTAGGAAAAGTCTATAATTTGTAATGATGATGATCATTTGTGAATGATCTAAGTAAAGAGAATCACTGTTTAAAAAAAAAAAAAAGCTGTTTCATTTGGTGCATTTAAAAATTAATTCTTTTGAATTTATTGAGCTCTTCTTTCTTAGTCAATAAAAAACGCGACACCCTTAAGAGAACAGTCCGGATTTGGACAAGACTTTCTTTATTGGAAATTGCGTCTAAAATCATCTTCCAAAATTTCTCAATTATATACTGAATCACCCTGTTGAATAAAAGCAGGATATGTATTCGTTTTTATGAAAAATACTTTTATTAAGTAATTGGTTCAGCTAAAGCAAGAGATACAACAAAATGGAATATGATCCTAAAATAATATAATGTGGTAGAGGTGTCAAAAAAAAAAAAATCTTGATGATGAAAAGTGGGTTGTTAGCGACAGGAGCGCTAAGGAACCGCAACAAGCTGCCCACTCTTTAATTTAACGTTCTCGTCAGCCCGCCTTCTTATCTTTTATCGTCTTCGTTATGGCATCTTTTCGGCTTTTCTGTTCCGAGATAAGAAAAATGTCCTCGTAAAATATAATAATGGAAATCTGAGACATCTTTAACAAGAGCAATGCCCCTTCCAATATCCTGGCGAGATCTTTGAGAACATTTCAGTTTTTTGTTCCAGGTGTAATTGATGAAGCGTGATCATGCGCTTTAGCTATGACATCGAATAAATGAGGTAGCGATGGGGATGGGTCATTCAGACCCCGTTATGAATCAAAAATTATTTTAATTTTTTCAACTTTGTTGGGTAAATAATTGCAAAACATTCAGCCTTCAGAGTACGTACAAGTGTAAACCCAGTAGGACATTAATTTTATGTCTAGAAACTATCTTTACAAATATCTTTTTTCTTAATTTGGACTCATTTACCTCTGGAATATTATAATCAAATTTTATTTAAGATAACGGAAGATATTTCCGAAGCGTACCACCATATTAATAAAAAAATAAAATACGGTATGTATAGGTACAGATAACGTAACTATAATTATTATATTAATTATATCTACTAACTGTCACAAGAAGTTAATGAATCTAATTAACTTAGCATAATCTTTTTTTTTGTCGATTCTCTCCTTCCTTGCCGGTTGGGCTCTTCGGGTTTTTGTTTCTCCCTAATCAACGTTCATTATGTTTCTATAATAAATTTATACGAATCAACCTCTTAATAATTCTATTTGACCTATGAACAAGCAGTATGCCAAAGTTCGTTAAGATCGGATTGACAAGTAAAAGTTAATTATTGACTATTTCTCCAAAAAAAATATTCATAATGACATTAGTGTGGTATTAACTTCCTCATAGTACAATGACACGAAACTTAATGTGTTTACAATTTCCTCAAAATCAGTTAAACCGATAAAAAATTTAATAATAAATTCCACAAAAAAACTTTTGTGAAAGTAACCTGCTTATATTTATATTTGTAGCCTGTTCAACCACTTCAGAAAATCGGATTAACCAGTAAATGTTAATTATATAAAATTATCCCCCTCCCCCAAAACCTATCCATGATTACATTCATGCATTATGTCAGAACCCTTCGTGGGAGTGAATTCATCATGGTGATATAATGAAAAGTGTAGCAACGTATAAAGGAAAAACAGACTTACATTCACTTATTTATAAATATACGCCATTTTTAGCGGTGCACGCGGATGCTCTGAAAGAAAATACTTTTTCTAATACAGAATAGGCAAATTTAAAAATATGATGACTGTTGACACATGATTTGTATTTTATCAATTTTTTTGAACAACATCTCGAAGTTTTATAAATTATTAAATAATGCAAATCAAACAAACAGATTGCATTAATCATTATTTATTTATTCATTTTTAGAGTATGATTAATTTGGTTTGATATCCTTTTTTTTGGTAGACAATATTTTTGGATAACGATGCCAACAGCCCAGATGACAATGGCCTTTTCTTCCCCAATTTTCCCTTAAGCAATCCAATCATGAAATCCCCTACGGTGGGGAACATCCCCTACAAGTATTATAAGCTAACGAAGAGGATAAACCTACTTAGGTGCCCTCAAGCATGGTCTAGATAGTCTTCCAGCCCTCCATTTTTACCGCTTAAGTCAACAATATCTCATTCTTATCGTCCCAGCTCTCGGGATAAAGTGTTTTTCCCTTCTTTCACTAGGGATTAGAGCGGAAAAAACAACCAAAAAAAAGCTTTAGATTCCTGATAACATGCTTTTCATTTTAATGATGGCAACTTCATTCATCCTGTAAAGGTGGACATGGTATTTTGCATTTTATATTTTGAAAAAGCATATTATTGGATAAATATCAGTAACTAACCATCTTATAAATACATAATATATGAAATATAAATGACCCTTACATAACCATTAGGTATTGAAATCGTTACAAAATAAGCGAAAAAATAACTAAAAATAATTAATTAAAATGTTGATGCCATGTTATACTTAAGTAGCTGAGGTAACATTATGAAAGTAGTAATTTCAACTTTTTAATTAGAGTTGTTTAGAAGTTAATCTTTCTTATTAATACCGAATATAGATGCGGTGAGCCATAAATATGTGGTGGGAGATCTCATGAAGGGTATCAAGAGATAAATTATAACAACAAATTTTTTTTTATTAAAGTATAAAATATTTTTACTTTTTCAAACTATTTACAATGAAATAATTTATAACGTTCGCTATTTTACCTTTTAAATATTTAAAATTCATTGTTTAATCACTGAAACATTCTTCTTCTTAAACAAAGATTTCATGGAACCGCCATACCCTAATAACAGTGATCAAAACATATGAATACATACCTAATAATGCAGTTGGCCTCTGACTTTCATAGAGTGCAGTTGTTTAGTATTGTGAAGAGTGAAGCGATTGTTATTATTTTTGTTTTTGACTACTTTAATTCGTTTTTATTTATTGTCATTTTTATTAAATGAAAGAAGGAGATGTAGTTAATTCGCCAGGTGCATCTAACCCACTCCAACCCACTTCTGCTATTAATGAAAATACATCCACGGAAGGAGATAAAAATTCAAAAAAGCTGTATTACGAGGGTTCTCCTCAAAATCAATCTCCAGTTAAAAATATGGGAAAATATTATCAGGATATCGCCCCGATTTCGGTAAGTAACAGATTTAACGTCCTTAGTGAAACTGAACTTTCATCGAATAATCCGGAGGCTTCGAATCAGACCTATAACAATGATAATAAAAATTCACAAAATTCTCCAAAAATTCCCCCAATATACCTACACAAAGCAAACAATTATCAACTCCTCTTAAATGACCTAAAGGCTTTATGTATAGAACCTTTCTCAACTAAATTAACCGGCAATAGCACGAAAATAATGTTATCATCAATCGACGATTATAAAACTATGACAAAATATTATGGTGAAGAAAAAATAGAATATCATACGTTTTCCACGGAACAAAATAAACAGCTAAATGTCATAATAAGAGGTATTCCTTATACAATTTCTGATGAAGAGCTAAAGGCAGAATTATGTAGTAAAAAATTCGAAGTAACACATGTTTCTAGAATTTTAAATAAAGATAAAAAGCCTACTCCCCTTTATTCCGTATCACTCGTAAATAATGACCAGGCTAGCAACATTTTTAAAATTTATAATTTATTTTACGCAATAGTATCTGTTGAGCCGAAACATAAAAATAATAACATCCCAATGTGTACCAACTGTCAAAGGTATGGGCACACTAAAAATTATTGTCATTTGGAGCCTAGATGTGTTAAATGCAAGGAAAGTCACCATTTTTCTAAATGCCCTTTAAAATTCACAGATAAGCCGTACTGCGTAAATTGTAAACAACCTCACGCGGCCAGTTACAAAGGCTGTCCTCACTATCAAGCAATAAAAAATAAAATAAACTCACCTGGTAAAAATGAGAATAGCAATACGACGACAGAAACTAAAAAACCAGCAGCTAGGAAATTCTCGCCGAATCTCTGATTTGCATCTGCCGCTAGTCCAGCTCAATCAACTCAACATCAAACAGACCCAGTTGAATCAAACAATGACATCTTATCAACTATTACAAAAATAATTTTAGAAGCAATTAAACCTTATTTACCACAAATTATGTCACATTTAAGCTCACTAGTTACATCGTTCTTCACAACTGGGCCTTAAAGTAAACAATAACCTATCTACTGTTATTAATCCTTTCATAACTAGCTACATAGTATTCAACTATTTTTATTTGATATACGTTTATAACAAACCTTTTTTAATATCTTAAAATAAATCATGGTTTGTGAACTAAGGAAATTAAAACTATTAAATTGGAATGCGTTTGGCATATCCTCCCAAAGAAAAGAATTTCAAATTTTTCTCGAATCGAATTCTATTGATATAGCCTGCATAACAGACACATCTATCACAAAACGTTAAATTCAAAATTCGAGGTTATAGAATCTTACGCAATGATAGAGATAGTTCGACTGCTTCCGGAGGTGTTGCCTTGATAATTAAGAATAATATTAGTTTTACCGAAAATATTATTTCAAATATTTCTAACATCGAAGCTATATCAATCCGATTAAACTCATCGCCCCCTATAATCATCACAGCGGCTTATAGGCCACCAAACAAAATCTTCAAGAAGAAGAAATTTTAAATCTTTTACCACCAGATGACCATAAATTAGTTTTAGGAGACATAAACTGTAAAAATATATATTGGGGTTGCCGTAAATCAAATTCTTCAGGAAATGCTTTGTTGGATATCTGTACTAGGCACAATATACAAATTCATGCACCTCCCGAACCTACTTTTTATAGACCAGGATGTTCACCCGATATATTAGATATTATTTTAGCGAAAGATATTAGACTTCCGATATCATCCCAGATAATCACCGCTCTGAACTCGGACCACGTCCCAGTATTAATCAAATTTTCAACTGAAATTCATGAAATGCCCCGGCGGAAAACCCTAATTAATGGAGTGATTGACTGGGAAACATACAAAGCAACAGTTGATGTAAAGATTGTTTTAAAGAAAGATTATTCCAAGGCTCTAGAAATAGATAATTGTATCGAGAATTTTAATGAAATCATCTCAACTAGCTTACTCGAAGCAACTATAAGACCATTTACCTTAAGAAAGAAAATATTTTCAAATAGTTGCCCAAAAGCAATTTTACTGAAAATTAAAGAGAAAAACCTTGCCAGGAGACAGTGGATGCGCAGCAGAGACCCTGTTTACAAAAAGAAATGGAACTACCTCAAACATGCAGTAAAAAGAGAGCTGGACGAATTGGCGATTAGAAATTATCAGAAGTATGTAGAAGACTTAGATCCAAGGGACCAATCCGTCTGGAAGGCTACTAGGCGACTTTTAAAAAAAATTGATCCAGTCCCTAGCCTAACTGAGAAAGATGTCGTCATCACTAGAGACGAAGACAAAGCAGAGGCCTTTGCTGACTACTTCGAATCGACATTCTCCAACCCTTCGTGTGGGAGCAGTCAGTTGAATGTAGATGTTGAAGAATATTTGACGACTCCAAAACCTACTGTACAACTCCCATTGGAATTTACAAGTCCTAAGGAAATTGAGGAGATAATTAATAGGCTAAAAACAAAAAAATGTCCAGGGCACGATCTGATTCCATCCATTGCTATTAAAAATTTGCCTAGGAAAGCTAAAATTCTTTTAACCTCAATTTACAACAGTTGCCTGCGTATAGGATATTTTCCTGAATTTTGGAAAAAAGCTGACCTAGTGGTCATCCAAAAGCCAGGTAAAAACGCCAAATTGATCAACAGCTACAGACCCATTAGTCTATTACCTATTCTTGGGAAAGTGCTTGAAACGGTGATAAAAAGGCGGCTGTCATCTTTCTTTGAATCCAATAACATCATTCCAGACTTTCAGTTTGGATTTCAATCCTGTCATTCAACTTCTCACCAATTATTGAGGCTTTCTGAGTCAGTGATCAACGGGTTCGAAATGAAAAAACACACACTGGTTGCATTATTGGATTTTCAGCAAGCCTTCGACAAGGTTTGGCATACTGGTCTTTTATATAAACTGAAAAAAGTGGATGCCCCAAAATATCTTTTTAATATCATAGCTTCATTTCTTCAAGATCGGACATTTACAGTTAAAATAAATAATATCAATTCATCCGTAAGACAGATTGAGGCCGGCACTCCACAAGGATCAGTTCTCTCTCCCCTGCTGTTTACATTCTACGTCCACGACATAGTCCAATCCACCTCAACTTCCATAGCCATGTTTGCCGATGACACCGCTATTTTCTCTCAACACCAAGACATCATCATAGCCCGGAACGAATTACAGAAAAGCATTTCAACTTTAGAAAAATATTTCATGAAATGGAAAATTAATATCAATGCTCAAAAATGCGTGGCTAAGATCTTCACCCTTAGACGACCTAACGACCCTCCAGAATTAAATATCAACGGGAATAAGATTCCATGGAATCCCGCAGATGGAGCAGTGAAATATTTAGGCGTACTGCTGGACCGAAGACTCACATGGAACCACCACATCAACAACAAGCTTACGCAAGCGTATGCAAGGTTAGCAATGTTGTATCCTATTATAAATAGAAAATCGAAATTGAAGCCACAAGTGACAATACTCTTGTACAAATCCATCTTACGTCCACTATTGATGTATGGTTGCGAAGTATGGGGTGCTGCATCATGTTCTAAACAAAAAAAGCTGCAAACATTTCAAAACAAGATGTTAAGAATCGCAGTAGATGCCCCATGGTTTATCAGAAATGAACAACTCCACCGAGAACTTCAGGTAGAACATATAGATGAGTTTATAAAAAATAGATTCAGAAAATTTCACTCCCAGCTGCCATCTGTTAAGAGAGCTGTTGCCTTCAACATTGGGAAACCAACAACGTACCGTAGGCTAAAACCAAGACTTTTACAAGACATTCTTTTATAGCATGGATTTATTATTATAATTATTTATTTTCTTCTTTGTAATATACATTTATTTTATAGTTATAGTATGTTTAATTTTCGAATTTTACTACTATTTCTTATTGATGTATTATAAATTTGCTCAGTTAAGGGTGTCTCCTGCGTGAGACCATTCCCTCACATATCCAATTGTTAAACTTTGTATATAATTGTTATATAAACCCATGTATGGCTTTAAGAAGCCGAGCTGGAATAAATAAAGATTAATAAAAAAAAAATACCTAATAATGCGAGCAAAATATCAAGTTACTATTTTTAAAGTCACCTGACGTATTACAAAAAAATGTGGTGCGATGCGCGCAACACAAAACTTTCACTTACCAACTTACTTGGATTAGAAATGACGTGTTTTGTTGAATGCCATTTCTCAAAGTCACATATTTTTAACATTCATTTACTTATTTATTTTTTTGTATTTGCTCTTTAAAGTACCTACACTATTTTTTTTATTGTTAAATAATTTTTTTTAAATAAGTTTTTACTTGTGATAGTTCGGCTGTGAAAGCATAATACTCCAAGTCGTCTGATTTTATAATTCTCTATGTAGTTGTTGAAAACTTTATATAGTTACCATGAATCAAAAGTTTCCATGAAATGAACAGAATATCTTTAATTATAAACAATCGTTTGTCATTAAAGGCATATGGCGCATGCATGGCATCTGTTTTATGAGTTGACAGAATATTTATCTTTTTTCTCCAGTAAATGTACTTGATTTTTTTCATATTTCATATTTAGCCATTTCTTATACATTTATACATTATTTTTAGGCTAACAGCACACAAATAAGAGATTTGTCATTTTATTTATCATAAGGTGAATAAATTATTTATACTGTATAAATTACTGGATAAATCGTTACATTTAGAAATAGCAAAATAATTGTTTGATGTATATTCGGCTTTCTTCTTTTTTTCTTAAACCAAAAAAAAAACAACTATATTTTACGAAATCGTTATGTATACATATATTTATGTACTCTAACAAAGCCTATTATGATGATACTACATATTATTATCCTGTTAACAAGTCCTAAAGGATCGCTACGGTAAGGAGAAAGGCCCCAGAGTCGGTTGTAAAGGGCGATAGGAAAGGTCAGGGGGGAGGAGCTATGAATATTTAGCAGGCCTCCTTCATACATATGTGTCTGTCTCGGGAAATACCATCCTTTGTCGGCACCTATCCTTCTGCCCTGTTCGTACCTATTCATCTTATTGATTTCCTCCGATTTTCCAAATTAGCAACAATATTTCAATTTTGATGTAAAATATTTTAACACCAATGTGGGCCTAAAATAATATTATTCACGTAAAATTATAAAACAAAAATGTTACACAAACAATTAAAACTCAATCTAGTAACAGCAATGTTTCATGTCACGATATAATCATTGCATTAAATGATGAGTGTATATTTCTAAAAGTGCATTTCCTTCAAGTGAGGGCAAATTTACTAAGTAAGGATAAATAAGATTACGTAGATAATTTGAAACGATTTTACTAAGTATTATTTCATTGACTAATAGAAGAATTATCCGCATGGATCAACTCATGGAATCATGAATATGTTCTCTAAACAAATTAACTTCCTTAGAGTGAAACACCATTGACAATTTTCAGTGCTATATTTTCTTTATTTTTTTTCCGAAATCCTCAATACGAATAATAATTATTTATTAATTTATTAACTCCAAATGAATATGACACAATTTAAGCTTGCAATAAGTTGTGTTGTTTTTCAATAAGCAAATTTTGTGGGCTACTTCGACAGCGTTCCGTAACAGGAAAAATAATACCTTCATTCATTGGTCTCTTGGCCACTCACACTGTGGGTTATTGATATAAACCAGTCTTTGTTGAAATTTGATTTAATTATCTTTAGCTGTTGCAAAAACTGTCTTAATGTTTAAGTCTTTTTATAATATAGTTGCTGGCATTTACTATTTTTCGTAACACTTTCGACTGATAGGATTGAATTTTTGGACTTCGGATTTTTTATCAGAACCCGGAAGTTCTATCCCTTAAGTCTATATCTCGGCTCAGATTGAACTTTTTTCAATGTTAGTTTTGTCAGTTAAGGATAATTTTGATTGCCTGTCAAGTAACCTAGAAAAAAGTTCATGCCGTCTTTTAAATTTAATTTTTTATCATTTAATTCTTGCGTGAGTTTGCCTAGTAAGTCAAAGTAAGTCAGGACAAAACTGATTAGAACCTAAAAACTTTATATAAAGTTGAATTGTAATAAAATCAGCTTCTTACATTAGGAAAACAGAGTAAAGCGTAGATAAAACAATGACCGGGAAGGTCAGTATAAAGAAAAGGAGCCCATTTGGCCCAGGATCAAATAGTTCCTAAATTCGTCCATCGGTTTCATAGACCACTGAATCAGTACGTCTTGTGATGTAGGTGCTGTATACTGTGTTATGTCAGAATGCCAAGAAACTCTGTGAGGCTTCTCAAGTGGTACTACTGGTAGGTTCTCCGATGCATTTACAACTCGTAATAGTTTCTGATTAGTTAGCTAAATGATGCTTCTCTTTGATGACCGACTAACGACTCTGGTCTGATTGTTTGGAATGTGTATGGGTCTAAGTTCAACAAGTGTTTTAACATGTCTCAGTGCTGAACTTCAGATCCTTAAAGTTTCTGTTTGAAGTTTAAATGTTGTTAAAGCTTTAAATGGCAGTGATATGTTATTAAATTTGATGATAAATTTGTTCTACAAACTTTGGCTTTTGCATCAAAGACGACTAAAAAAAAATATTTTTGTTCATTTATTCGAGTATGTATTTTTATTTATCGTATATACACTAATATCAATACAATTTCAGCCACTACACTAGCTCCGGGTACAGGTTTATAGTGCGGCTGTGGTAGGTAATATTCTATAAATCAGCCCTCACTCGAACTTGAAACGACTGAGATAATTCGATGTGGTCATGTCTAGTATTTGGAAGAGATTGGTAAAATCCCATGTTATCGGAAGAAAAATATTGATACTTTTCGATGCCGATATTTCGGCACAAAAGTATCGATACATATCGATAGCAATACTTCGATGAAAAAGTACCGATATCGATATCGATATTTGAAAAATGGTATAATTTAGTTGGAATTAATAGACAAAAAGTGAATCTAACAGGATCTTTGGAATCTATTTCATTCGGTTGTGTTAAAGGATATAACAATATAAATAAATTTTAGCAAGAACGACTCAGTGTGATGGCAAGGGCACACGCAGGATTCATGTAGGACTCAATTAATTTGTCGCATAAAATTTATTGATATTTGGAAATGAAAATGTTTTTTTTTAATTAATAATTAATAAATTGAGTAAATTAATACGAATTTATTTAATTTGTAGTTTTTGTTTCTCAAATATCTAAAAGGGGCAGCTGCCTGTTAATACAATTAGTCCCCAAAATCTTCTATATCTTAATTCCTTCAAATCCGCTAGCTTTAAATCCGTTCAAAATTAAAACGTGTTAAAAAGTAACATTAACATGTAATCTTTATTATTTAATGTCAAATAGATATTTTAGAACTGCAATAAAAGCTATACTTAAGTTTTTGATGAATAGTTGAAGGGCACAAAAGACCTTAGATGTTGGGTGTCCATAATAAAATATAACCTAACCTAACCTTAAGTTTTTGAAGGTATAAAAAATATTTCTTTCAAATCTCCACTAAAAATTACTAAGGAATGTTACAAAATCTTAATGCATAGAAGAATTTACTGGATGAAATTACCACAGTTATCTTTAAAATTTTCGAAAACTGATTTTCTCTTTAGAGTAAGACTTATGTAATGTGATTTAAATTAACAGCATTTCTATAGATACTCTCATGTAACAATATACGATATTTAGACATTTCCGACTTTTTATCGAAATACGAACTAGATTTATGCGACATACCTTCTTCTTTTTCTTCACCTTTCACGGCCTTATTCCTTTTCCTATAAAATTGTATTTTTGTTCATGTGTTTCAATTATCTGTACCCCGGAAGTAAACAATACCATGTCCACTTTTTAAAATGAAATTTAACACTTAGCACTTAAACCATGTTAATCATAGTAATTGACCTAAATAAGTAACTGGAAGAAGTTATCATGGTATCTAAATCCATAGTGGAAATTTAAATTCAATGAAAAGAATTGAAATGGTGTTGTTTATCTCAGGAGTACAGATATTTGAAAAATAATTCACTTGTAAATTATGTATGAATATTATGGGACCCTACGTCAGAAAGCATATTCATGCACTTATCACCTTACTTCCCGAGTCTTCTGGCAGATGTTACTGATACGTTTTGCGTCCGTTGCGTTTATTGAAAATTGGTTATCTGATTTAGATTTAATATTTTTTAGGAAAACGTTTTTTTTTTGGGGGGGGGTTTATTATCTTTTAAAAAATATGGTAAACGATTCACCGAAATCTGATTAGCCGATTATTATGCGAATGTTTAATATGAATATTATAAGTTTTTAGAATACAAATATTTAATGATATTATTACATTCTTTCTCATTTGGAGACACTGGTAATATTGGTAGAGCGCATTCAAGGAATATTATAATAATATAGCAAAATAAACATAAAATAGGGTACTGTAGCCGGTAAAAGACCACTTAGCTAACATAATGGAAGGGGCTAGTCGTATTAAGGCATGTACCGTAACTGGAGCTATTTTCCATTATCCTCCCACTCGACAAAGACATTTCCATGCGTGTCCCGTTTGAGTGCGAATCGTTTCATTACAAAAGATATCAGCGCGGCGAATTACCCAGAGGGAACAGCCTATTCCAGAAATTTCCAGGATCACATTGGATAAGATCAGAGACAGAAGGAATTCCCGGGCACGTCCCACTATATATAGATTTGAAAATTAAAATATTAAAATAGAATATATCGGAACTATCGAGAAGTCCCTAAACTTAGCCGATACACTATCTTGGTACTATTTATTACCGTAAAATGGTACAATAATTAGCTAAAAACCTCATTATATGTCACTTGTGTTATTAAGGACGTATGCATTATTCGTATGCATATGTACGTCGAAGTTTGGCGTCTGAAAAAAATTCAAATCTAAAGAAGACATACTGTAGAATCTATTTCAGTGAGAGAGGAGTTTACAATTCGCATCAGTCTTTACTAATAATTATATGTAAATTGTTTTCAATCCTTTCGACAATTTCGAATTTTTTACTCCATATTTTGTTTTTTTAAATTACTGACAAATATAGGTATGTCCCAAACGAGCTTTTAGCTTTTCTTAAGCCAAAAAATTTTAAAATTAAAAAAATATATGTATAAATAAATTGAACTTTAGCGAGTACCTGACGTCGTACAGGCTCGGGACCACTACTTTACGTCCTATCCGAGGGACGGCATAGACTAGGATTTTTTACTCCCATTAAAAAATCCTAGGACCACCTTTATTTTATCTTAAAGATTATTAATGTCTCCAATTTTTCAAGTAATAAAAACTATATGTCGACTTCAAGATTTATAATGTTGTGATCTCATGAAAATTTTACAGCATTTATAGTCAACAAAAAGTGCATAAGACCCATTATGTATGCAACAAGTAAAACTTTATTCAAACTAGATACTCAGTCCTTACGAAAATTGAGTGCTCTATTTAGTGGGAAAAACTTAATTTTTTTTATCTCCTTTATTATCGGTATGAATTTAAAGTGAACTTATTGGCAAATCATTTTAATATATTTAAAAAAAATACCTACAGTTATTTTTTATCTTTTTTTTTGTCGTAATATACTTTGTATAGGTAAATATATTTTTATGCTAATCATATAAATTCTATAGAGATTTTCAATAAACGAAAAAATAAAATAACCGCTGGTTAAAGAAAAAAAGAACGCGATACTATTAATTCGAAATAATCGAAAAGAGGGGGAAATAGGCATTTATAGGAAATTTTTGTGGGGAAATTGGTGTAGAATCGCGAGTATTTATTTGTATGTATTTATTCGGAACATCATCTATATGCAATGAATATAATATTTTATCAAATGGCAATAGATGTATATGAACATGTGTAGCTAACTTACATTAAATTTCACCTTATATGATTGATAAAACAATTAGGTAAAATTCTAAAATGAAGTCTCCTATCAGACGCAATGTGCTTACCCTAGACGGCATAATTTGTATTGCCAACTCACTTATCCCGGATGGAATATGAAGGGTGAGGGACCAACCCTAGGATAGGTGGACTCAAAGCGGAACTGTTCCGGATATTGGCAAGGAACTGCCTGGCTCTCGGTTGTATATTCGGCCATTAATCACATTATGGAATCACCGTTCCTCAATGAGCAGTTCCCTGGGGGTCGATATCTCGTTATCGAGTTTACTTCGGCGACCTTTCCCTTACCACTGGAGGCGTCTCTTCAATCCTTCCTCAGTTAGATTGTGCGTCCTATATCCTTATCTTACCGAAGACTAATGATACAAAAACCAGCAACTACTTGCTATCATTAACAAACTATTGTTACAACTTTACGTTAACACCATTGAAAACAAAAAAAAAGTTGTTCACAACAAAAATATTGAAATCAAAACTGACATTAATTAATGCTTTAATGCATTAATAATTGTTTTAATGGAATCCTAAACTAAAACTATTGTCACTAGTTTGTATAGGAAGTTTCGTTGTCTTCAGTCTGTAATTTATTTAACGCAATAATAAACAAATTAGATATTGGGCGTAACTTTGACGAAATTTTAAAGGAACTAGGTCTTAAATTAGAACAAGAAAATTGATACATATACTGTTTTTATTTATTTAAGTTTCACGGTTTTTGCTTTAGATATTCTTAAATCAACGTTATAGTAATTTAATTGTATCAATTGAAAATTTCACGAAAGTAAACAAAACGAAACTTTATACAAATCAAAGTTACATGAGGATTAGAATGAAAATTCTTTATTTTTTCAATAAAATCATCCGATTTCTATTTTATTTATTAGTTTTCATAAGATTCATTCTTAAATACAGATAAACCCTTGTATGAGATTTAAAATTATACGTTAAAAACGAAATGAACATTTTTTTTTTTACAAAAAAAAAACATTATCAAGTGATTCATTATTTTTTAATGAAACCAAACTCAATCAATATCAATTCACATTTGTCAAAGAAACTGTTTCTAAGAATAAGGAAATATTTACTCGATGAGTAAGCGGAATTCGTCGGCAGCTGATAAAAAAAAGGCTCAATCTTTAGGGAACATTTAAATATTTAAATAATGTTTATTTGTCTTGTCCGTATTTCCTTAAATGCTTGATGCTGGGCAGTTCGACTGACAATTTCTTTGTTTAATTTTACTGTTTTCTAGTCATAACCAAAAAACTAATTAAAATTAGTTTTCTAGTTAATTAAGTTGTAGCTAACTAGCTGGCATTAAGTTGTAACATACTTGTAATGTCTAGATTGAAATATGTGAAAATACAATATTCATTTTTTTTTTTTAAATCCTGATTGAAATAAATAATTTTTACTGTTTTACTTTATTATTTTTATGATAGAATATTGTCGGCTACGTAAGTAGATCAAGTTCATCTAATTTTGTGATTTTTGGTTTCGTTCTTAAGTCAACAGTTACGATAACGCTATAGTAACAGCAACCTTTTCATGATACAAAACTGGCACCTACTAAGGACAGCTGTAAAGTAACCGACTTGTTTTTTATATTACTATTATATCATTTATTATCTTTGTAATATTGTGTCGTGAAACTAAAACAGTTTTTTATTTTTACTCGATTGTATGTAAATTCTGGAATTGCCTGGAACAGTCATGTATCAGTACGTGATAACATGTTTGGAATTTTCTACGCTTTTCTGGGTGAATCCTCAGCGGATCTATCGACTAGTGTCTTAGTCTTTCGTTGAACAGCGAAGCATACAATTATTTTCGAGCCACTGTACTGTCTCTGACAGTGACTATTTTGTAACGTTGTTACTAATTTGAGTTTTGTTTGTTTCACATTCTGTGTAATGATTTTACGTTACGTTATTTTTTATTAAAAAAAAACAATATTTTATATTGAAATACATAGTTATGTACTGATAGTTTTCATCCGGATACTAAAATGCACGTTTCTCACCAGAATCACACGAATATCCCATAATCACATTTTGAATGAAAATTCGAAATGGTCGAGTGTGCTCGGAAGTATAGGGACATGTCCAAATCCTTAGATGATTTCTTAAAAATCAAATGATGAGAAATTTTGTCGAAAAACAAAATATACTTCAAGCTGGCTAAGATTTTGATATGAACAAAGAAACTCCTTTGGGAGTTTGAAGAAATTTTAAATTATTATTGAAATAAATGGATATAAATATTCATCAATCTTGGAATTCCATCTATGTTGTAATCATGCGGCCTGGTATGAATCCGTAAAATGATACTATCAGTAGTATCAATTCTACTATCAGTACTATAAGTATTATAGATACTTTCATTCATACGTTTTTTTATTCATCCACTCATTGACCTAAGTATGTAACCAACTACCCTAATTTGTATTGATATTTTTCAATATCTGACAACTTACAAAGACTTTAAGAACCGCTAGTGGGCCCATGTTTAATGTTTCACGCGTTGCATCCCTTGACGGGCTCATGTAATTCACGCACATTTCGGTACCTCATAACTCATCGTCCCATACCACGTCCACACCTCCACAAATTCAAATTCGAACAAGACAATGGGCAGTAATTAAGCTCCACTTACATGAATCGCTAATTAGCAACATTGAGAATTCATATCCATCTCAATGGTCCTCCCCATTCAGAATACAACGAAGCAACTCATGTTGATCACCTGGGAATTAACTTAACAATTTACTAAGTTTATTATGCTATTCTCATTTTTTCCCCGAACTCATCAATCATTCTTTTTCTTTATGCATTTCCTTGCATAAATTGTCGTTATCGGTCCTGAGACAGTCGATAGTTTTATTTATTGAATGTAATAAATTATGGTGTGTAACAGATCTTTGATATACTGTTTATTTCTACATAGCTGGAAATAGAT
Source organism: Aelia acuminata (assembly GCA_911387785.2). Lineage (NCBI taxonomy): Eukaryota > Metazoa > Arthropoda > Insecta > Hemiptera > Pentatomidae > Aelia > Aelia acuminata. The sequence goes on from OU426979.1 coordinate 58,013,887, forward strand.
TATAAAAATTAATTATTGTTTTCTAATATTAACCTCTGGCTCCCTATTTCTAAAAAATACTTAATTATCATTTCTGATAATTTAATGATAGTTATTGTAAATTTTAAATATTAATTTACAATGATTATATACAGGGATACCCTCAATACTCTCCCCCCTCTACAAAGAAATTGTACGACCTTCTTCTTCTTACAGATCATGGTATTGAAATAAAGATTTATAACATTTTATTTGGTTTATGTTAAGCTGCGGTTTGTTCCACGTTTTTCTTTTTCTTTCTAAGGTTACAAAAAAACAAAACAAAAAAAATCAATTCCCAGAAAAACGGCCATAACTCTGTAAAAATGGCAGCCCCTCAAAAATTTTGATGGCGCCTTGCATCCCGCTTTGGGCACTCCTCATTAACGATAAATTTTCCTACCCAATAATTATTTTAATCAATAAATAAAATTAATTGAAGGCCACTGTTAGTTACTATAGTTGTTAAACAATATATTAACTTTATTTATTTATTTATAAAAAATAAAATCGTCCTAAACCGATTGTATGTGCTCGTAATAAAATCATATATGAAAACAGGATAAATATAAAGGAATCTACTCAATTAGATAATATTTCTCCATCTATTCTCTATGTAAAATAAAAGACTTTAATACAAACCTCCTACGCAATGATTAATAATATGAAAAATATTGTAACGAGAAACAAAACAAAAAACATATGATTTCAAATAGTTCTAGACTTGCTGTTGAAATAGTTGGAACAAACTGTACATTTTTACATGTTTGTGACTACGATGTTCGGGAATAACCTACGCTTGTCTAGAACCTTCCAGACAGTTCCAATTTCAGACCAAATATAAGGAGCGATGGATGAAAAAGTCAGTCTTGTTCTTTAGCTCATGTCATATGGTTATTTTTGGGTTGCTGTGTAGTTAGAAAGTGATACTTTTTGTAAACTGTTTAATTATCGTGTTTTCATAGTTTATGTGTTATTGTAAAATCTTATTTTCATTCATTAAAAAATATTTTAACACACACATTTTTACAATAGTGAAAATAAGAAGCCAAAAAACTTTTGGCTTTATAAATGTAAAGCTATTGTTATTATTGCAGTCTATTATTGGTATATGTAAGTTATTTTTTATTCCTTGTGTTTGTGTTACTGATGTGTTAATTTTGAAATTTGAGAGAAACATGACTTACAAAACGAGAATGGTCTCTAGCAACAAGCTCTTCTCCCATCATGATTTACTCCCATATTCAGGAAAGCTCCTTTTTAGTCGACCCCTAATGGGCACGAAATCCGCGGCTACGTCGTGTATAGTTCCGTTTTTGTCATGAAAGCGGGAATAATGAGTGCTAAAGGATTGGAGAGATGGAGGATTATTTAGGATGAAATAAATTGTTAATGCGTCTTTCTTTTTTTTTTTCCTGAAACCTAAATCGTTGACACCCATGCCCAAATTGATTTTACTACATATGTGTACGTATTTAGTTTCTGTCTGATTTTCAGTAATAATGATTCGCATAGAGTAGAGTATATTTGATTCAATAGCTTTTTTAATATCTTCTTATTCATTCTGTGTGGGCTATGGTTATCCTTCTTTTGGATTTTTGTCCAGGATATTGTACTCTATCTCTCAGAGAGTCTAGGTTTTCGACAATTATATTTTTAGGCATGTATTATTTCGTATATTTTATAATATGCCTTGGTTCAATATAAATAAATACATAATTAAATTGATACGGTGAAAAATAATTTATCTTTTTTTCATTACTTACCTCTCTATCCCTCGTTTATAATTGGCAAATTTATTACTGTACATAGGAGAAATTCAATTTCGAGGTTCAAAAGACGAGGAAAAGCCTTTACTTGGACGGTTTGCTAGCGGTAGGTGCGGTGCCCGAGCAATACAGCACCCAACATTGGATCCGGCCCTAGAACCCCTGTCATTAATATTAATGAGGCAGCGGTATAATACGGCACTGTCTGAATAATGAGCAGGAACAAACAACTTAACAGATGTAAACTGCTTAAAAAAAAAAAAAAAAGCAACAGAAGGAGGTGTACACTTGAGCCTTTTAGAACCCTAATATTGTCAGATACTTTTTAGAGGGATTTCATTTATCGCTTTAAGATTCAATGAAAAAAATCTTTGAACATATTAAATTTTTTATTGATTTATTAAAAAAGTATCACCCAGTGCCATGGGTGTTAGTATGGGCAGTATAGGGCTTCAGTGGAAGCCTTAAAGTCCAAAAAAAAAAAAAAAAAAAAAAAAAAAACAATACATGCAATTATCAAATTTTGTTAAGCGCTGCTTCTAAAACTAACAATTCTGTAGGTCTTTCTGTGGGCTTTAAGGTTTGTTATGGCATTTTAAATTCAAGATGAAATCTTTTCCACGGCTGTGACTAAAATTATTAGAATGTTCCACTGCAGTTACAACTGAAAGGACTCAATTTCTTTTTTACAGAATCCCATAGTTCTATCCCGTGTTTATTAGTCGGATGTATACTGATTTTTTTTTTGGTTCTCTTGTTTATCAATAAAATCTTACTTTACAGTATATCCTGATATTTTAAAATTATCATTAATTTTATTTAAATCGGTCAGGAGCTTCAGGTATATACTCCAACGATTAACAAACTGTTCCGAACTCATGTTACTCGGAATAGGATGTTTTTAATTAAAAATTGGACCCACAAAATAATAAAAATGATGAGCCATTGAAATAAATAAACGTTTTCTCACACCAACTCATTCCATTCCAGCATTTTCCTTTTACAACCATAATAAGGATCAATTGAATTCGGGGCCATTTTAAGCCGAATTTATTATTATTATATGTATTGAAATTATAAATTTGTATAAATTAAAAATGCAAGTTATAAATGTATTTTCTATTTAGTTGCTAAGGAATATAAAAAATACGTAATCAAGTTTGGAAACCATCCGTTTGGTTAGATCTGAACTTACTTATGAAAGGTTAAGGTAAGGCGCACATTGAACTGTGCCACGCAGGCGACGCGAGCAGAAAAAGGCAAATAGACACAGATTAGGGCAGGGCAGCACGGAAAATAACTGCGTCGCACAGTTTTCCATGGACATAGGACCGCGCGTTTCCTTTCTATTTCACGTTTCACAAAAACTGCTCTGCTCTGCTTTGCGTCGCGAGAGTCTCAGTGTGCGCTCGGTCTAAGCATCTGGTTTGGGCCAACCCTGCGATATAAAACTAGACGATGCATTTATGAGATTTTTATATTTTAATTAATTATGAGCTTTTTACTTATCTTTCCTAGGGCTATATTTTAACTTACATGTAAGGAATGTCGTATTAGCTGTAATAATATGACAAGTAAAACAACTATGAAAAAGTTACCACTTCGCCTTCTTGGACATAGTATATCATATTTTACATGTTATCTTGTAATCAATGCTTGGAATTAATAAATAAAACATTTCTCTAGCGGTTATCTACTATTATGAATACTTACTCTGAAAATCACTCCTTAAGGAATCATTTAAATGAAGGGCGGTGGAAATTACAGTTATTCAAACACCTTCTGCTCAGCAACTGAATATCTTTGGCTTGTTGGTATGACATTTCCGAAACAGGCAACTTAGCACATTAAATATGGCCGGTATACCTTCACGCCCATGTAAGGAAACACAATGGGAGTTCGCAAATTCCAACGCAAACTACCTCAGCCTGCGTCACGGTTCCTTGTCGCTTAAATAACAAATAGTGCTTTCAGTAGCTATGTTATACATAGCTAGGAAATAAGTTTTCTCCTATTTATTTGAGTTAAGTTTATTTATGTTATTGGCTTACTTCAGCAAGTGACGACAGAGTCAGTCTGCAATGTTAAACAGTTATATTCTCATAGTTTGGTTGACATTTATTAGCGTTACAACATACTGCAACATTTTATTTACGTAAATTAGAGCAGAAAAATGTCAAGGAAACAATGAAAGCTCCAATTAATAACAACGTGACAGAACGGAAAATATGTATCTTAACAGAACAGTGATTCAAAAGTAACTCTATTTTTCCACGTCCAAGTTAAGACTGGCTTCGATGTTCAAAATGGACTATACTCTCCCACTTGTTCACTTACACATGGTTTCCTACACTCTCGAAGATTCCCAATCCCATTCTCGAGTCTTCTATACCTGTCAAATTACCGGTTAAAAAGTGAACAGTTTCAACCCAAGATTGATAAAAACCAACCGTTTGAACATTTTTTTTTTTTTTGGTCTATTAAGTCTATTAAATAAACGTAATTTTTTTTCTTTGTAAGAAATATTTTAATCTTTTTAAGAAATAATGTAATATATAGGTAATAATTTTGATTATATAGAAATCACATACCATAAAATTACAGCACCCTTAAGTACAATTTTATTTTGCGTTTATTAATTAATATTAATGTGGAAGTTTATATTTATATGCTAAATTAAATTTAAAATAAAATTAATTTTTTTTCATTACTATCATGGAAGACACACGCTGATTTTTCTGATACCCGATGTTATAAACTGTTATATCCTTTACATTCCATTAGAGAAGAGGCGACATTGAAATTATCTTCCTCAACTTTAAGGTTTCAGGTCCGGAACAACAAAGCGACTAGCGGAGTTGCCCCCAATATAATTGCCCCAACTTTGAAAATATATTGCTCTATTTACCATAAATAATCAACAAAGTTTGTTAATTATGTATTAAAAAAATTGGCGGGATATGAAGTAATTTAATTTCATTATCACACAGCTTCGTCATGTTCAGAGAGGGTAGTGACGAACAAAATCAACGGACGATAAGGCAGTGTTGCTTAAACTATCTCTATTCCAATAAGCTTCTTGGAAACTCGATTTATCATAATTTATCTTTTAATATAATTATCTTAAGTTGGCCTAATGGACCAACTGCTTCTCTATTTATTTAATCCATGATAACTATCCGAGTTTTATTCGATCCTTGGATCTGCCTTCCAATCTATTCGAATTATAACTATTTGTAATAAGCACGTCACGTCACCTTTTACAGGGCTTATTTGTATAACAAATTCTTAACTGTTGAAGCTGATGTATAAAATGTCCAATTCATCTTTTACTGTTTATTTACAATCAAGTGTGAAACCAGGAACATATTTACCAAATGTTCTAAATTCAATGGTGATAAAATAATTAACGTTTCAAACTTCGTGATCACATAGGTAATGCGACAACCAATTAGTCTTTTCATTAAATCAATTACTAATTATGTTGTTATTGATGTCTTTAATCGTTTACTTATGTGTTTGTTAAATTAATTCATAATCAATTGACATAATATAAATCTTATCTGTCATTATGAATAGTGAATTCGTTCTGTCAGCCGTCAACGCTAGAACTTGGAAGTCAAATGACTTAAGCTATGACGTATTGAAGATTGAGGCCTGGAAATGACAATGATTAACAAAAGTTATTAATCAACTGTCACTGGAGAATTATGGCATAATCAAATACGGATATAATCATTAAAAATAATATAACGACTATGAGTATAATAGGTACATAAATGAAATAATTGTAATCTACAAACGCCATCCAGGAAATGGACTACCCCATTATATCGGAATGAATAACGTAAACACTTTTATTTTTTGTTGTAAGAAAAGTTGAAAAATCGCTATGGAACCAGGTATCACGGCAGCTCAAGGTCACCATACGGAATGACTCTCATTGGTTTTCACGTATCTTCAGATTACTATACTTTAGACCCCCAATTAAGATGCATAGTTCACTGACACTATTCGACAGGAAAATAAATTAGTATTTAATGAATTTTAAATACTAAATTTGACTATTTATTGATCTCAGAATTATTGAGGTGTTAATTGGTTTCAAATTGCAATTACCTGTAGTTCGAAACCAATTAAACCGGAAGCTTAAACTGTCCAAGAATAGAGAAGCCGAAATTAAGGGATTATGCTATCTGACATGTCTATGATAATTATTTAATCTAACTCATCAGAGCTTCGATTTTTCATTTTATTTTATAATCCAAACCGTTACTGGGTCCACTTCAGCTCGAAACCTTTTTGCACAAATATGCTCAATTCTAAACATATATAAGAGTATATGTATATATTTTATTATAACTACATTCTTCCTCACAAACAAATATTCTAGTTTAAAGCAGTTATATGTTTTCTTAATTTTAAAACAGGGCAGCTTTACTAATAATTATGTCAGTAAAATTGTATGTTATAACCGTAATAAATATCCTGAACTTATCATTGTTCGTTTTATCTATTTCTTTTTCGAATATCTCAAATTGTTTAACTTAATATGCCAATTTTAAATTGATAGAGTGCCTACTGGAGAATGTGCATTTAAAATGAAAATATTCTATTGTTACAAAATTTGTTTCCAATTATTTTTATATTTTTCGGTAGTAGTTATTATAGCAGTCCTAAATATATTCTTAGGGCTCATGAATCAGTTATTTTAAACAAAATTACACCTAAACGACATACAACCATATTGCAAATCATGTACTTCATTGTTAAATATATCTCACATTTAAAAAATTCACATTTAAATTTCATTATTTATTATATATTCAAGTTTTGCAGAATTTTATTCAAACAAATATCATGGATGTTATACGACACATAAACATAATTCGTACACTACATTTTATGTTCCTAACATTAATATCACAGTCACTTAAGAATTGTGTAATTTGGGGATGTAGAAACAAAGTAATATTTTTCATACGCTTAGTAATTTTCTTTCCCTCATGGTATCCATTAACTAATGTATATTATAATACATCTGAACATCGCATAAGGTCATCAACATGTGGTCGGTTTAATGCCAGAGTGAACTAAGCTTTTGAAGTACAATATACTACACTTCGTCGTCTATATTATTCAAATATAAAAAATCCTGATTTAAAAAAATAATAGGTGATTTAAAAAAAAACAAAATTTATTAAATTGGTTTGGCGCTTGGTTCATTATGGTTCTTAACTGACCATATATAGGCAACACCGACCTCTAAAAGGCTTTGTTCGACATTAATACATAAATTATGTATTCATATAAGTTATGTAAAAAGAGTGCAATATAGGAAACTAGTGGCATTAAATAAAACTAAAAATAGGAAACACCCACCCCTTAATCACTAAAGAACTACAACCAAAACAATCTATTGTCACAACAATCTAACAGAATATCTCATTTTCTCTTTTTCATCTCAGAACTCAATAGTTAAGGCTAAATTCCGATATGACTCCAATGTAAAATAGAAAACTAAACCGAAGAAGTTAGAAAAAAAGAAACATAACAATAAAATCCAACCAAACAAGACATTTCAGGACAAGCAATATTAATTATGAATGTATTATTATTTTATTATCATTCTTTTTCCAAGGTATATATTATTATTAATATAAATGCCCTTGAGTTTGGCACATAGTATTATTTTTTCAACAAAAAATAAAAATTAATAAAACGGCATGTTATAATCATCCTAATCGCACACCACTGTTGTAAAATTGTATAAATCACAAAATATATTAAGAAATATTGACTATTCACTTCATCAATGTGAGGTAAAAATACAAATTTATAGCTAACCATTTTTCAACACAAATACAAAATTTCTATATAAGCCATTCATCAATCAAACATTATTTAACACACTAAAACATGCTGTAGAGTAGAATTAAGGACTGCTATATAATCATAATAGTATCCTATAAGAGATATTTTATACCGATAGGAATGTAGAAAAAGGGGAAAAGAAAGAAAGAAGAAGCGAAGAAAACTGAATGTTTGATGTTCTCGATTCTGATTGGGCTGTGGGCCCTCTTTCGGCCCCGCCCACCACCTCCTAAACCGAGCCAACCAGCGCCGGAGCCTCGGCCCCGGCCGCCAATGGAAACAGTTCCTAGGAGACGATCCTCCTCGAAAACCCATGCACGCCCGTACAGGATACGCCTACCGCCCAATCCCAGGCGGGCAAAGAGGTAACATAACCTTACTGCTTCCAGCTCTTAACTTTCTTAAAGCTATAATTGTTCTTCATCTCTTGTTTATCTTTATTTTCATTTTTCACATTCTTCTAGGCAATTCTTTAATGCCTTCTAGCATGAAAATATCTGTTTGTAAATATTTTGTAGAGATCGATGGAATATATTGATAGCTCCAATCTTGCTATGTTCAGTTTAAATAATTTATTTTCTTACACACTGCGAATTAATTTAATGTAAGCCAGACCTTTTTTGTTTTTTTAATAACATGGTTGATGCATCAGATAATCTCTTTTTTTAAATTCTGTTGTAATATTTGCTCATTTTGAGGAAGTCTAAGAGATCTTGGATTTAATTTTCGTTGTCCGGAAGTATCTCTCCTAATGTTGATCCATCTTTAGACATTGCTTTAGTTCCGATAATGTTTGGAAGACTCACTCAAGAAGTATGTGCCTTACTGTTGGTCATCGTATGACTTCGGGAGTGGGCGGAGGGGGGGCAATTTGGGGTTACAGTATCCAGGAGAAAACCCGCGGTGCTCGATACGGAGCTGGCAGATAATAACTTTCAGAGGATAATTTTCGAATGTCAGATGTACTTCTCTGCTTCTCCAGCAAAAACTGAAATGGGTCGCGGAAGCTAGTAGAGTATCTCTTCAGTTTCGGTTATAACCCTTATAGTCTCACGATTTTAATGGCGTGAAGAGAAAAGTTTGACATGGCTGGGACTAAGCCCTCGGTAGGTCGATTGCAGAGGATCCAGGTTCAAATCCCCGGCCGTGACCAATCTTTTCACATAAAAATTATTCAATGAATATTTAAAAAAAAAATAATAATATATCATGTAATAATGACCCAGGTGGGAATCGAATCCACCGAGACAATCGAACTGGCTCCTATGTGATCCTTGCCCCAACCTCCCTCCCCTTATCCTCCTCTCTTAACCTCCCGTTATCCCCTCCCGTATTTTACTAGGTATTGTTATATAAATATTAAATTCTAATGACATTCCTTTTACTTGTGATCTCATCTTGGAGCAATCTATTGCGGGGTAAATGGCTAAATAATCCACATTTTACATCTGAAAACCAATTTCAATTTAACGGATTATGAACTCCATGGTACCCCAGAATACAATTAAATTAGTTAATAACTTAAATAAAACAGCAGGTGCAAATTTACTGGTTCTATAATTCTATGCTAGACATGTTTTATTGCCTCCACAGCCGTCACTGGGACAGTTTTCCATTCCATCACGGAATTGGATATTATAAAGGACACTAACTTTCCCCACTAACTTTTATATTGAAAACCATTTTATCTTTACTTTTGAAAAACTAAATCAATTCCTTTAACCCATTTAGTCCCTGAGATGCGTTCATGCATTCGTGAATTATTATGATAGGTTTGTTTTTATTTTTGATTTTAATAATGGTTCTAAGTTGTTTCTGAAATGTGTTTTTTTTGGAAACTTTAAATTTATAATACGGACACTTCAGTAATGTGGAATTTGAAAATTCACACTAATTCACGATAATTATTGGTGTTTCAAGAATATCATGAAAAATAATTTACAAGTTTTAAAATGTTGTGTGTTGAGAAGATTTGTCTAATTTCGATTGATGGAATGTAATAATAATAATAAGAAAGAATCGGTACTGATTTATTCTTTCACTTTGACACGTTAATGAACCTGAGGTGCGTTTCCGAAATTAGGGTTACTAGAGAATTATTTTTAAATTTTCCAATAATACATTAAAAAGAAATAGAACGAAACAACGAAAATTTATATTCTTCTAATCTTTCTTGGAAAGAAGTGGGTTATTTAATTCATTTACGTATGTCTAACCAATTAACTTAATTGAAAAATATTTAATCATTCCTTTTCGTTGAGTAAATACTATTAGTAATTCCGAATTATGATGATTGTATCCATTAGATAATTATTGGTTTTAATTTACATCGGAAAAATGAATTGAATAATATGAATATTTTATTTATCAAAATCATTCCCTTTTTTTTAACTTATAATATAGATATGATTTTTAAAAACATTTGATTGTGAGGAAATTAAAACTATTTTTATCAAGATTGGACTGATGGTTTAATCCTTTGCCAACCCATTCTCAATAATCCTCGACGTCACTGTTATTGACGTAATTATTAATCAATTAGCATGTAAATATGACCTAGAGGGTTTGAAATCGATAACCAAAATATCAAAATAAAATTCGTTAAAAATGTTTCGTTAGAATTTTTCGCTAGTAAAATATTGTAACATTTATGTTGGTTAAGAAATATTTATTCAACAAAAATATACAGTTATCAATGCCAACGAATTAATAAAACTTGAATATTTGAGCAGGCTACAATAATGATAACGTTATATCACACAATCATATGACTTGAGCTTCATAGTCAAGACACAGATACTTAGACTTAGACTAACTCGTTCAGTCACTCGCTCCTTATATATAATCGTAAATGGTCAGGTCTGGAATGTTCCAGAACAATATGGACAGTTCTACGCCCTCGTGGACTTGGCCACTGAAAGATGCAGACCCAAAAAGTTCGTTCCAACCGCTTATTTTGTTCCAACAAACGGTCCGGGAGTTTACGCCATATGTTTTTTTTACATATTTGCTTATCGATCTAACGTTACAATATTTGCCAACAATAAGTGCATCTACAATTTTTAGGAAATGCTTTCAAAAATAGTTTTCGAGTTAGTTTAAGCAAGTGAGTTCGAAATAGTTTAAGCAACTAACAACAACGTAGGAAATAACATGACCTTGAGTATAAAACTCGGCTTCAATGCTGTACAATTAAGAATGAAAATTCAACATTATATTTTTTGTAGAAAGTTAAATAACTTATAGTTATAGTTATTATAAGAAAGTTAAATGAAATTTTCGAAATGAAACATATGTAAACTTTTTATATATAAATTTGCTGTCTTTAAATTATAATTATGTTTAATACTTTACATCTATGTAAAGCTTCAAAACTACTATTTCAGTATTATAATTAGAGCTTTTCCTAAAATATTATATTTTTAGCTTCTATAATTTAGTTAATGGTTTATTTACAACCCCTCAAGGCTCAACTGATGGCCTAAGAATTATTAATGAATCTTTTGCCCTCGAATTATGCTTTATCAATATTAATTTTAAGGAGTATATTAGCATATCTAATTCGTTCTAACTCTCAGAAGATGTAGGCACAAAAATTAAATATATGAGATGGTTAATTATTTTTATGTTCAAAATTATGAATGTATTAAAATTTAATAATTATTTATGTACACAGCAAATCTAAATAAATAATGAAAATTTATGTATATCCAAACAAATTAAGACTTCGGAATTTTATATTTTTATAAGTTATTACTGATTCAATTAAGCGTAGTTAAAGCTAAATTAAAAAAAAAAAAAAAAAACACGCCTTTTACAGTTACCGTTAATATCAACAACACCAGAAATGTGAAGTTTAAATGTCAACTTTCTAATTATTAATCCAATCGAGGAGTATCTTGAAATGTCAAGTAAGCATTAATAAAGATTTTTCCAACATCAACATTTGATTATTCAATAATCCTTAATTATATGATCGCTATAATTTAATGATAATTATTATTAATGTTATTAATTGATGTAATATTGATTTTTGTTTATAATATTAATTAATGATTGAATTGAATTATTCAATTGTTCTTAATTGTAGTATGATAGATTGTAGTATACCGATTATTACATGAGAACATTTGTTAAGGGAGGTAGCATTACTTTATTCAAAATAAGATTACCAAATAAAATAAGTATTTATGATTTCAAGATGTACCATTAAAAATAAATAGCGTTAATTAATCAATAGCTGGTCTTATAAAAACTTGGTGCAATTTTTCTCGAAAATATTTTAACGACTTTTTTAATCATTTATTCTTTAACATATTGCTCATGATAATTTACTTACAGTTATAAACTAAACGAATCCGTCATGTTGTAACATAATTCTTTAGTTGTTGATTTGTTTATTCAAGTTGTCGTCGGAAAAAAAATCTAATGGAAGTCAATACCACATTCCAACCCCCATCCCGTTCCCTTCGAGGTAAATGCTGGTAGGTAAACATCATTACTGTATGAGTAAGCCTAAGTTAAGCTAAGTAAACTCGAAACGGTGTCGCATCAGAGGTTTTGAGATTAGTTCAATTCAAGAGAAGCATACGATTGAACTCAGGTGTTGCATTGGAAAACTCAAAAACATGATTTATTCAAATATCGATTCCCATCAGTGACTGTTAAGTATAAATTCAGACTTAAACTATGTTCAATATTCTTGTAATGCCTACCATTATTGTGATGATTTAAGACTGTAAATCATTGAGCAGCTAAGTAAGTAATGGTCGAAGTAATTGATCGCGTTGATATCACTTTCCCTTTAATCCCTAAATATGCTTATCTAGTCTTCTAATAAGAAAGAAATGAAAACGTGCATTGTAGCTCCTATCGTACCAAATGAAAAATCCAAACATTCTAACCCCCCCCCCCCCCGTTCATAACCAAATACTACCGATAGTATCGATAGTTATATGCCCGATACTACCGAAACTATCGATAATGGAGACTATCGATAGTTTTACTTCACTAACCGAGGCGTCATTCTTTATCATCAAACCATAAAGAATGACTCACAAACCAATGATTCTTGCTGTATGTGATGAGTGTAAAGGTGAGTAAATTGTCATGTGAGTAGATTTCCAAATCCAAGAGAAAAAAAAAAAAATCATTGGAAATTAAATCCCAGCAGATGCTAAGATGTTCTAAGCAATGTAAATTTTGCGTGATTTACGAACATTAATTCTCACGGCCCATGATTAATATAGGATACGGTTAATAATTTATAATAAGTTCTTTAATTAAAATTTCCAACAGCTTTCTAATAAACGAAAAGAAAAATTCCCCGGCTAGACTTCGTTAAAACTTAATTTACATATTCTCCTTTAGAACGCCTTAATCTAAGTATCTCGGTCTAACCTAGCCAAAGTGGGATCTTTTTTGCATTTCCAAAATTACCTTCTAAAAAAAATGTTAATTAAAAAATTAAAATAAGTATTAAAATCATTAATTAATTACCAATTAACATTAATTATATTAGGTACCTTTTTGATGATTAAATTTATTATTTAAATCCCTTAAGTGCTAATAAAATGACGCTGTTGGTTGTAAATTCTAATTCATAAAAACCAAGTGCTAATCGTAATGAATTAAATATTTATTTTACTTTCTTTTTTCTGTAGCATCAAGAGCTCTCCGCCTTGATTAAAAATTTTGTATTTATTTTTTAAATTATGTTCCTCACTGCCATAAAATATAAAATATAAAATGGAGGGAAAACATAAATCAGAATGATAAAAGAATAATAGGACTCGTAAACTTTCTTGGGAATGTGGGCTTTCAAAGGGATTTAAAGTAATTCTTTAAGACTTTATCAAGTTCATTCAAGTTACGGCTACTGCCAGGGGAGTCGTAAAAGGGCTTGGTCTACAAAAGTGTTAAACATGAGACGAATGCCTCGTAATAACCCACGCGCACTTTAAAAATTAGCTTATTTGTTAAATAAACATGCTAAATAAGTTTCTCGACTTAAACAGACTTGAGATTTTTGACCTACTTAACACCGGTTGTAGGGTTCTCAATCATATTTCAGATCGGCTTACATAATATCAATTCATATATAATTGGATGGAATTTACCAATTCAATAATTTAACAATAACCAGATGGTGATAAAATATGCCAAAACGAGTTAGGGATGAGAGTTTGGTTTTGAAGCCAAACGCCTCATATATTCGTAGAACATATCAATTATGGTTAAGTGGGTTAGCACTATCTGCGGCGGACCCTTACATTTGTAGAATTCATGCATCAGTTTCATTATTTTAGGATTGTATTATCAATCCAGCCTACCGTTTGTTTTGAATGTTTGTATTACTTTTACGTGAATATTTATATTTGTTATTTGATCCGTTTGCCATGTTTATCCGTATCATAATTAGATAATAGTTGGCTTTCGATATTTTCGTAACTTTAAAAATTATAAAATATAATTTATTAAAAAAAAAAGATAACTATAATTTTCATAAAGAACACTAGAGGTTCCTCTTTTTATTATATTATTAAAAAATCTGGTGCGAAGCGAGCAACCCCAACTTTCACTTACGAACTTACTTAGATTAGAAATCGACGTGTTTCGATGATATGAAAACGTCATTCCTCAACTTCATACATTTTTCCATATTAATATACTTCTATTTGTATATCTCCAACAGTTATAGAGTATCTGTATTGCAAAACTTGTATGTCCTCAGTACTTTTTGATTTATTAATGATTATTTATTTTTTTAAGGGACCTAATCTCATCAGTAGTCGAGTTTTTTTTTACTGGTTGCTTGGTTTTTACTGCGAGTTGCTGTTTGTAAATATATCGGAAAGGTGAATCGATAGAAGGTGTAATTACGTCACGTTGCAAAGTTTGTCTCTTATGACTTTCTGGAAATCGAGAACGACTGCTGTTTCTCTAAAATCACTTAATATAATTAATTAAAGATTATCTTATACCATATTTTTTCAAACCTTAAGTGCTTTAAATTATTTGAGCATCACGTATTTACTCTCTAAAGTACTCTCACACACACACACGCACACGCACACGCACACGCACGCGCACGCGCGCACACACACACACACACACACACACACACACACACACACCATTTCGCGGGACTTGGTTATTTGGACTCGGGGACTCCAAAACGTGTATTTTCGTTGAAAACCGGAAGTCGAAATTTTTTGCGTTCGCAATACTTTCCGTTAGTATATGTTTCATATATAGGTAAGTGAAAGTAAAAATTGTTTAATAAATAAATAAGAGAATGAATTTTAAAAAGTGTTTTAACAAAAGCCGGGAAAAATTCGGGAGCGTAGAAAAGCTCCTTGATTACGTTTTGCTCTTATCTTGGTGCAGCGGAATGTGAAAGGCCCCGGCTACGGTAGGAAGCCAACTGGCTGTCAGATAATCCCGTCATATAATCTCGACGAACACACTAGCGAACCACTATTGATTCTCCGCTTATTATCCTTGTATTAGCTTGAAGGATCAAATCAAATATTTGCCTTAGGGCAGGATGTGTAAGTCTTAATACCTATTCATCCCTTTTATCTCTTAATACCTATTCATCTGTAACTAAATAGTAACTTATGTAATTGCCAATCTACAAGACATTTTGCTGCGGGAAACTGGACAGAAGGAATATGAAAAAAAAAATTAAAGAAAATTAGCGATTACATTTTTTTAGTTTTATTGATCTTGATAAGACCTCATTTATACTTTGGTATTGATAAGGAAACTGTAATTGAAAATTTCAAGATTGAAAGAGGCCAATAATTAGTAGATGAAAAAAAGTTATATACATACTTTATAAATGCCTTTTGCTTTTATATTAGCCGGTGCAGAAATTTATATAAAAAGAAAGTTGAACAATCATATTATGTAGTATTATAAGTTGAAATCTTCATAGTCCACCTTAATTAAAGGAAGAAAATTCCTTTCAGAGGGTATAATAAGGAGGGAGCTGTACAAATAATTTAGAGAGATATTAGACCATTTGATGTGTTATTTATTTTTTAAGCTCTGTATTTTTGAATAAAAAGAGGTCAATAACATTTTCTAAAATACTTATAATAATTTATACAATACACAGTTGGCCATAATTTTGTGTTTAGTATACGATACCTTGAGGTTTCTGAACAGATTTTCATGAGGGTTCCTATTTCTTTTTTAAAACCATACTTTCATCCACATGCGCTTCTTTCTTCTTCTTATGTTTTCTTATACCACATGATGACTACACAATAATATTGCATATTGTTGGCCAAAAATAATATTGTACAAAATATTGTTCAATATATTTACTTAAATATTGATCGTCTAGTGGCCGCTTTATATCATATCTGTATACTACCACATCTGTTATTTATCTGTCATCTCAGAGAATGAGTGGCTGAATATAATTTAGCACAAAATCGGTTAATTGGCTAAAAAGAAACATGGAGGCCTTTTATTCTTCGTGGATAAGTAATTCGTTCATTTCAAATTTAATGCTTACAATTTGAGATATTACTCAAATACTGAAATATTACTCAACTGTAACATCTGATTATTTATAAGATATAGTAAAAAGGTATTATTTCCGTAAACTTAGGTTACAATTTGGCATTTTTTCCGACATTTCAACGATTCATAATGACAAAATGATTTTAAATCAATGAAGTTCAAAATTTTAAATTCATGCCCTAAAAAGTAGAAAATTCGATTTAACCCCTTATTAAAATGGAGGACAATTTGTTCTTACATTAACACATTCGGTAAATTTTGGTATGTACTATCTGAAGTACTTTGGTGACGACTTGATCTATTATTCATGAATCTCAAGATCTAATAATGCTAATAGGACTGAGGGATACTGCGATGAAGGAGTTCGTTGTTAATCATTTCTTTTTATATAACTAATACATTACTTGCATGTTTGCAATTTATTGCATAGATGAATATTAACATACTTATATAATAATAATATTAATGAGGGCTTATCGCACCACAACTCGCTCCCTTTACACCTCTATCCGCCGACCGCCATCCCGAACCAACTTCGACAAACGAACTTCACTCAATCCTCCCGCCTCCGTCTCGGCCTACCCATCGGATGTTTCCCATTCGGCACAGCGCTTCTTAATCTTTTCGAAATTCGTTCACTACTAAGTTTCGCAATTTTACTAGCCTATTTTATTTGTAACGCTGCTATCACATCAATGATATTCACCGTTTTAGTTCACTCAGTTCAGCGTTGTATAAGAGTCTAAATTCTCCGGTTGAATTATGTTTAAGTTGAATTTTAAGATAAATTATTAAAAATTTCTACTGATAACATCCTGGATTTACTGATTTACTCAAACAAATTATCAGCTCCGCCACTTAGTTCTATTCTTCACTCTTAATCATTTCATCACAGATTTGATTCAAGTTCGCCATGTTGTACATAAATAAACACCCCTCTATTATTGAGAATACCCCCTCGGAGATTGTGTTTTGCATGGATATGCTGCCATAACCCCAGGATGTGGTTTACGACCACCGTAAACAGGAGTGTGAAACTGTAGGTATCCAATTTAGCCATAAAAATAAAGTACCATGAGTTTTATAAAGTAGTGTTTGATGTTTGCACTATATTTCATTAATTAGGTTTTTTTCTAAAACCCTTTTAATTATATATTTTTCTTTTTGTTCTCTAGAAATTTATTAAAACCGTACGAAATCTGAGATAATTTTTTCTTGCCAGAGGAAAATCAGATCGAGAAATCATTTATTTTAGTGAATTTTACACTTGATCACACGCCAATTTTAATATCTTTTTATTACTTTACTCGTTATAAACTAAAGCTCACAATTTAAGGGAGGATTGCTTATGTTCTTTATAGTAAAAAACAAATCCAATGCCTCTTTAAAAAAGTTGGCAAATGCCTCTTTAACGAAATATTAGGTATGAACGTTTATCACAATTATTAAACTAAGGTTCTAGTCACTTGTTTCGGTCATGCTATTCTCCTTCATAAAGAATCTCTTCCTCAATTTGCTGCAAGCATCTGCTCCTAGTACGTTATCTTTTTCGTTTTCGCCTAAGTCGATACTAAAATATTGATGTAATTTTAACCATCACACCAATGGTATTTTTGTTAAACGTCATAACATTCTAGTATATAAATTTGTTTCTACTTATGTTATATTATACATATAATAACAATAAAGGCTTTATGCATTGCTGACCTCACCAACCCTTTCCCTACATGCTTCCACCCACCGACTGCCGTCCTATCCAACTTCGACAAATCAGCCTAAACGCAATCCTTGTATCTACGTCTTGACCTAAGCAGTTTTTCCAGTTCCATAAGCAAGCGCATATTAATTGCTTAGGTAACTGGTTACATCTAAGACTCGCAATTTTTATACATCGCACACTTGAACCAGCGCGCGGCTATGATTTCGATTATATTAACCGGGTAAAATTCAGGCAATTTCTTAGTTATACATGATTTTTTTTTTCTACTTTCCGCTTAATTATTTAGTTTGGTACATAATGGGTTCCGGAAATAACACACTAGCCTCTACAATGATCAGAACTTTTTCTCTTCCTCTGGAGTAATCACCCTCGTTTCCTGGCTTTTCAAGAAACCTGTTTGTTCCAAAACCAATTATCCCCCTCCTCCTTGTAACTTTTTCCATTACGTTCTTAAAATTAGCTTCTGCATTTAGTTACCCATCTACTAATGTATTTAAATTCTTGGGTTCTTGCCAATCTTTGGTTTTCCAAGAGTAATAAATAATATGTTTTTTGTTTTTTTTTAAATCTTAATGGTTTTCACAAATTATTTTCCTCAAAATAGCTATGACTGCTAAATGTGATTTGATGAATAGTTTAACATATTATATTTTTATTTCTTACCACTTTCATTGTTTGGATTCATAAAACATGTTTATAATTGAAGGGTCAAGTGGGTATTTTGGATATCAACTATGAATTGAATTAGACCTATGCACTTCAAGGCAGGCATATATCGTTAATGGGGAGCTCTATCAATTGGCATCTAACCAAATATTGGATGCTGTAAATGGAAGAAAGAAAATAATGAAAACATATCACTTTACTCCTTTATACTTAGGAGAGATTAAGTACATACCGTAATGTCGCTTACCACATTTATTATATTATATATATGTATATGATTAGAGTTTATTTCAGAGCATGATAATAATAAGGTAGTAATAATGAAACCTGTAGGTTTTGTATATACAGAGGATAAAAGGTTCACCTACTACCACGTGAAGTAGCTGCTGATTCTCTAAAAATAAATTCTAAGGGTTGGAAAAGTATAGTGAACCCTGGAGGCCTGAATTAAGGGTGAGAGTGCCCTAAAGGGCGAATCAGAGGGACGCTCAATGCTCCGTCTTTTGTGAGCGTTTTCGAGGCTCTCTTTCAGAACGGTCGCTGCCACAATGTAGAATTCGTCCTTCCCCAGGGCTGACGTAGCACCAATGTCTTCCATCTAAGATTTTTCTCATCCATGCTGAGGGAAAGCTGCTCGTAAAATGGTTTCCTTTTTTTATAGAACGATATTAGACGAAAATAGGCAACATATTAATCCCGAACGCTAAAAAAAAAAAGTTTTTATAGTTGACGTTCAGTATGAAAATCGTATAAAATCGATTTATGTAGAATAATTTATTTTTCTTGCAACGCAAACATAATTTCATTTTTCAACTTTAGTAAGATTGACGCATTCCTTTCCAGGTTATTTATCCTATTTTTTAGGGTTTTTTTCGATATTCTCTGAAACTGAACTAGCAATTTTGGTGAAACTGGGTATTTGATGTATGTATATTCCCGCGATGTGACAGCAAAAATTTCATCAAAATTGATCAAATGGAGGGGGCACTTATTTCATAATTGTTTTTCCCATTTTTAGGTTTTTTTATATTTTCTAAAAAATTGCCTTAACGATTTTGATTAAACTCGTCATGTTTAATGAGAATCAACTATTCTTTAATATCAGGTAAGCTTTATCATTATTGAAATACTCTGAGTGGGCTTAAATGGGGAAGGGGCCTTTTTTGTTTTCGCATGAAGTACCTTTGTTTTTGTTTATCTGGAGAAATTATCTGTCTCTCGTTTCGCCTAAAAATAGGAAGTGGCTAAATATGAAATATGAAAAAATCAAGTAAACATATACAGGAGAAAAAACGAAAAATATTCCTTCAACTAATAAAACAAGTTGAGCCCACGCATGCGCAGTAAGCCTTTAATGACACAATTGTTTATAATTAAAGATGTTCTGTTCATTTAATGAAAATTATTTGTTTCATGGTAACTATATGAAGTCTTCAACAACAACGTAGAGAATTATAAAATCTGACGACTTGGTGTATTATGCTTGGATTGCCGGAATTATCACAAGTAAAACTTTTATTTAATAATAAAAAAAGTAGTGTACCTATAGAGCAAATACCAACAAAAATAAGTAGATGAATGTCACCTTGAGAAATGGCTTTATCAAAACGCGTCAATTTCTAATCAAAGTAAATTGGTAAGTGAAATTTGTGTGTTGCGCGCAACGCACCAGATTTTTTTATCTCTCTTTCCGAAATTTAAAAAAAAATTTAGAAGGAATATGTAATTAATAGCACTGAAAAAAATTCATTTTCCATATTATACAAGTAGCGAAGAACATCTTGAAACCTATCTTGATTCACTTATAGCATAATCAAGTAATAAAAGTAAAAGCATTTATCATAAATGTTATGCCTGTAAAATTCCTCTGATTTTTTTAAAAAAATACATCTTAAAATATAAAATAGACTCCTTGCCACACCATAGCATTGTTTCCCTCTCTTTTCAACAGACAGACGGCTTTTTCATGAATGTCACAATGGTTATTCATAAAATTCGGCATCATAATTTCCTAAGTCCACTTAATATAACGTACTAATATTAATATTTTAATTTAATAATCAAATGTTGTTTATGTTTTTTACTAGTGCGTTTGAAAATTGTGGATCTGTAAGATTTAAGATCATTATTATCATCCTTACCGATGATATTTTTTACTAAACAAGGAAGGTTATGGATTTTATTATTTTTAAATGTTAGGTTTAAGGACTTTATTATTCAGTTCGTCAATAAAATATGAATATTCTTGAATATAGCAAAGCCACAATTATGTATCAACAGCAACCGTATACTAATATTATTAATGCTCGTTATACATGTTTTTAGTGTAATATTTTGTTGTCATTCTTGCATTTCGTTCACAATTAGGCTTAACGAACTCGAAGATTCGCGCTATTTCGTATGCCCACATTAGCCGGCGCGCGGCAATAACTTCGATTACAATTACCGGATAAAGTTCACGCCATTTAGCATGGCGTGGCATCAGAACGCATTTCGTTAAAGATCTACAAATTAAAATGCTGTAATAATGACTTTAAATTAAATGAACAGTTGTACAATTTGTAAAATGAGGGTTGGTCCGCAGTTTTGTGGAGATTGGGTTAGTCCTCCAAATCTACGTAAATATAAACATACCAATTTATTTTATACAAAATTATTTAGTGAGACGTTAGATATTTTATTTTTCAAATGTTTGGAAACCTGTTTGACAAACCATAGTACAAGCTGAACTACTATAGTGAAATCAATAGCGGATCCAGAGCAGACGATTATCAGCTGCTGCTACTAGCTGAACTGTACAATTAACATTAAACACATATTTGTACTGAAGGCACATGTTATAACCCAGTTTGCCTTCCTTACTTTATGTAGAAAGAAATATTTAAGGAGCAGAATGGTTAAAAACTGAAATCCCAACCAGAACACGGATCTCTAGCAGGAAAACATCACAACCTACATGAATTTAGACGGTTTAATGTGATGCAGTTGAAAGGGGATTGGTCAGTCGTTATGCGGACAGTGGTTTACCCCCCCCCCCCCCCAGTAATTATAATAATAATAATAATAATACTTATCTATTTTTATAAATTTAAAATGCATTTTTCAACACTTCTCTAAGTTCCTTCGATCAAGTCAATTTTTGAAGATGAAAATATTAGACGTCATTATAAGAAGGATAGTATGGAAGAAATGAGTAAACCATGTGAAGTAACAATGATAAGAATTAACGATTACACTACTTCATCACAAAATCATTTTATATTTGTGTACTCCCACCAAAATATTTTATTATGAAATTTGCTCAATTATTTTCTTTGAAAATAGGCTAGAATGTGGTTGTAGCATATTTAAAATATAATGAAGGTTGATTAGGGATTATAATTTAATATTTACTGTTATTATTATTATTATCTCTCTCTGATTATAGATAAATTGAAATTTTGTAAACGAATTGCAAAGTTTGTTCTCTGAGTTGTTTTCATAAACCATGTAAAGTTGGAAATACTTATAATCCTATTTATACAAGGGATAAAATCCTAATCCCTGGAGAGGTCAACTGATCTAATTTCGGGAGTGCTCCTACATAAACATTTTTCCCTTCGCCCTCAGTAAATAATTTTCTACTCTAGCAGAACCCCGCCTCAAATAAATAAATATTTATTACGAAGCTTTTGTTGTATCAAAAAGGTATTTTTATGGGGCGAGCAAATACGCGGAGTTTTGTTATCCAGTTTTCAATATGTTTCTAGAATAAACATTTCTGTCATTGTTATTTATTGCTTTATTCAACTATTATTTTATGAAGATTGATGAAAAAAAATAAATAAAAATATACAAATATATATTTTTTTAATCGGGCATTTTTAACAACTTATGGTTACCCTGTTTGTAACAATGGAGTGTTACAGTTTTCACCATATCGCTGGTACAACTGCTTTGCGGTGACTTATTAGATTAATTGAGGACATGTCGTGGTAACGATATAACTATTTTATTTAAGCTTTCGGCATCGAAGGATGTGATAATCACCACACCACAGGTGACCCCGTTTATGCACATTCATAAGCATATCGATTTTTTTCCTCACTGAAAATAATTTAAATTCTAATATGAACCCTTTCAACAATCCACCAAAATTTCAAAATGTTTTCTTCAATCTTTACGTTACTTATATGGAATATATTTTAGTGTGGCGCTTCAATTCTATCAAGGCACTTAAATTATCAAAAATTACATTTTATGAATTAATACCTCTGTATAACCAAGGGCGGATCCAGCCGATCCTAATGGGGGGGGCTGCAGCCCCACAGCTCTTCATTTGGATCTGCTAATCAGCTTTTTTACCTTTATGTGCCTTTCCCACAACTAAAATTCAACTTGTTCTGCACATTATTTGCTCTTTAACTTGCTTCCTTACATTAAGGAAAGTTAAATTCTATCTTTAAATGAACAGCCCCCCCCTGGACCCGCCAATTTGTATAACAAATAAACTAGGTTAACAATCCTAGAAGTATTCCACACGTTCGTTACACAGTCGCCTAATAAAAATTTATGTTTGAACCTATAAATCTTCACAGTGCGGCATGAAAGTTCCCATACATGAAGAACAGACTTCCGGATGATGATAATCCAACTTTCAAAAGGTCTACGATTATTTAATTAAAGTTTGAAGGAATGATGTGTAGAAATGTGTTGGTCGGTGAAATATATTATACACCCTGCGGCATGGCTAGTGGCTCCTCTCACTGTTTGGTAGTCTATCGGATATAGCCGGAAGGAACTTAAGAACTTTCACCAAACATCCACCATCCAGACGAGACCCGCTCGAGAATAATGATGAACGTAATATTTTCTTATTTAATAATCTTAATATATTTTTACCTAATAAAACAGGCATGTCAATGACGTCTTTCGACAGTGTAGGAAGAGGTCGACTATTGTCGTTTTTTTTAGTATAAGTTTTTGAGGATGTATGCCTTTAAAAATGTATGGTGCACATGCCTTCCCATCCATAAATCGTTTTTAACTTTCATAGTTGTTTGTTTTTGTTTTCTTTAATAGAGTTTAATCGATCCGGTTACCTTAGTAATATTGACTTTGCAAATAAAATAACTAGTTAGAACATTCTTGGAAGCATATTTATTCTTTAAATTTATGCTCATCTTATAGAATTTCATGTCAGGAGAAGGTGCCGATGGGTGCCGAACTCCCTCATGCCTGACATGCCTGTTTTTTTTTTTTGTGTGCTATATATCGATCACATCCGCTTATTGTCGCGTTTTTTTTTTTTTTTTTGTGACAGGTGTGGATATATAAATAAAGTTATTAAAAAAAAATTTATGCTCATATAAAAATGATTTCTCGTAGGGAGTTCATTAATTAAATATTAATTGTTCGTATCCCAATGGAGTCAATCCATATTAAGAGAGGTGGTTAATTCAACTTTTTTTGAAATATTTTTACCATAGAAAGTACAATGTATTAGAAGTAAAAACATGCCAAAGGTTTGCAAAAGGTCATCTGCACTGTACTTTTCGGTACCAAACAGTAAAGTAAAGGAAAATTTGGCTTTTAAAATGTAGTAAACTATTTATTTTTAGATCTCCGACTTTAGCTATATATAAATCGGAATGATTATAATTCTTATCAGCTGTTAAACAAGCGAAAGTGATATATGAGGTCAGTTCCCCCTACTGTTGCCAAATCCTTATCAGCGCTGATAAAGCTCGTTTATAAACAGTCTGCCACGGAGGGGATTGGGAAAGGTGCGCGCTGTCCTCCAAACGTTCCCATGTCAACTTTAATTCCAACAGAATTTCAATAATTAAAATTCAAACGTTTTTCATAACATTAATTACTTTAAACTTATTATTGTTACAAGATTAAACAGAAAATAAAAACAAACTTAAACATTCCTTTGAGGGAGGGACATCATATAACGAAGTTGCCTTTGCCCTGATGCTCCTTTTATCAATAAACGTTAAAAATAATAAATTAAATTAATCACTTTTGAGGTTGAAAGAGCTTTGACGGTGGCGAAGCCTAGCGGGCAGTAAGGGAACTGGACGATCAATATGGCTTCGTTCTGGGTCAAATGATTTCCATAGCGCTGTTTAAAGTGGGCGCCAAATCCCACTGACGTCACAGCCTTGTGGCAGGTTATCGCAACTTCACTTCCCTATTCTCTGGGAAATTGTAAGTTTTCTGATGATGTTTTTATCTTGTGATAGGAATATTCATTTCTGATTTATTCTGAAATTTCATTTATCCATTACTTAAAACTATAATTGGTAAAGATAATGCTTTGGAAAAATCCCCAGCTTCTTCATTCTTCAAACTCGAATCTGTAAGAGTAGCCTTGACCCAATCCTCCTTTTTACGTTTCGGTCTGCATCTCGAATGTTTACCTCTTTACTCACTGCTTAATTATTTTTAAGGATTCATTTCATATCCTATCCTATCCTCCTATAGCCCAATAACACTCCATGTTCCCATGGCAACCGTCGCTATGCTGTTCACTACTATAATATTATCTGGATTGATTCTTCCCAATCCAGCAATGGTATTGTCACAGGAATTCTTCAGTTACTATTTACATAAAAGCAGTATCTTATTTTCGAATAAGGTCTCCTACTACATTTAAGATTGGGGAAGGGGGCCTAAGTCCGGCTAGTGGGCCCATTGTTTCTTTTTGGCAAAAATGTCTCACACAAAGTATAATACCAATGCTGTGTTAGTTAGATGAATTTTCAAATTTTTATTCTAAAAATCCCAGGAATCCTTCAAAGGCTAAATAACAACAATAAAATAAGTGGAAAATTTTGGTGATCTCGATTTATAGAAAATACAATCCTTGAGAGATTAATTTTATGTTATGAATTAAAGTATAATATAAATGGCAAATCTCTTATTTTGACTTATTATGTACATAAATTATAAATATACTAAGTTTTCTTGCATATGTCCATTCCGAATTAATTCAGAAAGTCATGTAACGGACGATGAAATCAGAATGTTAGTGTCTGAGGAAAACTCATGATGTAACCTGCCGAATCATGAATCTCTTCTACCAAGGATGCAATGTTGCACTAATGCTAATGTTGCACTATCGGAGGGACTACTCTAGTGCACTGACCTGCCAAGAGACTGCATTTAGATAAAAAAAACAGTAGGTGTCCCTTCAGAGGAACACAACGCAATTAAGAGTTAATCATTTGTAAAGATAATATCTTTACAAATGATTAACTCTTAAATGCTCTTAAATTAACTCTTAAAAATGAATACAAATAGTATAAATAACTGATTGTTTATAACATGAAATGGATTTTTTTTTTATGTATGGTGTTTGTTAAGCTTCCAATTAGGTAAGTGTTATGTTTGACGTCGGCCCGTCAAGAAAACTTCGCCTTTATTTCTGATAGGACTATACTCGAAATGTAAGCCTTACACGCAATGCAATATTTCACATGTCATGAGGCGACGAGACTGGAGTCCCTCCATTTGTCGAAGGTGATTGGCAATCATTACTCTCGAGTTCGGTTCCTATAATGCGTGCGTGAATCAATATCACCAACGCATCTAAGCGTGAAAATTGTAGCAATAGTGTTTTTCTCTGGTATAACCAAGTTAATATTTAAACAAATATATTATAAAAATGAAAGATTATTAAGAAAGAAATTATGCAATATTGTCCAAGATATTTTAGGCATGAAGAAAATGACGCAGTAATATTTACTTTTTAGTTTTTCTTGGTGACGGATCTGGGTCAACTGTGGTGTAATGGTTAGGATAGTTAACTGCTCAACAGATATTCCTTAGCCCGCCAGGTGGCCCAAGGATTTTTAATTTTTTTTTAAATGAAGTAAAAAATGCTTGGTTGTACAGTTCTTCGGATGGGGCGTAAAATGGAGGTATCTAAATAGGCTAAATTTAAAACTCCCGAAATAGCATCGTCCGATCAGCGACAGTAGCATAAAGTGGCGTTAAATAAATAAACAAAAAGATATATCATATTCTTATTATTTAAATTATTTTATAGTTTTTTTAGTATTTTGAGCCTATGAGATTGGTCTTAATAGATTCATAAAACTGTTTGAGTTTATACTGATGAACTACCAAAAACAATGTTTAATATTTCATCTAACAAATACGTAGTTGTGACCAAAGTTTCATGAAGGTACAGATTGGTCTAATTGCCTTCTATTATAGTAGGTAATTATTTGACCAACAGAAGGAGTTGATAAACTACACGGACCTTAAATAGAAGTTTTTTTTTTTTTTTTTATTGTAGTAGGAGGTTATCAAAGTGAGTAAGCCAATGTGTTCTTCTCGATCAAATAACCTCTTTGCACGATCGCTGACTAAGAAAACTTACTTCCTTCCCATACAGGTCAGTCGTATAGGTAAGTAATATATTCGGTTATCAGTTAAAACAGCGTTATGAGATATTTTACAAAATACATGCATATTTGAAATAAAATACAAATAATAATTTCGCATGTCGGCAAGAAGATGGTTACAACTTAAAATATATCAATTTTGAATTAGGCATACCGTTGGAATTAGAATGACAAAACATACAATGCCAGAATATAGTCTCAATAGCATAAATAGTTCCGTTTGCGTAAGTCGCAATTTACCATATTCTTATATGGAGGTGGTGATCGTGATAACGCAGGTGTAGGCGTAATTTTTATTACATTTATAATAAAAATTACACAATAATAAATAATAATCATGAAGGCTTAAAGAACCCGAAGTGGTGCCGACAACACAACTCGCTCCCTGCGCACTTCTATCCACCAACCGCCATCCAGACCCAGCTTCGAAAGATCCGCCTTAACGCAGTCCTACCACCTCCATCTCGGCCTACCCCACGGACGTTTCCCATTCGGCACCGCGCTTATTAATCTTTTTCTGAATTCGTTCACTACTAAGTTTCGCAATTTTACACGCCCATTTTGTTCGTCTCGTTGCAATCACGTCAACAATATTTACCGGGTAAAGTTCGGCTTTGTGTAGGCGTTTAAATTATCCGAATAGTTCATCCTTCTACGGTTCAAATATTCTACAAAATGCTTTATTTTCAAAAACCCTTAGCCGTTACTTATCCCTCAGTGTCAGCGGCCAAGTTTCGCATCCGTAAAGGACCGTTGGAAGAATAATAGTTTTGTAAATCCAACCTTCGGAACAGAAGGCGCGAGCTAAACAATTTCACTACTGAAAAGTAGCAAGCATTACCGGCTTTTAAAATCAGTCGTTTAGCTCATTAATATATTTGGTTATCAGTTATATCATCGTTATAAGCTATTTTCCAAAATCGTCCATATTTGAAATAAAATAAAAATAATAATATCGCGCGACGGCAAGAAGATTAAAGTTAAAACTTGATCGTGTTAACGCTGGTGTAGGGCTACATTTTAATAACAGTAAGTACCAGTAATACTAGTAGCCGCTAATTGAAGGCACATAGTAAAATTGAGAATGCAGTTGAAACTTCACATGTGATTATGCAAAAAAAAGAAAAGAAAAAAACAGTTCTTTAAGTTATAACCATCTTCTTGCCAACGTACAATATAAAAATTGATTGACACAAAAAAGTGTCATTTACAATTGACTAAAATTTAAGGCAAAATCAAGTTACATGGTGTGCTACGCCTACAGTAGATTCGCCACGACACCTGTCTTCTAATGCGAAGGGAGATGGCTGGGAGCCCCCTGAATAAGGTATTAAGAAGGATATTCGACCCTAAGAGGGATGAAATAAACTCCGGCAATTGGAGCTGTGCGGCCCTCCTTCTTCTGCCTTGGAAAATGTTCTGTCCCGTATTAAAACTCTGAACCTGATATCGCTACCATATCATATAAAAAAACGATTTTATTGTCTATATTGTAACACCAATGTGGGATTCAATAATTTTTATTTACGAAAAATTATAATTTAAAACGTTATACAAACAATAAAAACTCAAATTAATAACAACGTTACAAAGAGTAACTGCTAGTGACTCGCAAGTAACCATCTTCTTCAATGTTCAGAGCCATACTAGTCCATTGCTTCTTACATTTATCCCGAAATCGAACATTCTAGAAAGATCCAGAACATGTTCTAATACAGTTTTGTAACTGTTTCAACAAAAAATCTAGTACTCTTTTGAATATAACAGACAAATTCATACGATTTTGTTTCACGTTAGAATATTATTAATGTTATCGTTGTAATTTATATGATCAACTCCGATATTTTCCGAATTAATAACCAAAATAAGTCTACAGATGCTATTTCATTTGTAAAGCTATCTCTATGTTACTTCTGGGCGTTGCCTATTTCGGGAAGTTAAGTGACGTAATATAAGCGACCTCCCATCAGTCCACCTAGAGCCATTTTCTTACTTCCTTGCGATCCGTTGATATTGAAACTGCGAATACTTTTTTAGGCATCTAAATAATTAACAATTCAATTTCAATGCAAAAACTTTCTGGACTTCAATTTCCACAATTGTTCACATAGCGTTGCTATAGGTACCTTATATGTTAATGACTAAACTGTTAATGAATGGGTTTATTCATTTTATGGGTTTATTCCCCGTCCATATTAAGAAAGTGTTGATTCTTCTATGGTATGTTTCAGAAAATTACTGACAAACAAATAACCACGATTTTACATCGAATTTCCTACCAAAAAGTTCCTACAAAGGCATGGTCTATTCCCTCTCTTTTCGATAAATCCATGTTTTTTCAATTAAATTTTTCAATAGAGCTTAAATTAAAAAAAAATATTCAGTTATTTCCATTCTAAAATAACTAAAATTACATCTTCTGATTTTTTCCTTTGTAAACAAACCTAACTTTGTCAGCTAAATTTTTATGGATCATAACTTGTTAACTTATTGAATGAAACTGACTTTTATTTATGGAAAAAACCGAAGGCAATTAAAAGTTTTATAATGATATTAAGAGTTCAAATTTATATTTATTTTTTTACCGGTTTTTCGGTAATAAATAAATAAATTCTTTATTTGATTGTTCCGGGACAAGTCCCTTTGGAACAAAATTATATTATACATTTTAGGGACTTAAGAGCCTTAGGTCAAGATTAAAATAAAAAAAAATTGAAGAATGCTATAAACATAAATTAAAAGGAAAACTTCTTGTGCTAAGATTAAGCTTAACAATACATAAAAATAATTGGCAAACATAACTGGTACTGCACTACTTTAATGTGCATGTACATACATAACTACAAATAAAATGAACAGAACTAAAATTGAAAAATAACAACAACTTCTGCTGTAAAATTTGGATTCCGAATTGGAAGTTTCCTTTTACAATTTTTCTTTAAAAGAACTTTCTGGTGGAAAATTTGAACTGAAACACCATCACTTAAATATATATGTTTTTGAATTTTAATAAAATGAAATGATTTTGGTTTCGCCAGAATAAAAAAATACATACCATAAATTAACAAATGTACATAGATGTTTTTAAGTTCATAAACTTTAAACTGAATTTTCCTTAATGAGAACTTGTTTCTCAAGAAATTGCTTACGTAATTTGTTTAATCTATATAAGCATGGTTGTAAATTGTTAAAATAAAAGTATATTTTTAGAAGCTTTGAATTTCAGCGTAGAATCATATTTTTGTATTGTTCAATTTCTGGTATTTATGGAAAACATGGAAATAAGTTGTTTGGTTGTTAATAAACTACAATTTATATATTCAACTTTATTAACACTCCATTCACTAGCATCATTTTTTAAAAGAAAAGAAGAATAAAATATATTTAAAGACGGGTCTTGCGCCATCACCCTTTGAAGCTGAAGGACCTTACTGCAATCATTTGTTCCTACTAACAAGACTGCATTGCATTCTACTTTGAAATAGTTAAAAATATTTATAGTCATATAAATAAAGTTAAGAAACTCTTTACATCAGATGAAAAGACATTAGAGCCTTTCATAGACCATTTACATATGTATATTACTTTTTCATGGTTCTTTTTTTATGTCCTAATGGATTCCAATAAACTACTTGTAGTGGAAAAAACATTAAGAATTAATATCCTTAGTTCTGCTTTTACTGTTGGTAAGAATCAAGGAGTATAATAATATACAGTGAGGCCAAAAAGTATTTGCACACATTAACTTTTTCTAATTGTAAGTCAAGAAATAGAGATAAAAAATTAAAATATTGTTTATTTGATACAAAAATTAATAACTAAATATAATCTCTAATATATTTTAAAAATGAAAAAAAAAAATGGATACAATATCGTCAATAAACTTTAAAAACCGAAATAAAAAGTATTTGCACACCTCATTTTATGGAACATAATCTATTAAATAAAAAGTTCTTTAATATTTGGTATGCATGCCATTAGCTTCAATAACTGCCTGAAGTCGTCTAGGCATAGAATGAACTAAATTTTGAAGATACTGTTTTTCGAGCGGTATGTTTCGGATCGTTGTCCTGTTGAAGCATAAAAGTGTCTTGAATCCCAAACTTTTGAGCACTCACCAATAAATGGCTTCGCAATATATGCACATAACCTTCAGCATTCATATTTCCTTCTATAAAAGACAAATTCTCGACGCCATAGAATGATACGCACCCCCAAACCATCACACTGCCACCCCCATGCTTTACAGTAGGCATAACATTTTGAGGTAAAATGCCTGGTTGGGTTTTCTCCAAATCATTTTTCTGTTGTCACTCCCAAAAATATTAAATTTACTCTTAACAGAGAATATTACATTTTTCCAAAATTCGATCGGCTTATTAATGTGAGCTTTAGCGAAATCGAGACGTTTTCTCCTGTTAGTCTCACTAATAAAAGGCTTTTTCCGTGGAGCCCTGCCGTGTAGGTCTTCGCTGTTTAAAATATTTTTTATAGTGTATAAACTTACTTGTTTATCAGACGTTGAAGCGACCATAACCGCTAACTCCCAAGCAGTTATCCGAGGATTAGTCTTCACCTTTCTTACAATTGTTCTTCTGTCTCAAGCACTAAGAGCTGTTGGACGTCCAGACCGCGTAGTATTTTCTGTCGTACCTCTTTCATCGTATCTTTTTATGACGTAGCGCACCGTCGAAAAGTTTAAATTTAATTGAAGCGCGATCTGTCTATAACTTTTATTTCTATTTCTCAATGAAACAATTTTCTCCCTCACCACACTTGATAATTCTGCCGTTTTAGGGCACACGTTGATGAGAACTGGCTCTGGAGGATTAAATGCAACTACACTTGTAATGTTTACTGTGTACATGACAGGATTACCCTATAAAGGATCAGGATTGAACACAGTCAACAAGTGTGCAAATACTTTTTATTTCGGTTTTTAAATTATTGACGATATTTTATCCATTTTTTTTTTCTTTTTTATATATATATTAGAGATTATGTTTAGTTATTAATTTTTGTATCAAATAAACAATATTTTAATTTTTTATCTCTATTTCCTGACTTACAATTAGAAATAGTTAATGTGTGCAAATACTTTTTGGCCTCACTGTACGAATATATATATTTTCGTTTATTTTTCTTACACATTTTATGAAGTTTGATATTCAGAAATTGACTAATAATTTATAAAAACATTACACATGTTTCTATTTTTAAATATTACCCTTCTTGGTTAGAAATCCTCCCCTTATCCGAAATCCCCTGTCCATTCCTGTAAATATATATTTAAACAAGTACGATTCATGAGATTTTTCCTTATTGTGGTTAAAAATACACCTAATTCATATTTCATATTTTATTTATATTAAATCATTATTTATTTTAACTATAAAGTGTTATCCATGAAAAATAAAGAAAAGAAAACTAATTTTAAATGACAAAACCCAAATATCAATTTAAGAATATTTTTAAGATATGGTAGCCAAAATGTAAGTTTTAAGATTCATTCTTTAGCCTTGCAGTTTAAATTTTGCAATCCAGACAATTCACAAATATGTTATAGGATATGTCATAGTCCGACTGAGGGGAAAATGTCATAGGGAAGGATGGTATACCAAAAATGTAGTTTAGATATGCCAACTGACCCTCAATAGAATCTGCTGTTGAGGTTAAAATTTTTCAAAAAAAATAATATTTTCTGAATAAAAATACATTATGGTACAATATAACTATTGATCAGTAATTGTGACTGACTCTCTTTCGTTAATTAAGGGAATACAAAATTTATGGAGTACCAACAAATTACATAAAAAAATTCAGGAATTTAACTTCGAACAAGTATTGAGTGGGAGAGAAGTGTCGATGCTATAGGTTCCTTCTCAGATCGGGATTAAAGGAAATGAATAAACAGAAGAAGTGGCAAAAGAAGCAGCCAAGAGCTCTGATCCTCCTGATCTGAAATACATATGTCCTTCTGAATGGGCAAAAAAGGTTAAAAGTAAAATAAAGGAAAAATGGAACGAAGAGTGGAAAAATACACAATGTATCATATGACATTTCATATAATATCATATCACATTTTTGTATATAATATGAAATGTCATGGTGTTAAAAGACACCAATCGCTGTTAAACGACACCAATCGCTGTTAAACGACACCAATCACATAGTCCTAGTCAAATATGGAAAAAATTCTGCAGCTATTTTTAATCATAAGATGCTTGCTTGATCTATGGACTTTTATCACTATTTTTAAATTTTTTTAGTGATGAAGAAATTTTCTTCCCACTTTTATATTTTGTTGTATGAATAGATATAATACTACCTATTTTTCAAAAAAATATAAAAATTTTAAAAAATGCCCTTTTTGAAAAAAATGAAATTAAAATTTTACATTTAGTTTTAAGAAAATTTCTTTAGTACCAACATATACATAATCATATATCATATGAAACAGCATGGAATGCGCTGTTAAACGACACTAATCTCATAGTCCTAGTCAAATTTGGAAAACATCTACAGCTATTTTTAATCATGATTTTTTCTGTTTCTGGACCTATTTTTTCAAAAACGGGTAGACATATCTCAGTAATATTTTACAATTGTTCTAGTAGATACAATTAGTACACATGTACCAAATTTCAAGAAAATCTGAAATGGTGAGGTTCAAAATGATATATTTTTGTGTTGCTTTGACTTGGAACATTGAAAATTCATATTAAAACATTATATATTCATTTATCAGCTAACATAAATATTACATTTTACTATCCTTGCACCCATATGAAGTAGTTCTTTCAACTTTAATTCTTGAATGCTATGAAAATAGTTGGGATCGCCGTCAGAAAAATAACGCTTATATGTGAAAATTGGATATTATTGTGTCCAGAATATGTAAGTTCCAGATATAAGTGCAGTTTTTCTGTCTGTACCCCCAATTTTTTTCATTACATTGATTTCTATGACTACAATCTTCCATCATTATACATCTTGAAAGTGGTGGAATAAAAATAAAAATTGCTCATTTAAATATCATTCATTGATTTGATATTTTATAAAGAAATCAATATAAGATGGAATATCAATATTCCATCCCCCTCAAGGGAACCACCAAAATGTACCAAACAAAATCTTAATTTGGCTTAATATATTTTTAATAATTCGAAAGAAAAAATATTGCAACAATTCTCACTAATTTAATAACTATTTTAAAAATTTTATAGTCTGTAATTTAACTAACCTTCTTTTTTTTCCTGTTTTCAGTTTTGATGTCGAGAATGGCGGAACAAGTGGTCGAGCTGAGGGCGCTGCCTCTCCCTCTGCAGTCCTTCTCCTTCAGAACCTACCTCAGCGGCGCGAGTCTTTCCTCTACAGGTCAGACTCAGACTTCGAGGTCAGCCCGAAGTCTATGTCCAGGCATTCAAGCATCGCTTCTGAAAGGTAATAATTTACTTACTTTCTGTGATCTGCCACTGTACATAAAATAATGTAAATAATATTTGTGACTGTTTTAACTAAATCACTTAATTGTTTTCCTGAAGTTCAAGAAATACCTTTTGCAGTTTATATGTATCATTGTATGGCTTTTATAACCCTATTGAGCGACAACATCAATTCCTTGAAATTTACATTTGAAACATTGAAATTATGCTTTAATAATTTTTATCATGATTTCAAGGAGACCTGATTTATTTATTGCATTAATTTGCTGTGTACTTAAAGTAGCAAAAAATCAAAATTGAATGCCAATAAATATAGTAGTGCTAAGCTTATAAGCTTTTAATCTAATAAAATGCAACGGCTAAAAATAATTTCCGTTTAATATTTTTCACCATGTTGAATTCTATTTTAAAAGAGCAGTTTAAGAAATCAGATAATTGTAGTTGAATAAATAAAAAATAAAAAGAAAACCTAACAATGGGAGATGAAATTTTAGGTACTATACAGATATGAAAGCTCAATAAAACCAGATAATTAAATATTTAAATTGAAAATAACTTTGTAAAATATATTCTGATCTTAAAAAAGATGCAAACTATGAAAACTTTTATAAAAGTTATATCTATTTTGTTTAGAACTATAAATCATCTATTTCATTCAAACTTTAATGTTTACTTAATGTTTATGTGGAGAATTAAGATGAACAAATATTGACTTATATTAAAAAACTAAATCATATGTATAAACTTTAATTTTTACCATAAAAAAACTTTCTATTGCAGATTTTGACTACCACCACAACCAAACTAAAAAATGCAACTCAAGTTCTCATACATGATTGTTAAAAGTTTAATTACTTAAGTTAATTATAACACAGTTTATTGTTATTTTTAAAATAATTAATATTTTTTTACTCATTTTTTGAGATAATTAAAATATTTGATAGTTTGAAAGGTTGTTTTATTTTAATGTTTTATCTATGAGGTAGCATAATGGCAACACTGACCATGCCTATTTCTTTGAATATAACATCAATAATTCAGGAAGTTGATTCAGTTTAGGATGCTGAAATGATGATATTCCAATAATTATGTAAGTAATCTTTATCTTTTTTCAATACTGGCATTGATTTCCTACATGAATATTATGAAATTCAATTTTTTTCCATCTAAAAGTGTAGATTTGAAAACAATGTTTTGAATCATAATTATTATTTTAAGTTAACAATATCATAGTCATAAAAAACTATGCTTATAAAAAAGATCTTTTAAATTTTTAGGTTAATCTTACTTAAGTACAATACTTCATCAAATAATCATATAATTTTCCTTATGTCAGAGATTCTTAGAAGGACCATACAATTTAAAACTGAAATTCTTAATTATCTTTTTAAAAATAATAATAGTAAAACCCTTTGTTTTAAATCAAAGAAATAATGTTTTATGCCTTATATTTATATCTGATAAAGATATTATATATATAATCATAATTATAATTTTAAATACTTGTGTTATTTAACAAGTTGTAAACAAGATTAACATGTTATATTGTATATTTATCGATTTAGTTTGCAATTTAGTCATGAAATTTCAAAAACCTGTGCTAAAATCTATATACTGTATACTTATAGTTGTTTATTCAGTTTTACATTCCATTTTTTATTTTGTTTTAAATTCAAGCTAGATTCAAATATTCAAGAAATATTTGTAGAAATTTCATGGCTTAATTATATCTATGGTATATTCTTTGTACATAATATTTTTGACAAATTTTGATATGTAAGCTTCTATCATGCTCCAGTTTTCCTGCATGTACCTTATTTAAAAATAAAAAGCATGGTTCTTTTATAAGAATCTTTTTTAATTTTCAACAAGAATATTTTTTATTTGTCTTTCTTCATTAAATTATGTCGGTTTTATAAACCTTGTCATAATATTTTTCCAGGTTTATTTATTGTGTAGGTATAGGTATAACAACTCGAATAAGTTACTCATTTGTGTTATTGTAATCTTTCTGTGTGCAAAGATTGGACCTATTTTCTTTGTATCACATCAGAAGTTGTATGGATTTCAATGAGATGGATATAGTGGTCTCTTATTTTTGAAATCATGAGGAATAATCGCTTAAAAAGAGTCTAAAAGTGCCGAGAGTGAAGATATTAACATTATTAAAAGAAATATTTAAAACAAAAAGGTTAAGGTAGTAAAGAACTATGACTAAAAGATCATTTATCTTTGTAGTTTATAGGCTAGAAGAATGTTGTTGTTTTTAAATGGAATAAAACATTTGCTTTACTATTTCTATAAATTTACAGATTGAAAGAGGCTGAAGCTCCACCAGTTGAAAGACCGTATGTAATAATTTTAAAAAAGATAAACATAAAGAATGCTTCTAATTACCCCAAATTTTTTCTTTGGTTTCGTTTTTATAGCAAATATGTTCATTCCTTTGCATTATGAAGCACAAAGTAGTGTTTAGAGAACTATTTTACAATTATCCTTAACTGCACGTTTTTGATATTCACATTACTTATGTGTTTTTTTCTGTGTTTTTGAAAATAATAATGTTAATAAATATTGCCTCTTTATCTCGATGATTTTTACTGGGCACAAACAATATATCAAAAACTAATAATCAATCTTTTTATTTTTAAAAAAAAATTTTGTGGTTTTAGTTTAGTTTTTACTAACATTACGTACTTTGTATTCATATTTTTGTCTCTTATTCCCCCCCCCCTTTTTTTTTGTACATTGATATAGTGTAGAAAGATACTTAATATTTCCTCAGAATCAAACATTTTTATCAATGATTTTAGGCCTCTCAGTAACTCATTTTTTATGACAAATAAAAGACACTACAAACATTTCGCTTCATTATTCCTAGCATGAACAGCTATCAGTTTCATTACTGTTGCTTTCTGCTTCATTATGACTTCATAGATCATAGGATGTTTATGCTGAAATCTTTTTATTAAGATTAATATATTATTATTATCTAAATTATAGATAATAATTTAAATTACTATTCCGCTTAACGTAGTATCACAAATATGTATTTAACAGAGTAAATTCCCATTACCACTTACTTTAAATTTTATTTAATCAATAACTGATTCAGTTGCTCATTTATACTAACAGCAGAGTTTTATTTATTTAATGATTATGGGGGTACCCCCTTTCTGCTTGACCAACTCCCATTAACATTACGTTAGCAATAACATAACTCAATGCCCTACGGAATTCACAGTCACACAATTACAATGAATTACACAGTCAATATATAATAGAGGTTGTGATGTTTTTCTTTGTGAGCTTATAATAAAAACTCTTTTATATGATATTAATCTCTTTTATATTAGAGATTAATATATTATAATTAATTTACATTTTTTTGGTTAATTCTATAATAATGAAAGTGAAAAAAATATGTTTGATACAAAAGCTTTAAATGTTTCACTTCAGAATGACACGTTAAACTGATTAGAGCTTTAAAACTTATATTATACTGGGTGTCCCAGACCTAGTGTAAAAAAAAAAATGGGTAATACTGCATGTTAAACGGGGTAGAATGGCGCAGAAACGAGTTTCCTATCTCAATCAGTTGAGGAGATAAAATTTTTATTTGTTTTTATTTTTAAAATCTTACTTTTTTTCTAAAAAATGACAGTTTTCTATACTTTGGTTTAGCGTAAAAACAAAAACGATGATATTTTATTAATAAGCATTAAATTTTCTAAAATATGAGATGGATCTGGTTATTATAAATTCACTTTCAGTGGGCCTTTTAATGCGCAAAACAAAAACATTTGTTAAAACATAAATTTTTAATAGTTTTTGAAAATTCTTCGCTCCTCACTGGAGCACCCTAGAAGCTGTCACATTTCCTAAAAACTGCGGAATTTAGTTAGCTTTTTAATGGTGTAAACCATGATACAATTGCACTTCACCTTTATAGTCTAAAAGAAGTTTTTCTGATGAAGTTTTTCATCAAACACGCTAGAGAATGTCATTGCTGGGGCAATGAAGAAGCACTAGAGCCTGCATCCAAAGTAATGGATGCCGAACTTCCCATGAGTTAGAGTTAGTTTTACTTTTTTAAGACTAGAAAGAACAATGTATGAATTCTAAATAATATAAAAAGGGTAATAATAATCTAAAATTAAAAAAAAAAAATCCTACATAAAAAATGTTGAATACAAGCCTGCATCCAAAATAATGGAGGAAATTTTGAACACGCGCTGCAATAATCCATTTTAATATGGTTCCACAATAATAATATTTTTTTTTTTTCTTCAACATTTTTTATGTAGGGTTTTTCAAATTTTAGTAGAAGAGAAGAAAAAAGTTTAATTTATTTTAAAGAAAGTATTTTTTAAATTTAAACTAAGGAGTTTTTTTTTTTTTTTTTAATTTTAGATTATTATTACCCTTTTTATATTATTTAGCATTGTTCTTTCTAGTCTTAAAAAAGTAAAACTAACTCTAACTCATGGGAAGTTCGGCATCCATTACTTTGGATGCAGGCTCTAGCACGCTTCTTCATTGCCCCAGCAGTGACATTCTCTAGCGTGTTTTTCATCAGAAAAACTTCTTTTAGACTCAAAAGGTGAAGTGCAATTGTATCATGGGTTACACCACTAAAAGGCTAACTAAAGTCCGCAGTTTTTAGGAAATTTGACAGCTTCTAGGGTGCTCCAGTGGGGTGTGAGAAATTTTTAAAAACTGACAACAAAAAAACAAAAAAATAATGTTGTGTCGTTAAAAGTCCCACTGAAAGTGGATTTTAAATAACCAGACCCATCTTATCTTTAGAAACTTAAATGCTGATCAAGAAAATATCGTTTTTGTTTCTACCCTAAACCAAAGTACAGAAAACTGTCCTTTTTTAAAAAAAAATTAAGATTTTAAAAATAAAAACAAAATAAATTCTATCTCCTCAACGGATTGAGATAGGAAACTCGTTTTTGCGCCATTCTACCCTTTAACATGCAGTATTACCCAATTTTTTTTTTTTTTACACTAGGTCTGGGACACCCAGTATATGTATTGCTCTTTATTTAATATTCCATTTTTTAGATTAATTAATATAAAACAGCATAGCTACATTAAAATGAAGAAATTGCCTAAAGTATTTTTTTCCCTTATAGTAATCTAAGTGAATCAAAATTTATTATTTATAGGAATATATTTTTACTAGCTTACCCATTGTTCATTGCTGTGCTGCGCTCAGAAAAAGGAAATCTCTCCACATATATTAATCCTCTACCCCTGTACAATGAATAACCCCCACCCCCAAAACCTATCCTTGATAATATGCATATGATAATATACATTTATTTAACATGCCACAAACTTCGTATACTTACTTATGCTTGGAGCATAAAATGTGTTCAGTTCAAACTTACTTACTGGACAGCACTCCAGCCCGGAGTGGGCTTCCTTTACGACATCAGACCACTGCTGTCTGCACAGCTCTTTCCTTTTCCAATTCGTCACTCTCAGCACACGCAAATCTCCTTCCACGTCATCCAACCATTGTCGCCTCGGGCGACCCCTACCACTTATACCTTGCATAGGGGTGAACAAGATATTCGTGGGCATATTATAATCAGGCATTCTCATTATATGGCCTAACCATTCTATTTGCCTCGCCTCTAAGAAACTTACAATGTTGCATTCGCCGTTCATGTCATAAAGCACAATGTTTTTCTTATTCCCCATTCCCCTCCATTGAAAACTGGTCCATAAATTTTTCTGAGCTCTTTCCTTTCAAATATTTCCAAAATTTTAATAGTAACACTGCACAGGGTCCATGTTTTGGAAGTGTATGACACAACCGGTCTCAGCAATGTTTTGTATAAATTAATTTTTGTTTTCCGTGACAGTATAGAAGAACAGAAAAGTTTAATATTGGCTATATGGCCTGGTTACCTGCAATAATTCTATTACAGATCTCTGCAGTGATTTTGTTCAGTTAAAAAAAAAAAATAATTTTTCAACAGCTTGCACACAACTTTTCAGACTTTTAACACTTTCTAAACGAGCCCTTGATGAAGAAATTAAAACATACAGATCATTGTCAACCGTACTTACTATTGAATACTTACCGTAATTAGAGCTAAACAGCTTTTTAAAAATGATTTAGTGTTTTCACTCATAATTTCTCAATTAACAACTTTTGAGTAATGGACCGCTATGATTCTATAATCAGTTACAATCACTGGTAAACCTATGAGAAATCTAACTAGTGGGTCTTCTCTCTTTTTATTGTTTTGTTTTTATGTCTTGCTAAAAGAATACTTATTAATTATTTGCCTTTCAATGCCTGTACCAATTGAGATCTACTTTTGCTTCTATTCAAATACTGTTTGGTTTCCTAATGAAATTCAATGAAAGACACCTTCTCTTCTAGTCTGGGATCGAAGCCCTGAAGATTGCACTTAACCCGGCAGGAGTGTCCCACTTTTTCGTCACGTAAGAGGTTTCCTGTGAGTACTTCTCATCGTACATCTCATCGTAGGCGATTTGTAATTTAATGTGACGATGCAGAAAAATTGTCATAAAGTTCACAATTTTTATTAGTGCAATGTTTTTAATTTTTCGATTGCGTATAATAAATGAAAAATCTTTTTTGAAGTTGTGACGCATTTATTTTATAAAATTTTCAATATTGAAACAAAATTATATTTAAAAATAACAGTTTACATAAAAATAATGAAATAATCAAATTTTTCAACAAACACATTTATTCAACATACACATTCATGTAACTTACAGTTAACATGTAGAAAGTGATGATTTCTGGTAGCTCATAGTTAAACTCCTCTCAGGTTAAGTGAGGCAAACCTGTCACATTTAATTTTATTATGTTGGATAGTTTTCCAGGTGGCAGATCTCATCACTTAGCCCTACAAATCTTTACCTCTGTAATTACTGTTTAAATGCAGTGACTAATCAAATAAATATTCAAATTTCATTCTTATTTAACCTCAGAATTCCTTAGTTCTAATCTAAGAGGGGTTAATGACTAATTTTTGGCTTGTTTTGGCCCAGCCCATTCCCTCCACTCTTTCTAAGGATAACAGAAACCGCAGCATCAATTTTTGCAAACTTGTCTTTCTCATTGCCTTTTACACCCTTTTGACCTTCCTTTGGCTTCTCCAGAGCAGGCAAGTGTCTCCGATGCTAAAAATCTTATTTGATTAGTAGTTTTGCCTGACCTTCATCAGCCAATGGCATTCAAAACATTTGCTTCATTTTATTTAGAAAAAACTACTTTTGGAAAATTTGACCCAATGGTATACTTTATTATACAACACTAACAATACTGCCTCTTTACATATTATTGCACTCAATCGACTAGTTGAGTCTTTCCTCAATTACCAATTTAGTGATTTAGGATATAAGTAAGTTAAATTTTGTTCGGTACTCCCTACCTGGCCATGTGTGGAATAAGAGATGTTAATCTATAGGTTTAACCAACCTATTCTAATCGTTGTAGCCGATTCCAATAGGAAGGTCAAGATTTATTCTATGGGCCTTCCACATAATAAAATTCAACCTATCCATGGCAGATTCAAACTGCAGCTGTTAGGCTCAAGAATGCCCTGCCCCTACTAACTTTGGTGTCCAAGGTTGAATTTCTGTCAAGTGGTAGGGAGTGGTATTGCTCCATTTTTTGCTACCTTAGCAATGGTAAATAGGCCATCCTGATTTCTGAGCCACCAATGTTAGATGTTGTGTTAGAAATTAAACATACCATTGTTCTCTCTTGGGAGAAGTAATAAATTATAATAATTTGAAAAACCTATTTTATAAAATTATAATGTAATTTACTAACTATATTATTTTTTTAGTTTTAGTTTAAAGCCTTATAAGACAATGTTGATGGTAATGAATGATTTATAGTTTTCTTAATTCAGATGTATAAATATTAAAGGACTCTCATCATGCCAAATTATCACCGGTTGTCATAAACACAAACAATAAAAGGTCTAGAATTAAAATCATTTGACTTGCTAAGGAAGTTTTGTTTATGATTAAGTAAACTAAATCAATAGCTTGTTCTCCAAAAATGTTGGTTTTTCACCAGTATTTTTTTTATTAACAGGGGAGGTTACTCTTTAGGTTTAAACAACCTATTTTAACGATGGTGGGAATTAGATTTATTCTCTTGACCAGCTATGAAAGAAAAGTCAACCCACCCTGGGCAGGTTCGAACTGGTAGAACTAAAACAATGCACGTTGGGACTTTTAACACCCATCAATCCTCTATATTTCTTACTTAAACGAAATGCATATTATTCTAATTATTCTTCATTGTTTTGTTTATCAAGAGGTTCTACATCCCAGTATGGGTCTTGGCAGTATCAATGTGCTGCCTCCTCTACTCTCTGTTTGGTGCCAGGGCCTGCCAAACTCTTTATCTAACAATGCTGCTTGCATTCCTCCCAACCTCATGTATCCATCTCAGTCGTGACTATTAGCGTTTTTTTCTCCTATCCAAATACCAATTAGGAAGTCTTTTGAGGAGCCTTATCATTCATCATTGCCACAAACCCACCCCATCATAGCCTATATTCTTAAATTCTTATGTTCTTCATCATGTCTGGATCCTGAAAAAAATTTTTACAATGCAGCTTGAAGCCTCAGTATGAATTGATCGCCAACTCAAAGTAAAAAAAAAAAAAAGAAAATATACATATATATATATATATATATATGTATATATATATATATA
Organism: Aelia acuminata; assembly: GCA_911387785.2. Taxonomy (NCBI): domain Eukaryota; kingdom Metazoa; phylum Arthropoda; class Insecta; order Hemiptera; family Pentatomidae; genus Aelia; species Aelia acuminata. Next base: position 58,057,053 of record OU426979.1, read on the forward strand.
TATATATATATATATATATATATATATATATATATATATATATATATATATATATATATATATATATGTATACATTTGATCATTCGTATTCAAAATGACCTCTGTTAACATCAATAAATATTTCTCATTTCCGAATAATGCCATTGAATCCATAATTGGAAGGGCATTTTTAGGCATAAAATTGAGAAATAAAACCTTACCTAATTTCAATTTTGTAATATTTTATTTTCATAAAATATTTAAATGCTCTGAAAACATTGAACCAGTTGAAGACATATCAGGAGGTATAACTGTGATTTCAAGGTAAATTAATTTGGTTAAAGTATGACAAACAACATGAAATCAACATAGGTACTACCCGAAAGAAAATTATTAACATTTTTTTTTATCAAAATTTTCAAGAAATTTATAACTTTAATAACTTATACCTTTACCTTCTGCAAGATTTATTTTTGATATTTGTCTTGCTGGATTAAAACCTGAAAAACCAATATATTCTGTTACAAAATGAAATTCTGTTCAGCTAAAAGTCAGGTGGATGTTTTAAAATTGTTCAGAAACATTATGTCAAGGCTATAATTCATATTTAAATATAAAATCTCAGTTGACAGAATGACTAAACACTTGAAAATGTCAGGATAAAGTATTACAAAGTTGTTAAGTAAGTTGTTACACGAAAATGAAGGAGTAAGTTGTTACATGAAAATGAAGGAGTTACATGAAAATACTGTAAGTTGTTACATGAAAATGAAGGAGAGGTTTCTACACATTATATTAATACTCTCGCAATAGTTTTTTTTTTAAGCCAAAAATAACATTTTACTTCAATGATATCATCAAAACATACAAATCTCAATTTTCATATGTTTCTGTGTAGTCCCATATTCAATCTGTAATCAATACAATATTTTATTAAGAATCATCACACTAAATTTTTTATAGTATTTAGTATGTATCTCATATTTTCAAACAATTATATTAAATATTTTTTAAATTTTATTCTAGTAGCTAAACAGTTCAGGAATGGTGCTAGAAACTATAGTTTATAACTGCATGTAAACACTACTGCCTACACCATTCAATATTTACACAGCATGGGCACTCATCGTTCACAGCTGAACAAGTATAGCATGGCTCTTAGGAGAGAACAAAATTTCAGCATGATTAGATTCTGAAGTTAAGCCATGATAAATTTTTTAATGAATTGTATAGAAAATGAAGTACCGACATGAAATCTAGAACTGCAAAATGTTTACAAATCGATTATGCTTTAGCTAGAAGATTATAATGTCTTTAGTTATCAAGTATATTTGTATGTTTGCATGAAATACAATTTTAGAGCGAACCTCAAGTTTATAGCTTCATTAATAAATCTGACACATTAAAATGTAGTTTTTCACAGTCAGATTTTCTTTTTAAGTTATTTATTTTAGCTCAATAGCTACTTAGATGCAGAATAAAGGCTCCAGCTATTTAGAAATTCTTTTCTATCTGCGATTTCCTTTCACCATTTAGTACGTTCCTATGACCCTCGCAGAAAATGTTTTGGGACTGAAAAATGCTAATAATATTTTACTTTTCCATCATGAACATAACACTTTACCTGAAGATGCCTTCAGTTCACAAAACTATTGTATCCTATGGTCCAGTAGCTTGAAAAATGTGGCCGCTAACATTGAGAGATGACAACAGCTTATGATCTATGGACATTGAGTCTTGATAAATATTAAATAAGAAGGACAAGTCAACAGGAGAATTTAGACAAGGTGTTTTAAGTGCTTGGTAAATATAACTGATTTTATAACAGTGTAGCGGATAAATAAGTCGCCAAAGAATCTATAAAAGATTAATAGTGATAAGCCATCTGACTGATGTCCGAATCTGATAATGGCTTTTGTTTCTGAGGGAAAGTTATGTAGAGACTTAAAGTCTTGAATTGGGTTGGAGAGAAAATCATCTTTGGTAGTTTGACTGCCTAGTAGCTAGTATTTTATTATGGTTTTTGGATTCGCAATGTAAGTTCTATAAAATTAACAAGATGAAAAGCCAGCAAGAACCCAAAAAATATGCTGGGAAGCTAGTGAAGCAGAAAGGATGTTATTTTACTGTTAACCAATTTATTCTAGCCTGAATATAATAGTTATGATTTATTGTATGAGTCAGTCCCATGGTAATAGTCATCCTTCACTGGTAGCATTAAAACTGGTGCTGTTTTTAATGCGAGAATGTTAAGACATTATTTCAACTCTCCATGTCAATAGCCAAATGTATATGTTCAAAGCAATCACCTTTTTAACATAATTACAAGTCAATATTAATTAAATTTTTGCCACAATTATAGCAATAAATTTAGTTATGACACTTTGAAGCAACAGAACCATAGCTGTCATAGATAAAATAATATCTTGAATGGATAAATAAGGGCAATCAGTAAAACAGCATATTATGTTTGACGAATCCACCACATTTGTTCCTGTTGATAGTATTTATTTTACATTTTATTGATTTATATTGATTATTTCTCATGTTATATTTATTCTCTTGTACAAGACAGCCTTCAAATTTTTTATTCTCCCCAGTAAAGATTTTTTTGAATTGATAGACCACCAGACAGTAAGTTGTTCCTTTTTCTAATATGTAGATTAACACATTATGAGTGGCTAGAATATTGGACAGTGCTGCATAGCGGGCCAATTTGCCAGCTAAGCAAAACATATGCGTGTGAAAATAAACTTGATAGACGTAAAAGTAATGGTTAGATTTTTGCTAAATTTGGTTATGGGTCTTATTTGCAACTATATTTTATATAAAACTAGCTGAATATCCCGGTTTCACCCGGAGAATTTCATTTTTTAAATCTATGAAATCTATAAACTGAGACTTTTATCGACTCAAGCGGTCGATTTTGTTAAAACCAATGTAAAGCGAGATCAAAACGATTATTATAACAAGAAAGAATATACCCAGAGATCAGCTGAAGTTATGCAAGTTTAATATGGACAGGTGTTCGCACCTGGTCTGAAAGAACCACAGAGCGAAATTTGGAGAATTTAGGACAAACGGTATGGATTTCTATAAATAACAAACAGAATTTCATCTTTATATACATAGGTTATAGCTGTATATCCCGGTTTATCACGGGGAATTTATTCATTTTTCTAAAGAAACGGTCGATTTCGTAAAAAAAAACATTGTAAAGTGAGATCATTATGATTTTTATAACAATAAAGAATATCAGCTGAAGATCGGCTGAAGTTATGCAATTTTAATATGAACAGGTGTTCGCACCTGGTCTGAAAGAACCACTGAGAGAAATTTAGAGAGTAAAGAATATCAGCTGAAGATCGGCTGAAGTTATGCAATTTTAATATGGACAGGTGTTCGCACCTGGTATCAAAGAACCACTGAGCGAAATTTGGAGAATTTCCAAAGGACAAACACAAAAAAAGAGGACAAACGGTATGGATTTCTATAAAGAACAAATAAACAAACAAACAAACAAACAGAATTTCAACTTTATTTATATAGATTACTAGCTGTATATACCGGTTTCACCCGGAGAATTTCATTTTCTAAATCTATAAAATCTATAAACTGAGACTTTTATCGATTCTAACGGTCGATTTTGTATAAAACCATTGCAAAGCGATATCAAAACAATTATTATAATAATAAAGAATATATCCAGAGATCGGCTGAAGTGATGCAATTTCAATATTGACAGGTATTCCCACCTGGTCTGAAAGAACCACTGATCGAAATTTGGAGAATGAAGAATTCATTTGAAGATCGGCTGAAGTTATGCAATTTTAATATGAACAGGTGTTCGCACCTGGTCTGAAAGAACCACTGAGAGAAATTTAGAGAGTAAAGAATATCAGCTGAAGATCGGCTGAAGTTATGCAATTTTAATATGGACAGGTGTTCGCACCTGGTATCAAAGAACCACTGAGCGAAATTTGGAGAATTTCCAAAGGACAAACACAAAAAAAGAGGACAAACGGTATGGATTTCTATAAAGAACAAATAAACAAACAAACAAACAAACAGAATTTCAACTTTATTTATATAGATTACTAGCTGTATATACCGGTTTCACCCGGAGAATTTCATTTTCTAAATCTATAAAATCTATAAACTGAGACTTTTATCGATTCTAACGGTCGATTTTGTATAAAACCATTGCAAAGCGATATCAAAACAATTATTATAATAATAAAGAATATATCCAGAGATCGGCTGAAGTGATGCAATTTCAATATTGACAGGTATTCCCACCTGGTCTGAAAGAACCACTGATCGAAATTTGGAGAATGAAGAATTCATTTGAAGATCGGCTGAAGTTATGCAATTTTAATATGAACAGGTGTTCGCACCTCGTCTGAAAGAACCACTGAGCGAAATTTAGAGAATTAAGAATATCAGCTGAAGATTGGCTGAAGTTATGCAATTTTAATATGAACAGGTGTTCGCACCTGGTGTGAAAGAACCAATGAGCGAAATTTAGAGAATAAAGAATATCAGCTGAAGATCGGCTGAAGTTATGCAATTTTAATATGGACAGGTGTTCGCCCCTGGTATCAAAGAACTACTGAGCGAAATTTGGAGAATATAGGACAAACGGTATGGATTTCTATAAAGAACAAACAAATAAACAGAATTTCAACTTTATTTATATAGATTTATATTTTGATATTTGATAAATATTGTAGTAATCATTTAAAACGATATTTCAGAATAATACTATAAGACCTGTGTGAATAAAAAATAAACATTCTGACAGATATTTATTAAACAGAAAGAATTAGGGAGGCTCGACAAATACTTCGTCAAACTCATAATAAACAAAGTTCGGAAATATAAACCTGGCATGAGTGGAATTTGAAAGAGAAGCAAACAAATTTTGTTATTTATGATGACTTTGTATGTTATGTGTAATGTGTTCCCTGGTAAAAATACACTCATCCATATATTTGATAAAACATTATTCTTCCCTTTTGTCACTTAAAATTACTTATTTTGAACGGGTACTAATACCTGTCCCGCTTTTAAGCGGCAATGTGCGGAACAGGTACTAGTACCTGCCCCGCTTATAAGTGGCAATCCTCGCAATGGGTACAAATACCTGCCCCGCTCATAATGTGTTAACATTTTCTAATCCATAAAATGCTGGACTTTTGATTAGGAGACACCCTTATCTCAAAAAATATCTGTACCCATGCATTATTACAGAGTTAGAGTAACTTTTAAACAGGTTTTAAAAATTGTAATTATTTTTTCCAAAACATCATATAAGTAATAATTATTATTGTAACTGTATTGTGGGTTTAAATAATTTTTATTTGACAAAATTAATAATTTACAATTACAAACAAAAAATAAAAACTCAAATAATCAACAAGGTTACAAAAAGTATCAATTTGTAACGACAAAGTAACACTAAAGTAAGCATATGATTCCCTCTTCAGAGCGAGGCTAAGGCTACAGTCCATCCTTCCTTATATTTAGTCTGTATTTTAACATTCTAGAAGGTTCCGAAAAGCTTAGAAGACATTTTTCCAGGATTATTAGAATACATTATTCTTTCAATGTCACGAACATGTACTAGAACAGTTGGTAACCGTTCCAACAAAAAGTCTAAAACTCTTTTAAATCTACTGTTTTTATTTTTAAGTTACATTATGTAATATTTTTAATTTTAAAATCATGTTTGAATTTAATGCTTGTAAAATTTAAATCAATCTTTTGATGTTTATTGATTTGATTAAAAATAATGATCACATACTGAGTGATACAGCATTAATAATAATAATAATAACAATAAAGACTTAGTTAGCAAACCCGAAGGTTAGATGCCCACACCACAACTCGCTCCCCACACACTTTCATCAACCAACCGCCGTACAGACCCAACTTCAACAGAGCTGCCTTCTCCCAATCCTCCCACCTCCGTCTTGGCGTGCCCCAATCGGCACCGTCTTTATTAATCTTTTAGGGATTCATTCACCACTGAGTATAGCAATTTTGTATGCCCATATTTAGCTTATACAGTTTACTCAGTTTGGCATTGACGTCTGACACAGAGCAGAGCAGAGCAGTTTTTGGAATATGTGTGATAGGTAGGAAACTGTGTTGCCTGACTCCTTTCCTCATATCGAGCACAGAATAGATCACTCATTTCTATCAGAAATCTGTAATTTTAAACAATACTACATAATTTGATCTTTTAAAATGTTTTTATTTTGTTTGTTTTCGTTAGAGCTTTTTCTCAACCAGCCTTCAAAACCTCTGCTATCTTTGACTACCACTTATCAATTTGCTGGATGCAGCTCGGCAGAATCTTTGTGTATTCTCTCGATCCATCTAGTCTCTAGTCTCCCACACGATTTAGATTTGGTCCCATTGCCTTCATACCATGAGATGTAGACAGACCAGATCCTCGATGGTCTAATTTTTATCATTTGCAGGACTTTTTTATAATCTTTTTACAAGGTTACTGATTAGTGTAATGTTCTTTTACAAGGTTACTGATTAGTATAATGTTCTTGCAGCGTGTAATGTGCGCCTAGCCTTATATTGGCAATCTATTTTTAGGTCAATGCATGGCTAATCCTTAACTTGAAATCTATGTATATACAGGGTGTCCCCACACCAAACAGCCAAACTTCAGGGATCGATAGAGGATTGAAAAACTAAGAAAAAAGTCCTCTAGCATATGCCTCGTTTTCACTTCGTTTTCGAGAAAATCACAAAAAATAGTTGTGCAAAAACTATTTAAGACCATGGAAGATTGGATTTCATTCCTTGAATGAATTTTAACAATAATTTTTATTCCAATACAAGTCAAGCGGGGGCTATTTCGTTACCAGATACTAATAAAACCGTATCCAACCAATAAATTTTAACTGTAAATTCCGAATCGGAACCTACTACAAAGGACGGTGATGTAAAGGTAAACAACCAAACAATAATATAGGTATTATATAGGTTATTATAATATAGGTATTATTGTTTGGTTGTTTGCCTTTACAATATAACCCCTAACACCCAGACCCATGCTGAAAAGAAAACCTTGGCCGAAGCATTATCCCCGATAAAAGAAATTATAGAATCAAAAGACAAAAACTACCCTCTGTCATTCGTTTAACTGCACACTTTCTTAAAAACAGTTGCTATCGCAAAAGACCCATTATCTGCAGCCCTAGAAATAAGCAATGATTTTGAGGCCATTATCAAAATGCTTTCAGAATTATACGGGATACTTCCTTCAAAAAGCCTAAAAAGTAGATTCTCAAAAGTTATAGAAGGTTTGCAGAATCATATTAAAAGCACCTTCCTCAGTGATAACAACCATAATTAACATTACCAAATCATCTTTTCAATATTTATTTCCAAGTAAACATATGTTAATATTAAATTGGAACTGCGACGGTGTATACCGCCATTATAATGGCTTACAATTTTTAATTTCTAGTTACAATCCCTGCATTATATCTCTTCAAGAGACCCATCTTAAAGGCAATCAGACAACATTAAAATCTGGATATAACAGCATTAATAAAATATTTTCTTCTGCTACTCATGCATGCGGAGGAGTAATACTTGCGATTAAAAAAGGCATAAGTTATTCTGAAATTAACTTATCCTCTAAATTACAAGCAGTAGCCGCGGTTGTCCATCTTCCGGTCCAATTCACAATAGGTTCCATTTACCTTAACCCTTCAGACTCTATAACGTATAACGACATCCGTGATCTCTTGCTCAAACTTCCCTTCCCTTATTTTTCAATGGGTGATATGGACGCTCACAGCCCGATGTGGGGTGCCAATCATCGTACAGATACAATGGGGAAGGAAGATAATAGAGTCCATAATCGACAATTTTTCGCTTATCTTGTGCAGCCCCAGTGAGCCATCCTTCTACAGCCGAGCACACCAAACCTGGACCACGATCGACCTCTTTTAAGCATCTCATTCTTTTCCTATTGTCCCCCTGTCCTATTTCCACTGTGATCTTGCAGGCAGTGATCACTTAACGCTTTTATTCTATGATCAAAGTGACCCTTTTCTCCCGCAATTTACCGGGGAATGGAGGATAGATAAAGCCAACTGGTAAAAATATTATCAAGTCTGTAACACCTCTTTCCAAAACTTTGAAACCACCCCATCTCATGGAGAAATTTCGCTTCAATTATTATCCAGACTGTTAATCTTTTCGTTCCAAGATCGAAATCATTTCGTTCCAAGAACGAAATCATTCAAAGGTCCAAGGAAGGTTCCCTGGTGGTCTCCCGAGTGGCGGAAAGCACTGACAAAGCTACACAAAGCATTAAAACTTCTAAAATCGCGACCCACCTTAAGCAATCAGATTAATTACAATAAAGCAGAAGCACGATGGATAATTAATCAGGCCAAAAGAAATTCATGGGCTGAATTTGTTACTTCCATTTCATCAGCTATTTCAACAAAAATAGTCTGGAGCCATCAAAGGCAGACCTATAAACAAAATTCCACATGCAAAAGATTACAATGAAAAAACACTTACTGATCCCAAGGAAACAGCCGATGCCTTTGCGCTTTACCTATCAAATATTTCAAAAGACAATCTGTCACACCATGTCCAGCTCACCGTTGATATTGCTATTGACACCAAACCATATAATGTTCCTTTCACAATGGAAGAATTACAACGCAGTAGAAAAACAACACGTTCTAAATCTCCAGGTCCGGATCAGATTCACATCGAATTTATCAAACACCTTCCTCCGAACGTCCTAAACTTGTTATTAACACCTCAACAACTTATGGTTATATAGAGACTTCCCTAAAAGTTGGTCATCAGCAACGGTAATACCCATGCTGAAACCAAATAAAGATCCCAAACTGATAACAAGTTATAGGCCTATTTCTCTTACCTCGGTTCTCTGTAAATTTGCTGAAAAATTGATTAAATGTCGCTTTTTGTGGGAACTAGAAACCAGGAATTTGCTAGATAACGAACAATGTGGTTTTGGAAAATTGAAATCTACAATGCACCTTCTTTTTAAATTTAATTCGTTTTTAAAATTATCTTTTGCTAGAAACCAACACGTTTTTGAAGTTTTTCTTGATCTGGAAAGCGCATTTGACTCATGTTGGAGAAATAAAATTCTATTAGCATTTTCATGTTTATGTCTTAGCAAAGCTAAGACATAAACAATTCTAATTTTATTATTATTATAAAAAATTATGCTTTCATTCAAAAACTTCAAAAAATTTGTAGATCTAACTCTAATATCATTAAAATAAAAAAAAAAAATCTGAGACTAATAATGCTGACATGGGGAATATTTAATATTCCACTGTTATGATGCATTGCCACTAAAAGTATCATAGTACTGATTCATTATTGCAGTTAAAACTTATCTGGTGAATGAACTTATCTGCTACTCTGCATAACTTCCTTCCATTCCCCGTCTCCTGGAATTTCCTACAGCTTCTCACCTTTAATGAACATATACGTTTAATGAATATATATTAAGGAAAATATGCAGTCAAGGAAAAGAGTTCATGAAGAATTAGGAATAATAATGATGAATCAGACGGTCAGGCCAAGTTATAAGGATGGAAAAGAACTCAACCTCCAAGAAGTTACTTTGCTAAGGGCTAAAAGGAGAAGAAAAGTTGGGAAGCTAAAGCAGAAATGGTTAGGCGGAGTGAGTGTCAATTCTAATACTCTTGAGATTAGGAACTGGTGGATAGTCGTAAGAGACAGAGAAGCATGGAAGGTGATTCCTGAGAAAGTCAAGATCCAGTAATGGATTGTAGAGCTCAGGATGATGATGAATATTTATTATTTTATAGCACTTTATTATTAATTTTTTTTTTTTTTTTTTTTTTTGTGCCCTAACATTTTGGTTTCTGTTGTGAATCTTCTCTCTGACAGTTGTATAAATATCAGCTTTAGATCAAGCTTCTGTTCTCATATCCGACTATACTTGACACTAGTCACGCTGCTTCGAAGTCATTGCTAAAATTGCATATTAAGATTAGTTAAAATCCGGTATATATAGTTTATATAAATGCTGTCTTGAGTAGTCATAACGTGTGGCTTCACTAAGTGCCATTAAGGAAGTTCAAGGGTGCCCATTCCCCCATCTTCTCTGACAACTTCTCTGAACTAATGGAAGACAGAAACTACCCATACTACAAAAAATATGTGTGGTGAAAAAATGTGAGGCCACAGCTCTTCAGACCCGTAAGAAGGGACAGGGAAGACCACCAGAGTGATAACTTAAATTGGAAGAAACCGGAAATGGAAAATTAGGCAAGGTTCATTCTACTCGTTGGGAAGAAGAGATAATGTGTACAGGATTCATTACAGATTACTCCTATATGGTTTTCGAAGCAACACTTGGTTGCTACTTAGAAATGGGTAACATCCAACTGATGCTAAATCCCGTTTTGTCAATCAGTCAAGGTAGGCATGCAAAATAGATAAATAACTATTAAAATACTCGAGAATTACATTTCAAAATTTATTTGACTCATTCTAAATAGGAGTTGATGATAATGACGTTTTGTATTTGTTAGAGACCACCATTATGATAACAATAGTTTGGTAGCTGAGTATTATTCTTGATATAATAATAAGAATAGTAATAAAGTCTAAATGATCCCGAAGATTTGATGCTGACTCCACAATTTGCTCCCCCCCCCCCCCCCCCCTGGTTACGCCAGTTTGTAAATTTATGCCCCTTCTCTAAAATTTTTATGGAGAAGCTGGAGCCAAGCATCTCCCCTTTGGAGGGAAACACTTGAGGCAGTTACAATATAATTTCAATTGTGATAGTTATTTACTTTTGGGCCTTTTCATTTGGTAGTTATACATAAAAATATTTATATTTTACTTTCATGTTGTGTTAATGTCTATCTACTTTTTACAACTCAAAATCCAAATAATACCTCTGAAATACAACTCAAAAGATAAAAATAATACCTTATGAAGGATTTAATGTCTGTTTTATTTCTTTACGTGATAGTCTAAACATAATCTTTATTATACTTGTCCTTGAAGTTTTTCCACCAATTGTCGCAGCTACAACGGCGCGACCCTGGTTTAACTGTCCCAAAAAAAACAAAAACAAATCCTTATCATTCTTATAATCTAGTTAACGTTTTCGAAAGTATAATGAAATTTTTAGAAAATTATTTTTTTAGATATCTTTTTTTATATATTTCATTCATAATTTCATGCCTCTAAAAGAAAGAGTGGGAAACGTCAAAATGTAGACACATCTCATGGTACATTACAATGATTGTGGTTAATTTTTCAAAAGTTCTTATACTACGTAAAAAATAAATAAAGAGTTTTACGTATATGGTGGTGGCGAATAAAAATTAAATTCGCCATCATCTTATAAATAATAATATTAGCAAGACGACGTACCTATCTATAATTTATTTTCATTATTTTGGTTGCTAAAAGATTTCGCTGAAGAGATTGGGCCAGAAAAAGATCCTCTTCTCCTTAGTGACCGTTTGAATACTGAGTAAAGGTTCGATCCAATAAAATAAAAGGAAGGGTCTTAGGAATTATGTATGAGCTATCTTAAACCCTTTTATGCCATCTTTGTAACACTGCTTCTTCCTAGTTAAACGTAGCTCAGTCACCTCTTGCAGAGAATAGGAATGTTTCAGTTATTTCAATGTTAGGATTCGTACTGTTAATATGCGGGCGGTATAGACTGGAATGTTTCTCATCAGATTTTGACACCCCCCCCCCCCCCCAGGGGCCTTACAAAGAGAAGGGGTTTCATTGAGGCTTCCTCAAGTTTTAATTTTCAAGGCCGGCAGTGGCCGCTAGATTAAAAGGAATCGGAAAGAAAAAAAAAAATTCTTTCTTATTGTTCTATCGTCATTAGGCTGCCTCTGTTATTGTTTCTCTCTCTGTCGAATTAGGCATTTACAGCAGGGCTGGACTATTAGCCTCCACTTCTCCTCTTTTGCTTCATCATAAATCTTTTTGATTCATCTATGTCCGCTCCCGCGAATATATCTGTTCCTTTGTAAGTGTTGTGTGAATGCCTAGATTTATTACGTGAAACACTCGGGGAATATATGTTATCTGGCTCTTACCTGCGTTACGTGTTGCCAAGGGAATTTTGTATTTGCATGAATGGATGATTGAATGATTCAAAATGAGACAATTTTAAAGCCAAACTGGATGACAGTGTCCCCTAATAGGGATATATGGCGGTTCCTGTAATATTCTCTAGAATATTATTTTATCAACAACTATTTTGATTATCTGGACCTTTTACGATGGTTGGAATTTAGGAAATTTGAGAAAAAGGTTCCAGTAGACACACATAATGTATAAAAATGTTGGATAATTTATATTTTAAAAATTTAGTTAAGTTCTCACTTATAAAGCTAATCAAAAGAATAAATCAACAATCCATTCAGAGGCGAAATGTCTACTATGATAAATATTACAATTATTGATGAAATCGAGCTTGCGACCTGAATTTTTCAAAAATTACTTGGAAGTCAATTACACGATTCAACCATTACAATGATAGATCGATATCTTGGTTCGTAGTTTTTTCTTGCGAAGTAATCTAGTCCATTTTAATTAAAATGAAATTTTGAACGTCGGCGGCGACTGAAGCGTGCTAAGTTCTCAGATAAGATGTTGCTTAACATGAGACAGGTAATGAACGCTTTGGGAACTGAGTGGTTCCCAAGAGGTACAAGGCGAGGGAGGAGTGATAGCATTAAGTGTATTTAGTGATCTTGTCACTTGTTCATAAGTTTTGTGAAGGGAAATTGGTTGGGATCCTTCTGCAACCGAGCCCTCCTCAAACCTCTCGGATCATTGGGTTTCTTTTTCTTTCATCTTTTCCTAGGGTGCATTTAATTATATTGTATCACCAATATGGGTTTAAATAATTTTATTCACGTAAAATTATAATTTGCAAAATGGCAAAGAAACAATTATAATTCAAATTAGATTGATTGATCATCAGGATTTTCGGCCTTTTTTTTTTATTTGGAGAGGCTACGTTTCGATCCAAAGATATGAATAGGACGTAGGATCTCCAAATAAAAAAAATTGACTGAAAATCCTGATAATCAATCATCCTATCTTAATGAAAACAGTTGACATTACATATCTCCAAATAGTCACTTTTTTTTTGTTCCTCCCCTCCCTCGCCTTTTAGGCTATACGAGAATTCCCGAACTAGGGGAGAGGTTCGGGCTTAATACCGAGCATTATTAAATATCCCCTTGCTCATGGTTTTGAACTGTTTATCGGGTTATCACTCATTTTTTGTCAGAGGCAACGCGTATTTCCTAACTTTTTAGCCATCTCAGTCATCCAGCCACCAGACAAAATATTGACTCAATATTAACGTTCTGCTACAAATTTCAAGGCAAGATTAAGCCCCTAGTCCATCACTTCCTATATTTAGTCCGGATGGAACATCCCTGAAAGGCCTAGATCATTCGAAAACATCTGGTCACGTACTAAATAAATGAATATAACAGTTCCAGAACATTCTAGAAATCTTTCGCTGTAACATCATCAGTTTTTATTTCGTTCCAATATTATTTATTACTCTTAAATCTAATAGAGAGTTTTTTTATCTAGTAAATCAAGAAATAGTAGTTAAATAATAATAAATGCCTGACGATCCCGACTTAACCAACACCACTATTCGCTCCCTACACACCATACTTCTGGAAGCGACCGGGACGCGTCGTCCAAACCGAATTTCCAAAGATCTGCCCTAAAGCAATCCTCCCACTTCCTTCTTGGCCTAACACCCGGAGCTTTTTGGGATTCGTTCACTTCTAAGTTTCTGAATTTCACGCGACCGTTTCCTTCCTTCTTCCCTTTTTATCTCTCAATGTAAGAGGCCAAGTTTCGCATCCGTAATAGGAAGGAAGGCTTAAACTAAGCTATTTCGTTACCTTCGTTTTTCTTGCTTCCATAGCCACTAAATTTCTCTACGTATTCAAACCTGTTTCCCTCTTTATCAATATCACCATAATCTTCCCTATTTCTACGACTAACCAAATATTTCTTAGCAAAGAAATTAGGTAATAAAATATTGCTTGTATGCCAATGCGAAAACATTCTCATTAGATTATTTTCTCCCCTTCTAACAACTTCTAAAACGTCTATATAAATACTATCAGGAAGCTGCATACTTTGTTACGATTGCGGGAGAATAAGGAATTGGTTGGTAAGAAACAAGGTTGCCTCGCTTCAAAATATCCCTTAAGTTCAACTGTTAAGCAAGATGATTCAGATATCCTTAAACCTGTTGGATAGACGCGGAAATAACCAGTGATCGGTTGTGCCGTTTATTTCCGGTTTTAACAGATGTGAATATCTTACTGGTTATTGGGATAATCGGTTATTAATGAAATAAGGGGTTGATCTTTGCTATTTACTTCCTTTTTCTTTTTACTTTCACGTACCTATATATGAAATATATAGTAAGTGGAAGTATTGCGATCGTGAAAAATTTCGACTTCCGGTTTTCAACGGAAATACACGTTTTGGAGTCCAAATAACCAAGTCCCACGAAATGGTCTGTGTGTCTGTGTGTGTGTGTGAAAAGACTAGCTCAAAAACTATAAACCGTGCGAACCTGAAATTGGGTATTTAGTGTAGGTATATGCCCGCGATGTGACAGCAAAAATTTCATATATTCTTCTCAAAGGGAGGGGGTACTTTATTTAATAACTTTTTATGTTTTTTTTCGATTTTTTAAGTTAAGTTTTAGTTAAACACACACTATCACTAATAATTATACATGTTTTCGTTATTCTAAATTGAACCGACGTGTAGCTTAACATCCCATATCACCTATTAGGCCATTTCTAGGACAAGTGAATAGAATCCTTGCCTATTATGGAAAGTGGTAAATATTAACCTTCAAACTCAGATCACAAACGGGTTTTTGTTGAGCACCTCAAAATGTTCAAAAACCGACTTGTCCACCCTCCGACTTCCTGCATTCAGAGTATCTATAGATACCTCTTAAAGTTGTAGATTACTTTTATTATAGTTTTAAAATGATTTCAATCGATCGGATTCGCTGCTAAATGGTGTTATTTTGACAAAGCTTTTTGTCTAAATCCTGGAGCGCAACTAAGGCTAGCTGCCCTAAACAAAATTCAAATACTCATTTGAAGAAGATTTTATAGTAATGTTCCTGGCTTGATTACAATATGCCTCTTAAAATGATAAACAATTTGTTAGAAATTATCGAATTAATGAAGTAAATTTTGAAACCCGGTTAAGGAATCCAAGTTCCTATTTATTTTAATGAAAGCACATTCTAATGATTTACGAGGAGACGCCCACCACCGCAAAAGATTTATGACCACTTTATCAAGGAGTACATGAAATGTGTATCAGGTGTTAATGAAGAAAATCTCGCCAAAGATGAGTATTCCTTCACACCAGTGGACTCATGGAAAACTCCCAGAGTAGCTTGACATTTTAATATATTATATTTTAACTGGATAATTAATAGAAAATTTATTATATAATTTTAATGGTAATAAATTATGTTAAGTTATCCAAGTTGGTTTGGATAGTAAAATTATACCTTATTTATGTATTGGGATGTAATTTTATCTATTTAGTGTCAAGACTTTTACAATTTAATGGACCGTCAGGTTTATGACCATGCTTACTAAAAAATAAATTAATAAATAGTAAAATAAATGAATGAATAACTATCCAAAATTAATACAACCAATACAAAATTACCATCAGGGTTTTACTTACTTTAAGACCTAAACCACAACAGAATAAGTTTCCTAGAAATAAATAAAAATATGAAAACAAGTATTTTTTTGTAAATGATATTAGTTGGCCTATGAGGATATTTTTACCTAGTTTATTTAAGGGTTGTCAATATTTCCTAACTGTGTGTAAATGCTAGTATTTACAAAAACATATTTCAGGAATCAACTGAGTCAGACGGAAAGTCAGGCTTAAATCCGTGCTTTATTTTGAGCAATGATGATATTAATATATTCCTAAAGAATTTTAATGAAAATGATTAATTTTTTTTTTATTTTTTTAGTGATTATCCGATTTTATTTTAAATTTAAAAATATCCTAAGTTAATGGTCAATTCATTGTATTTTTTGTTGATTACTTATAATTAATACCATGTTTTAAAATATCTAAATTGTTGGGATGTTTTAATTTATTGAAAGCTTCTTCCAATTGAACTTAATTCATATTATTTGCGCTTAGCAAACGTACGCACTACCTCAAGGTATTGCGGGTTAATCTTATATTTTTTTTACAATTATATTTTTTGAGCCTATTAACGTAAGCAATGACTAACTACAATTTAAACATTTTTCAGGAAAACAATTCAAATAGCATTTCTCTTTGGAACATTCGTAACTTTTTGTTTTGTATGTAAATTTTGATATTTTTAACAAGTAAAACGTTATGTCTTTAATTTTTCTGTCATACATTTAAAAGATTAAAAGGTACGAATTTTTCAAAGATAAATATTAAAAGTTCATTCCTGAAAAATGTTTAAATTGGAGTTAATCATTTTGACAACTGTACGGTAATTATCGAATTACAAAACCAATTGATGGATTATTCGTGGAGAAGATAACTTATGAAAAGAATTTTATTTATCACGTGCATCATTATTTTATTTTAGGACATCCATATTACAGTTTACATGGGATCTGTAGGGTTGGCAACTTATCAATCGCGTATTTTTATGGAGAATTAGAACTATAATTTATTTGATAATGAACTTATTTAACCTATTATGTTGTGCATATTATTATCATCATATGCCATGTTCATAAAACTTTTGATCTTTAGCTTCGAACAATTGATCAATGTGTGTTTCAACCTAATCATCATTTTTAAATTTTCTACCATTTACAAAGTCTTTTGATTAGCGAAACAAATGATGACCTGAAGGTACGCGGTCACGGCTATATGAAGGATATAGCAACGCATCCGAACCAAGCTCCAATAATTTTTGTCGGGTAGTAGGTTTGTGGCCATGCACTATCGTGGTGGGACGCTAAACAACTGGACCTTTTTCTTGAATTGTATGGCTTAGTGCAATTAATCGTCCAATGTATAGTTCTGAATATATCGTCTGGTTATGTGGTAAAAGAACAAAGTAAAAAACGTCCTTACAATCCCACCAAACTGATCAAAAATCTTTCGTTGGCGAACATCAGCAACTGGAGGGAATGAAATTATAAAGGAGGTATTAAAGGTCAAACAACAATGAGGGAATTAAATTTACAATAAGTAAAAAAGAAAAACTTAGCTATTAGAATCGCCCACCAGTACTATCCGCAAGTATTTGCCAACCCTATAATTGGAATATAATCGTTTTCATCTCGTTTGATGTTACAGCTCGGTTATATATTAACAGAGCATATTTATCTCCGTGAAAATACTTTTAGCGTGTGATTTTTTAGGTTAATTATTTTTTTTTTTACCTTAAGATTAAAAAATATTATAATTAAACAGATTTATTACCTTACTTATTCTTACTCAGTTTAAACTATCATTTCCTTTTAGTTAATGAAGCTAATGCTAGGGTTCTATAAGATTTCTCTCTTTGGAGAGTTATATATTATTTTTTAATCGTTTAGTTTTTAATATTTTTTTTGTCATAGAGTTTTTAAGAGGCTGTTTCACGGAAAACACTTGAACTCAACAAATTGATTACCTTAAAAGCATATGTTCACCCTTAGTGTATTATCAGAAAAATAAAATGATAAAATCGTCTATTAATAAAAATGAAATACCGTTATTATTGTTATGTTTTCAAAGATATTTCTTGCCAAGTCAGCTCTCTTTTACTCCAAATGGTAATGAAGCTGAAATTTTATGCTTCTGTGGACTTGAATTTCAGCCACAAATTTAATAGGATAGGCTTAGCAAGTTTGTTTCCGAGTTAAAACTTTATTCATTCTCAGTTCCAAACTCCGCACTGTCTGTATTTGAACATTACAACCAGAGGACTCCATTTGTCTTGTTATTGGTATTTGAAATATTCACACTAATGAATCTTTCGCATTGTTGCTAGAACGCTTTTCTCCATGATTACTGTTTACTTTTGTCCGTTGAGTATTGATATACTCGTAAATCGGATGGTATGTTTGGATGTTAATGTTTACTGATTAGTTCTTATCTTCTGAGCGTCACGTATAGATAAGCCTATTTAAATAACATTCTTAGTATTGAATAGTCTAAACTTATGTAGACATTGTGACATCTTAAAGTTTTGTAGACGTTGTGACTAATATTTATCCTTGAGTTTTTAATGGTTTATTTCGTAATACATTATTGATTGTATTCTTCATGTTATTGTATTCTTCATTGATTGTATACATTATTGATAATATTCTTTTATTTTGCTTAGTAAAAGGGATCGTATAAGCCTTTCTTATTCAAAGTTCTCGACCATTCGGTCTTTCGTTGTTTTTGAGGACTATTCGGTCTCCTGAAAAGCTGAAAGGTTTCCGATAGTACTTTAGATATATATTATAATGGTACTTTATATACATTATATTATATATGTTGTTACTGTTTCGATTGAACTCAGAGGGAATTGGAGCTCCATCTGAATTGAATTCAAGTCCGTTTTAACTAAAATTTTGTAGAAAATAAACCCAATAACCAATAATAACCCAAGTTATAATTTCATATTTATATCAGAAATTATAAATTAACTTCTTAAGTTAGTTTTTTTTTCTAACTCTATATTTTTATTCACTCCTGTCACATGTGGGAGTAGCCTTATCAAAAGTGATAAATAAAATAACATTGAAGGCATTCATTGAATGGGGAAGAAGGAGTATGTTGTGCCCTTGTAGTTTATTGTGAAAACGAGAATGCGTTGGTCGCTAGTTGGTAGATGTTATTCGTTATCTATAACTTTGCACATTTAAGTACCTAGGAGCTGTTGTAATAATTCATAACAATTTAATGATAAACTCCATATTATATTTTTATAATATATATTGGTATTAAAGTTTACCAGTTCCCTATCATTGAATATGCTGTAGCAAGTATCGATTGATAGATCATTGTTTTCTTTGTAAATTCCTTAAGACCACACTGAAAATATTAAAATGAAAAAAAAAAGTTTTTTACTCTCTTGAACCCTATAAAACAGAACAACTCATTTTTTGCCATATTTCATTATTTAACTAGAAATAAGATATAGGAAAAAATGACCATTTCTTGGTATTGATTTCATCCATAAAACTTCAGGGAAACACCAATTGACAATGGAACTAAATTTCCATTGGATTTCCTCATCCTATATTTGCCTGAATTGTTTTATTCAATATCCGTAAACATTAATCGAAACGTAGAAATCAAAACCACTAAATTCGTCAATTCGGTATTCGATTATTATTAGCTAAAATAATTAATTTGAAGTTTAATCTGATTTGATTTTAGAAGTTAAAACAAAAAAAATTAAAAATGTCGTAGTTGTAAGAATATTCAAATTACATCTTCATTACCATGTTAAACTTTATAATATAAACTGATGTATATTTTAGTTCAACTGTATATTATAAACAAATGTATATTTTCATAATATGAATTCATATTATCACCTTTTTGTGAAATAGTAAATTAAAAATAATGAAATGCTTAACTAAAATGAAATGTTTCACAATACTATTAATTTCAGACGAAGGAAATGCTTTTTTTACCAAGATTTCCATTGAATTTTTTTTTTAAAGATGATTCATTCATGTATACGGTCACCTTAATAGACTACTCGGGAAGATGTACTTTTATGAGATAAGAATAAATCAGACGTAATATTATATCATCTGTTTCTTTAAGAATAGGCATTCGATTGCATCATTTTTTTTTATACTGATATAGGTTGTAAAATATAGCTAACTGCATCATACCAAATCTTGTTTAAACATTATTTTTTTTAGGAGGAAATCAGTTCAAAAGGAATTTTCTCACTTGTTTGAAATTGGCCAAATTATTAATCAAATTTCTTTATTATTTTTTTTTTTAAGTTGTATTCTGATTACTGATAATAATTAAAAAAATTGTTTTCAGTAAATTTCACCCGTCAATATTTCTGAAGGGTTTGAATGATAAAAATAGAACTTTGAGAACTTAAATGAAAAGGATTTTATTTTTATCTTTCAAAAGTGATGATATATACGAGTATATATATGTATATTTTTTTATTATTATTACTAGCCTACAGGGATTTAATTTTAGTATTATCATTCCTTTTCTTCCTTATCTGGAAAATTATAGATAATGCATTGATTGTCCCACTAACGAATACATATATCTTTAACCTAAGAAACTAAATTTATAAAGTTGTACAATAACATTGGTAATGTTTGACGAAAACAATCTGAATATCCCACGTCAATCTTTCCTTCTTCCCTTTGAGAACGTTGATATATTTTATACCAGGTTAATCTCAAAGTTGGCTTCTTGTTATAATAATAACAAGAAAAAAATATTTTAATTAGTTACCCTGATATTAATTTTTTTAATTTGTGCTACATTTGCTAAACTTTTTTTTTTTACTTTTAATTTGTGTACAAGATGTTGATTTAATTTATCCACACACGTTTTAATCGTTATAAAATATCGTTGTTTTCTCTTTTTTTTTTTTTTAAATATTTACAAAGCATTTGTTGTTTTATTGACTTCAATAATTCTTATGTCATTTTAAGCGGCAGTTTTTCGCCACTTACACACAATCCGTTTTGGCATATTTAATGTGCTTTTGATGGCAGAGCGTACGCAGGATTTCGTCAAGGGTCTAGCAGACTGATAAAATTCTTATACCTGGGGGCTCAAGGTATTCTTAACTTAACATAAACTTAAAACTAAGGCTCATTTAATTTAATATTTTAATTTAGATTTTTAATTTAATTTAATTCAAGATTTTGTTGTTCGTATGTTTCTCCAAACTTCTTACCAAAAACATCCTATTAAGGTATGGTCTATTGTTTTCTCTTCGGTCAGTTGTGAGTTTTAAGGTAATTTTAAGGTTAACTTCCTATTAATGTATGGACTCTAGCTTCCTCTTTTCGGTCAGTTAATTTTTCAATAAGTAGTGTTCATAGGTTTCTTTATTGAAAATCTTTTCTGAAGTTAGTCTAAATGTTTACACAAAATATTTACTTTTGTTATAAAAAAAGAGGACTACATTTTGATTCCGACAGTATATAGATTATTAAAAAAAAACATATTCTGTATGCAATTTCAAAAATAACCTTTTCTAATTTTTGGTTCATTTTTTAAATTATATTTGATATTATTATTAAATTTGAAACTCCCCCCTCCAAGTTTGATAAGCATTTTACGATTGATAATTGCCATAGTAACGACGACGAATAGGAACTGGGGGGGAGGCGGGAAAGGTGGGGCGGTTTGGTGGAGAGGAGTGGGGGAGGTTGGCGGCAGTATGTGATGAGCTGCGAGGGACTGCCGAGGGCGGTGAGCACCTCTGCCCTCAGGGTACGCCCACCCTCTGCCTTTTGGGCAAAGTGCTGGGCCCTACAGCCCAGGGCTAAGTGAGTAATTATCATAAATAATAAGCAATCATAATAATAATAATCGTTATAATAGTAGAGGACTTCGTACCAATCTGACATCTCATAAGTGTTCGATCTTTCTCATAAAGTTTCTTGGTTCTGAAGAGAATATCGTAGTAGTGAGAAGTGCAATATCGAATAATTTAAAAAAAAAAATTATTTTTGAGTGAGTTCGGAATTTATGATAACCTTGGTGACCGACCATGTATAAGTGTATAGACCAAAATATATCTGATAATATAAATTTAAAGAAAGAAAAGTTTTGAAACTAGGTTTTAATTTTTTTTTTTTTTTTGGATGGGCTTTGCCTTAATATCAATTAGAATTTAAGGAAAAATATATAAACATTGTTTATATAATAATGCAAACATTGTTTGCATAAAGTTAAAATTGACATTACTGTAGTGTACCTTTTTTATGTTTCAAAAAAAATAATGTTATACTTATAAGAAATCATAATTTAAAAGAATATAAGCATCTCACTTTTTTTTTCCTCGTAGAGCCTACAAATAGATTTTTATTTATTTTAGTGGCATACATCTTTTCGCAATGGCCAGGATTGATAATAATAATCTTTGTGAGTTGACACGTATTTATGCTATGCAAACATAGTTAAACCAACTAAAGGAAGGAGATTTTGGATCAATCTTGAAAAATATATTTAAAAAAAATTGAATTAAATAATTTAAAAAATATTAAAGATCGTATTTCTTTTAATTAAATAGTAATTATTTCGGCTATTTATTACAGAAATCACTCCTCTGATCGTCTTGGAGTATTGACCACAAAAGCGTTTCAAACTAAAAAAAAATCTGTATATGTATTAAGTTCCTTGTTAAAATTACAAAAAACTTAATGTAAAGAAACTATTCAATAGGTATCTTATTATTTATATTTCATAAATAATTATAAAAATAAAATAAAGAGGGATTTTCATTATTATTCAAAGGGGATTATTCAAATCATTACTTTATCAATAACGTAATGAAAAGAATAGAAGGCAATAAAAACCAAATATAGAATAGATATGTGTACTTACCACCTCATTAAGTTATTATAAATGCCTACTAGAGTATTTCTATATATCAAATAAAACAAAACTTTTAACCGAATAGATATATTCATAAAAATTATATTAATTTATTAAAAATAAGGACCCTGTACTGGGATGGTTGGTTATTGGTTATAATAATAAAATAATTTTATTTTATATAGAAAAAAAGAACTGTTAGTTTTGTGAAATCACCTAAACTATCGTACGCAGTTATTTCTTATTAAGTACGAATTATCAGTTGTATAAACTTTTCTTTCAACTCAAACTAATAAATAATGTCTACATTCTGTCTATATATATTTATTTTATATATATATTTTATATCTTACAGATACGAGTACAAAATTTGTACATCTACTTTAATTTTATATCCATAAGTTTATCGAAGTTGTCAATCATGTCTTTAAGGCATTCAATCCGGTGAAGTATTCAGGAAAAAATGTCTTAATATCAGTAAAGAAGGAAAAAGTAACATAAAATCCCGGCATTCTGGGAAGAATACCGGTATATGTCCGGAAACAGTTTTAGAATCGTTTATACTTTTGAGTAAAGCTCGAAGGTTGCAACATAAGCTATATAAGGTATGTAAATGGGCCATGCCTTAGTTATATAGAATAAAAATTTAATTTCACAAAGAATCAAATAAAAAGAAAATTAGAGTGACATAGCAGGAGAACATCAGACAATCCTTAAACTTGATTTCTCAAAAGTTTTATTTTCGGAAATATACCAGTAACCTTCCTAGCGTTTAATAATTATTCATACATGAATTGTAAGAAATATCGAAAGAAAATAATAAAAAAATGAAGTGAAAAATGTTGAACAAGAAATGTTTTGGATGAAACAGGTGTTCATGTAGAAAATACTAATTATGAATTTCTCTAAAACGTATTTAGAAAATCTTTACGAACAGCTCTGATCTGATGGTGATAAACAGAAATTTATCAAAAAAAAAAACAATATCTACTCAATGACTGAAATTTTCTGTAAAGCGATTTAGATGTATGATAAATGGTACTCGTGCATAATACCTACTTATTACTTCATGTATTGAATAACATAACCATAAGCAAAATAGCATTCGTCTTTTCCTAGATTAATAAATTCCTGTTAATATTTATCAAAATAAATATTTCATTAATACATTAGCATTAATATATACAGTATTCTTTTTATTTATATAAATATTTAATATTATATATCAATTCTAATAGTACCGTAATCCTTAATACAAATTTATTATCAACGTTTTGAAACTTTTTATCATGTTGCTATTAATGCCGATAAATATTGTCCATTGTTATCAATTCGTTTAGGTTGCATTTATTGATTCTAAACTGATTAGAACTGATGCACGTTGTAATTGTTTGTCTAACTTATTTACTTGGTTAGATATTTGGTATATTTCTAGGTCCTGGAATCGAAATAAATATTTGTATCGCGTTAAAGATAATTTAGAATATTTTTAAATACTGCTTATTGGCTAATGAGGATCATTCCGATCATCCCAAAAAAAAAAATTCAGTAATGGGTTTATTTCTGATTTTCTTTTTTTTTTTTTTTTTTTTTTTTTTTTACTTTCATTTGCACCTGTCATCGAAATAATGATATGTCGGACACGAGGAGTTGTTAATATTTTAAATCAATTTTAAGATATATAAAATAAACAAATGTGTTTTATTATAAGTTATTTCTTCATTATAAATATTATCATAAATCTTTCGATTTAACACTATTTTTTTGGTGTCGAACTACAATCTTATCAAAGATTACAAATTCATATTTGTTATTCCGCTATAGAAAAGTTATCAATAAAATTTTTATTTTTGTTTACTATTTATATAGTTATATTTCCTGTTATCATTACATTATTACACTATTATATTTAATATTTACGAAATATTACTTATACATATTGTAATATTACTTATTACATATATATATATTTTGTAATATTATTTAATATTACTGAGATATTAAACGGCGTCATAGTGTCCCCTTTACTTTAAATGCGCATAATTATAAAGTTACGTACCCATTGTTTTTTAAAGTCACGTCACAATATTTTTTCTTTTGTCGTCAGCAACATACAACTTTGTTTATAACACTGAGTACTATAAACAAATGTTTTTCCTTTAAATGAAAATGTCTTTAAAAATTATATTATTCCGGTCACTAAACCTATGAAATTCTAAAATTTATTAAATATCCGACTGGGAGATTTTAAATAAATTTTACCTCAGCGTTAAAAAGTTTTACACAGGAAAACTATATTATAATAATTGAGGAGTCAACTTTGAAAGGAAGTTTGTGCCATAACTGAAGTTTACCAGAGGAGCAAAAAAAAATTTTTTTTTGAGGCCTCAATAAATAACATAATCAAATATTATTTAATAGTAAATGTATTGATTATACTGTTGCATCTAAATATTCTTAGATTATAATAATAAAAAAAATATCTCTTTAGATTTTTCACTAAATTCTTTGTGAAATGTGTGGTATTCTGCATAAGTAAATTTCTTTTTTTTTCTCTTCGTTAATCGCCATAACTTTTTGATCAACCTCAAACCCATCAGTATTCATAAATTGTTTAACTTTTTTCTTTCCCATTCTTCCGTTCCACTGGATATAAGTTTTTTTTTGGTTTGCGATATTCTATGAACTTTGTATCCAGGATTTGTAAATGAATTTATATTAATAAACGTACTGGGAGCGAGAGATGAAGGGTTGAAATATCACCTTCAACACTCAACAATCAAGCTTGTCAAAGAAAACTGTCAAGACTTCTGTGACATCGCTCATAACTTAAGGAGAGCAGATAGGAACGTGCCTTATTTTCAAAGACATTGACCTTGGAACATAGAATCTTTTCAAAGACAAAATTATTGTTTGTCTCCTAGCTCCTGTTCAATGTCAACGCCTCAATTATTTTTCGACTGGATGCAATTATTTTCTACTCAAGCGTTCCTTCACGCACATTTCTCTTGCGGCCATTTCTTTCTTCACGCCTTCCTACCTGCTCTTCCGCACCCTTCTATATACCTTTAATCAGGCTTATATAGTAAAATTTTTTACTCCTATAAATATTTTTTCCAAAAAAAAATTGTTGCGATCAGGAAGTAGAGTTGTATCCTTAACGAGTTTTAATATTTTGTATTTATTAATTATCATATTTATAATTAGTAATAAAAAAAAATCTTGAATTGAAGGTCATTGAAATAACGGTTTCGTGGTGCAAAAGGAAATTAGGTTTCACATATTAAGGAAACATGATATATAGACTATTATCAAGACTTTGGTATACCTCAATCTTTATGCTTGTTATCGTACCCAGATAAGAGATAGCAATCTGAGTTTGATAAGAAAGCTCAGATAGTTTCCGTTTCGGTGGTCATTTCTTGGTCTAACTTATATAGTGCAGTATTTACTATCTGCGTATGTGGTAAATACATAGGTATACTGGGTGTCCCAGACCTAGTGTAAAAAAAAAAAAAAATGGGTAATACTGCATGTTAAACAGGGTAGAATGGCGAAGAAACGAGTTTCCTATCTTGATCTATTGATGAGATAGAATTTTTTTTGTTTTTATTTTTAAAATCTTACCTTTTTCTGAAAAATGAAAGTTTTCTCTACTTCGTTTTAGCGTGGAAGCAAAAACGATGATCTTTTCTTAATCAGCATTAAATTTTCCAAAAGATGAAATGGATCTGCTTATTTTAAATTCTCTTTCAGTGGGTCTTTTAACGCGCTAAACACAAAACATTTATTAAAACTTAAATTTTTAATAGTTTTTGAAAATTCCTCTCTCCCCACTGGAGCACCCTAGAAGCTGTCAAATTTCCTAAAAACTGTGGAATTTAGTTAGCTTTTTAGTGGTGTAACCCATGATACCCATGATTGCACTTCACCTTTTAAGTCTAAAAGAAGTTTTTTCTGATGAAAAACATGCTAGAGAATGTCACTGCTGGAGCAATGAGGAAGCGCGCTAGAGCCAGCATCCTAAGTAATGGAGGCCGAACTTCCCATGAGTTAGAGTTAGTTTTACTTTTTTAAGACTAGAAAGAACAATGTATGAATTCTAAATAATATAAAAAGTGTAATAATAATCTAAAATTAAAAAAAAAACTCCTTAGTTTAAATTTAAAAAATACTTTTTTAAAATAAACTAAAATTTTTTTGTCTCTTCTACTAAAATTTGAAAAATCCTACATAAAAAATTTTGAAGATAAATAATATTATCATTGTAGAACCATTTAAAAAATGGATTATTGCAGCGCGTGTTCAAAATTTTCTCCATTAGTTTGGATGCAGGCTTATATTCAACATTTTTATGTGGGATTTTTTTTTTAATTTTAGATTATTATTACCCTTTTTATATTATTTAGAGTTCATACATTGTTCTTTCTAGTCTTAAAAAAGTAAAACTAACTCTAACTCATGGGAAGTTCGGCATCCATTACTTTGGATGCAGGCAGGCTCTATAGCACTTCCTCATTGCCCCAGCAGTGACATTCTCTAGCGTGTTTCTCATCAGAAAAAACTTCTTTTAGACTTAAAAGGTGAAGTGCAATTGTATCATGGGTTACACCACTAAAAAGCTAACCAAAATCCGCAGTTTTTTGGAAATTTGACAGCTTCTATGGTGCTCCAGTGGGGAGAGAGGAATTTTCAAAAACTATTAAAAATTTAAGTTTTAATAAATGTTTTGTGTCAAGCGCGTTAAAAGTCCCACTGAAAGAGAATTTAATTAAAATAACCAGATCCATTTCATCTTTTGGAAAATTTAATGCTGATTAAGAAAATATCATCGTTTTTGTTTCTACGCTGAACCAAACTAGAGAAAACTTTTATTTTTCAGAAAAAAGTAAGATTTTAAAAATAAAAACAAAAAAAAATCTATCTCATCAACAGATTGAGATAGGAAACTCGTTTCTGCGCCATTCTACCCCGTTTAACATGCAGTATTACCCAATTTTTTTTTTACACTAGGTCTGGGACACCTAGTATATTTTTAAAATTAATGTAATTTTGATTGAACCGTCGAGAGTTTATATTGTTGTTAATTGTTTGATACTATTAAATGTACTATACCTACTTGTAAATAACACTACTACCTTCTTACTGCTTTTAACTTCTGCTTAAAGCATCACAATTCATTATCACCGATACACTGTGAGTGAATGATACTCGACTATACTCTTTTGGTTCACATGAGCTCGCCACTTGCTTTGAAAGAAAATATCATTGCGCACGTCCGTATTAAGATGCGTTGAGATAACTTGATCCAGCTTGTTACAAAGGATTAATGTGCTTAAATTGAAGGCATACTCTCTAACCTAGATATTTCCTTTATCTCTTCGTTTATTGTCGATAGGAAATACAATTGATAGGTGGTAATAATCTTTAGTGGTTCTAGTTAAAACAGGAGGACTTCATTTTTAGACTGTTTTTTTGACTTTCCAATCTACACTATGTACTAATGGTTTTAAGCTCATCGCTACATAGGTTAAACATCTCTCCCTCCACAATGTGTATCCATCAATAAAATGTTTCTTAATTATTTACAGATACTTAATAGTGAATTTACTTTACAAATAAATAATTCTGACACGAAGTTTCCTCTTAGGAGAAAAATCTGACCCTTTCGTATTTTTATATAATACTCCGCTTCAAATGGTATTTACTCTCAAGAACTACATAACATATTTTATTGGATGTTTAGAGAGGTGGTCACAAATAATATAAAATTGTTAAAAGTCTGTAGTGAAGTGCCATAAATTCTTTTCATGAATTCTCAACTTTAATCTTCACTCAGGGCCACAGTCCCCATTAAAAAAGCTCTAAATCAATATTACCTATTATACCATTCATCATATTCATGTATTCTTTCTTAAATCGTTTAAAGTTAGAGGAATTAAAAAGCTTTCTATTTTTTTTTATTTTTTTTTTACGTTGAAAACGGTATTAAGAAAAAAGTAGTTCTTCGGTTATAATTTTTGTTTTTTATTAAAATATAATCCTGAGAAAATGTTTTGTTTTGAATTCTTACAATCTGATTCATTTTATAGCTCTATATTTTTTCTAGTCCATTTATGTTGGCTATGCCTTTTAAATGCATTAGTTATAAATTACTTTTCATTGATTATGAAGTAAATTATTCATGTTTTATACTACGATTAATCATTTACTTTCTTAATTATCCATTTGTAATTCTATTCCTATGATCTTTAAGACCTAAAATATTAATTTTTTTTCTTATATTTTAATTTTTGTTTCACCGCTGTCAGCATATTTTTATTGATGGGTCCTAGTAAAAATAACCCAATTAAGCGGAATTGCATTAATATCGAAAATTTAGATGTTTTAATGTTATATGGGATTGGTTAAGATTTTTGAACGTTGAAAGGTGTTGGAATATTGTCTAAAGGATTTTTTTTTTTTGGCGTTCCCTTTGACCCAGATAGGAAATTTCGTTGTAAAGGAACCCTAGATTTTTCCAATGCACGTTGAAGCTGAGAAACTTCTACTGGATCTCGAAGGATAAAGACTGATTTTTCCTGACATCCAATCGCTGTATTGCATGTGATAAGAGCTGCTTTCGTTTTCTTTACTGTCACCGACAGGAATACCTATATAAGAGAATAGTTCTGTTTTATTTTCAAGGTAAATCCACTTGTATATTTTCATTTTCCTTACCAAGAACCCTACTTCGGTATCGTTCTAGAAGAAATAGTAGGTAAGTACTAAAAAGTCGATAGATAAAAATAGATAACCTACTCATAGAAAAAATAACCGAAAATTATATTTCTATATTCTATCTATATGTATGATTATTTTTTTTTTTTTTTTTTTTGCCCTCAAACATTGATTCGCACCTGTCAGCGGTCTGCGACAATCCGCTAATTCGATGGCTGCAGCAACGCAATAATATGTAAGGCATGTATGGTATGAAGGAACGAAAGTGCCCGGCAGCACTCTTTCCGGGCTTGACACTAATCCGGGGGACGACACTCAGGAGAGGAGGTCTCTCATCCAGCTTCTTTTTAGCCGTCTACGAACGGGCAAGTCAACCGTAGTCATGTCGTGGATTAATCTGTTGTTATGTCCTTCGAATTTAACAAAAAAGCGTGAGTTAAGCGTTCGTATGTGTTGGTGGATAGTCGATTGTTGTAAGTTTGTATGTTGAGTTTGGTTTCTTACCTACCTGGGAGCGTCCGTAGTTAGTCTTAAAATTTTAGATTGAAAAGATTGAAAAGATTGTAAGATTGAGAAGATTGAAAAGATTGTAATTTTTGTGAGTGTGTCTTTTTAGCTGAGCCGAAAATCTGTGTAATATCTTTATATTATCTTTCAAAACATTTTCAACTAAAAATTGTATTTTATTTTTAGGTGACGATATGTGTGGGGGGGGGGGGGAGGAGATATTGTCATAAAGTGAGAAAAGTAAGTAGGAATTGCAAATGCAGTAAGCATACGCAACCCCGTATCAGAACTTTCTCATCTCTCAGAAAGGAGAAAACTTCACCTGCAAAGGGCAGCGGATAAAAACAAAGAAAATTCAAGAACCAATTTAACATTACGTTAGTGATAAAGTAACAAAATAAATATAAAAAAATCCTTATTGACTATCGTCCAATCGCAACGAACAATTAAACAGGGTAATTAAACTTCTTTTTTTTCTATTTTCTTATAGATTTTTTGTTAGTTTGTCTTCCCAAAATGAGCTTTTACACACCATCTTATTTTACTTTTTATAGAGTCGAAAAATGTCTCACCCTTTAAGAAATAGTTAGGCTTGGGGCATAAATTTTGATGCATATAATAAGAAAATAGAATGAATTGTATAAAGATGTGGTTAATTTTTGGCTGGGCGAAGAACACAGGTTGGTACAGGGGGTATTTAGACCTACCAATCTCCCTAAATTTTTAGGAATTATAGAATATATTAACTTAACGTATGATGGAACTTTAAATTGTTTTTTATTGGATGAAGAACTTTACCGTTCTCATTCAATTTGTTCTCTTTAATCACACCCATGGCGGTTTAACAACTTTAGTAGGTTCCGGATTAATTACAGGGCTCGGTAGTGCCCCCCTCCCCCCCCCTGGGGGTAATTCCATCTTACGCCCTTGACATAACATATATCTTTAGAATAGATCAGTTTTCAAGAAAAGTTTTACTACGAGTAATAATCCTTAATTATTTTTTATTATATGATCGTAAAATTGCATTGGTTTTTACTCAAAGTTAATTAATATATGTCTTGTGAGTAATTTCGCGTATTTACTGAACAAAGTTTGATTATATTTTCTAGCACTGAATTAAAAAAACGGATATAATTAAATGATATAAAAAGTGTCCAGTATTTCCTTATATTGTCATTGATTTAATTAGAAAATTGTATAAAGATATATAAAAAGGTTGTATCGTAAATAAAATGTAAAGAATGAAACCTGAATTTTCTACGAAACTTTTAAAAATCAGATCTTGATCTTAAGAACGTTTATTTCATTTTGATTACGAATCGCCCATAATTTTCGAATTTACACCCTCTATAGTTCTTTAAAAAAATTGTTTATTTATTTTCTTAGAATAAATGTGACTGAAAACATTCTACGGAACTATTTTTTATAATTGCTATTTTTGTCATAAAAGTTTTAAAAATTGTGATAATTTAGAAACCGATTATATGTTTCCAACTTTGAGCTGTTTTCTAATGAATCAGCTGTTTGAAAACTGAGATCAACAGGACATTGGCTGGCTTCCATCTACTAAACATGGCTTCTATTTACAGCTGCCAAATCTCTTCTACAACTTTGTTATTTATAATATGTTTTAATCGGACATCATTTATTTACAATTAACGTTGTAATAGAATTAGTTTTGATATTAAATATTTATGATTTTGATCTTCTCCGGACTATTTTTTTTTTTAATAAATAATTTGCATTGATTATTACCTACTTACCTAAAATTTGAGCTTAAATAATATTTGTGGCCGGATTCAAAAACCATAATAATAACATAAAATGATACTGCGTTATTTTAATATTATTGTTTTGTTTTTTTGCATGAACTTTAATTCACTCCTGGTTGATATTGTGATACCATGTATATGTTCTTTTTTTTAACCAGTTGACTATAAGATTGTCAATCATCGATGGCATAGGGAAGTATTAAAGAGAATTTAAAAAAAAAAAAATTATAAACAATATTAATTTTTCGTACACTAAGTTTGGGTAATAAATAGGTTTTTCTAATTCAATAAAACACAAATAAATGCATTAATAATATCAAATGTAATTGTAAATTATTATCGTCAAATGGATTTAATATTTAATCATGAATTTACGGCAATCAATTTTAAATCGAAAATCATTCAAATTAAATCGAAAATCTCCCTCATGTAAGATCTATTTTTATCATATCAGTAGTACTACAGCTAATATCTTCTGCATTAATAAAGTATTCAATGTCACAGACGATAAACAATAGTTGGGCTACCATATGGACCACTGAAATAGTTCGAATTCCGATTTTCGATTTCAAATAGATTGCCGTAAATTTAAACCTTACTTTTTGGCATCAGCAACTAAATTACTTTCCATCAAGCTCAGATATACTTTTGAACATATTATTTTTCTTTTTGTTTTTAATCTTTTAAATTTTTAGTTTTACACAACCAAAAATCTGCTTATTTTGTAATAATGAAACATTAAACTATATATATTTCCTAACTGTTTCAATAGTTTAAAATAATAATAGAAAATAGTTTTTAGAGTGGTCACTTTTAGAAACAAAGGTCTTTAGTATTATGCCATGTGAGTATATATATGTAATGAAACATTAAATTTAAAAATATGGTATCCAATTCCCTTATAATTTTCATTCATTATAGACTATTGTTGCATGATTAAGTTTCGTGCTTTTTTTTTCTTTTAAGCTCAGGTATAGCGCGTACTTGCTTTAAAGCAGGGACAAAATATTAAAGAGCCTTCCTTGGTGAAAGCTTTGTAAGGCTGAGGAGTGCGTCATTTGCCTGATGCTTTTTTTATTATGCTATTAGCTGAGTGAGACAATATTTCACTGCATCCATTTATGTTTATGTACACCCGCTTGTAAGCGGTTAGCGTTTTCTGGTTTAACATGTCCATAGCTAATTTTCTATTATTCATAGATGAGTCCTTACCTTTAAATAACCAAGTCATAAGTGCTCTGTAGCCCAGACTATATTTTCTAAAAGAATATTGCATACGCTGGAAATTTCGCTGCCTGTCCAACATTTTTGGGCAAAATGAAATTTTTAACGAAATTAATCTTTTAATTAAATTTTTAGTTTACACTTAATCAAAATAAGTATATTTTTTACATTTTTTAAATCTAGGATGTAACTTATTTAAACATATTTTCTTTCTAATAAAATTACATAATAATTAATTTAAAATAATGAAAAAACTTATTTTCAACAAATAGTTTTTTTGTAAATCACCGTTCATCATTATCATTTCATTTTTTTCTGTAACAATGTTTTAACAGTGTTATTTAAATGTTTTTTTTTTGTTTGTTTTTTTATACAAAAGGCAAAGTATTTTTTTGCTTAGTGATCTAAATTTATCAAATTAAGGATTTAAATCAATAAATAGTATTTAAACAAATTTGACGAGATTGGTGGACTTCATTAATGTCGAAAAAGGCACATCATATTTATAAGCTAAATAATAAATTAAGAATCTTTTGATAAAAAAGACACCTTATTTTATATGTATTTAAGATTCCGCTCAGAAAATATTTAATAATCACTGATGAATATAATTATATACTTATTTAATCACATTGTTAAACTTTAACTGACACATAAATTTTAGTCTCTTTTTATTTACTTTTATAACCATCGGAATGAATTGTAATACATTCCTCTTCCTTGACTTTCCTAAGGGCCGCTTTGATAAATTTTCTTTAGAGAATCTAACGCAAATTGGATACGATTTGGAACCTTGGACCTAAATGGGCAAATTTAGTTTTCAAAGTGGATATTAACTTTATTAATAGAGAGACATCTGCAAAGCCCTTCCCTCAGGGTATAAATTAACTTAAATGAGTGGATTTGCATTTCAGATAGAAGATTCATCTTTTAAATGTACCTAATCGCTATCCTACATTTTCTTGGTTTTATGAAATGAAAATGAATACTAAGTTCGTTACAATCTTTGAATTTATTATCTAGGATTAAAAAAAATTGAGGTAAACTATTGCAGTATGATAGTTTTAATATATTTTTTTCTTTTTAGAAGGATAAATGGATTTTTATAGTGATATAACTTTTGAATTTTTTTTTTTTAACACTATGTGGTAATAAAACTTCCTTTTTTATTTATTTAGCGTTAATTTATGCTACTATGAGTAATCGGACTATATTAGAGTGTGAGTTCTGAATTATGCCGATACAGGCATAATGAGAACAGGGGTTTTTCTCTCCCTTTAAAAAGTTTTTTAAACTTTAGGTAGACCTGCCGGGCATCGAACCCGCGACCTTCGGTTGAGTAGTTTGTCATATCAACAACTACACTCTTGAGGTGACTCTTTAATCAAACATGTTCGAAATTCCTATAGGATAAAATATCTATAGGTAAGCTTTTATTTTATTGAAAAGAATTAGGGGAGAGTGGGAAACAGTGAGACGCAGTTAACTATGATACAGTTAGCTCATAAACCAATTGCAAGGACCCAGTCAGTGTAGGATTTGTTGTATGTTGAATTAGTCAAATAAGCTTTTCCAGGAAAGAAACCAACATTATCATATGGTTGAAAATAATTTTGTCTCATTTTGTTTTCCAGGCAAGTAAACTTTTTTTTGTGACTTGCTTTCTCGTTGATTTTGTGGGTTCTACTGTTCATTTCACCGAATTTCTGTTAATGCCTGTTATTCACCAACTTAGACTCTTTGTATTATCCTTTAAGCGGCCAATGATTTTTCACTTCGGAAACAGAAATTCGTAATGAAAGACGGCAAGGCAGTTTGGGGATGAGTGAGATAGCCTATGTACTTTACACTTTTACTGTTATATAGGAAATTAAAATTATATTGTCTAATCCCAAGAAGGGATGAATACCTTCAAAGGGACTGGCCAAAAACAGTAGTTACTTTTCATTAAAGTATAATATATTATTTTTTTTTATTACATCACCTAATTTTATCAAAAGTCTACTTTATTCATTGTCAATACGTGATTTGGTTATGTTAATCTCAAATTCTCGTTGTAAGTATTGGTCCATGAATTATTAAACAAACAGGAATTATATCTAATGACACTAATCTTTTCAATGACTCTTCATAATGACTACTTCAAAGAAATCATATATTTTGTATGTTAATTATCATGATAATATTTTGTAATAAAATGTTATTATATTTTATTATTAATAATTTTATTAAAATATTTAGTTTTAATAAGGTGTCTCACTGTTCCCCGAGCAATGTATCAGTGTTCCCTGAGTACACTGATTGTACACTGAGACAAAAAACTTTTTGTGGTTTCATGAAAATAAATATTTTTGTTTATAAAGTTTTCAGATTTCACATCTACTGAAGAAAGGTCCTTTGTACTAAGATGTACTGTATAAATTTCAGAACTCCAACTATAGGTTTTTTATTATTTTTGCCAATTTGAAAAAACCGTCTCATTGTTCCCCACTCTCCCCCACACGTTAATGAAAGGTGTTAAAATGACATCTTATGTATTTGCGCGGATTTTGTTTTATTTATTTGGTTAAATAAAAGTATCAATAAATCTACCTACTAAAATAAATATGTTGTTAGCATATATATCTTATAACCTTGTTTTCATATATTAATATTCTAATTTTTTCTAACAATAATATATTTTTTTAATTGAATTATTAGCACTATAATTGACTGAAATGGGTTGCCTTATTGGTGTTGTATAAGCATTGGATCAGGATTAGGTTTATCAAGCTCCTCCTCTATTTCTTCTTGAGCTATCCAAATTATGGGTTACTTTATAATATAATCATTTAGGTTTTTGCTTATTCTGTCTCTTAAGCTATTCCACAGCTTTATCTATGTATAAAATTAGGTTCCTTTTTTGTTTTTGTAAATTCATCGTTGGATCGAGATACAAAGATTTCGTGTGACAAATGCAACCTATCTAAATTAGGGATTCTTAATTGAAAAAGAATGCTCTGTGATTGAGCGTAATCCTAGTCAAATCACGCACTACCATTGGCCTCGAATAAATATTTCTTTGCTAATGGTCCGGTTACTCAATGCAAGCTAGCATGCGAGCTGGCCTCGCCAGCAAACTACAGAACATATAACAACTACCTTCACCATGTAACTGGATCATACTAGTTACCGTCATAGGCGAGTGGTCAATAAAATGGAAGTTACTATAACATTTTTTGTATTTACTCGTCTTTCCCCACTACCCCACCAACAGCAGCTCACCTGGGACTCATACTTCGCGCGATATTTCCCAATCACAGTAGCTCGTATGCCCTTGGGCATTTATCTGTCGATTTTATTTTTGAGCTTTTGTGTTTCCAGTAGCGAGTTAACACACGCCCTATTGTCTAGTGTGTAACTGGATAATACTAGTTACTATCAATCGAGTAAAAAGGCCCATTAGCTATCCTTTTGTCAGTCCAGTTTAACGGATTGTGTAACCAAGCCAAAATTAATGAAATCTGCTATTAAAGAAACAACTAATTTTACTTGGATTTAATTGAATTCCAATTTTCGTCATACCAGCCGGAGTAGTACGAAGTTGAGTTAAATAAATATTTAAAAAATCAAATCAAGCGTAAAAACTTGTTTCAGTTAAATTAACTGAAATATATGCTAATAAACTTTGTTCGGGGTAATCCCATTTCATTGTCATCCTGATTTGTTCCCGATCAGTTATAGAAGACGATGGCGGATAATGAATTTTATTTTTTCGTTCAGTAATATCACGCCTTAAAATCCTTCACATCGCAATACAACGCCACATCGCAAGTCCACCAACTCTTTAATGAGAGGTGGGTTTGTTATCGTCGTAAGCAGTTTTGTAAATTGGAAGATTGAAGGCGATTCGTCTCTCTTCGGGCCAAAGAAACATTTTGTAAGCACTCTCTAATTGCTTTGGTGACAGAAGTTGTACTCAATCGAGTTTCTCATTAAAAGTAGAAAAGTCCTTGTTTTCTTTTCCTTTCGGTTTTTACTTCCATTCAAAGGTCTCGTAATGTTCAAAAATAATTTCTTTTTTTAATTATTCGTTTTCTGAACCACAAATGAAATAACTTAAACGAGAAAATAGTCATAAATATTAGAAACATCATTTATAATGTGATAAACTTTACGAAATAGAATGAATTTTGAGATATTAAAATTTGTATATTAATTTGAAATTAAACTGTTTAAACAATTTAGTTCTTTGCTCTGCAGGAAGTTAAGTTGTTACGAGTACATGAACAAAGTTAATTAATTTAACATGTTTTATTTTACACAAATATTTAAAAAATATATACATATTTAGGAAAAGATTACCTTGCTTTAGATTGGCATTATCATTTATTAAGAAATTGTTGGTAAAAATGTTTTAAATTCATTTTATCAAAATGTAGATTAATAAAAAAAAAATGAAAAAAACAATTATGTATAACTTTCAGACTTCATTCCAGATATGGATATGCATGAATAACTTGGAATGGGAGCTATCTTTTGACAGATATTTAAAATGATCATGAATGAGCTTGTGTGCGCAGCACCCTTAAAAATGTTTTATATTCGTAATTGAGGAAATACGTACATCACTTATCAATAAACGCGGAATTTTATACATTCATGACAATGCGAGGCCCCATGTTGCAAAACTAACATTGCAAAAATTAAAGGACTTTGGATGGGGAAATTATTCATCACCCACCGTTTTCCCCAGACTTGGCACTTTCGGTTTATCATCTCTTTTAAGTGGCAAGTACATGAATTCAGTCGATGAGGTGAAAAACGAGGTGTTAGTTTTCTTTAATTCAAAACCAAAGGATTTTTTCTGAACAGGCATTCAAAATTTGGTTTCAAGATGGCAAACTGTTATACAAAAAGATGGTAAATATATTTTAGATTGAACTTGTTTCATTGATTTTATCCTATACCTTATAGCACGCCATTGAAAACCGACATAACTTATGGGGTGATCTGATATAATAGATTTTTCACTCTTAATGAGGTATTATAGCTGTATTTTTATATACTTAAAGTTACATATAAGTAATGTTGTATGATAAATAAAGATAAACATTTGTTTATGCTAAAGTCGTATGGCCATTCAAGTTTCACCCACGTGAGAAGTCATCAGAAACTTCAGAAGTATAATTAGAAAGTTAACTCAAAGCTCAGATGTAATATTCATATTATTTAATAATTATAAGTGCGCAACGAAAATTTCATATTATTAACTTTCACTCTGACGTATGTCAGAGGACGAACCAATGGGGGTATTTTGGAGAAAAAAAAAATGGAAAAAATTGATGTCAAAAATTTTTCTACTATCCTAGTATTTTGATACATAAATTTAATAAAGTAATTTTTAAAAAAAGTAATAATGGTGCTGTATTTACATATATACAAGTTTTTTGTCGTTGTTTCCAATCGATCAATTCTCCAACGAAATTTGTAACTGGGGCCGCTACTGGCCTATCTTAATTGTAGATATAGAATGCAAGGCCTCAAAGTCTCGTATTATTTCAATAATGCACTTAATCATGCAGATTACATGTCAAATTTTCGCCTATTCAGGCATCTTCAGGGCTACTACAGTTTCTAGCTTGCTTGTGAAACTGTAGTAGCCCTGAAGATGCCTGAATAGGCGAACATTTGGCATGTAATCTGCATGATTAAGTGCATTATTGAAATAATACGAGACTTTGAGGCCTTGCATTCTATATCTATAATTAAATAGTCTCTTCCTAAAACTTGTTTACTATCTTAATTGTTTAAAAAGGTTTCAATTTCTTTCATTCTTTATTGACCTTTTTACAATTTATCAAAAATCTTAATATTTGAGAATTATGTTGCTTAGAGCATTCAAAAGTTCCTAAGTGAACCTTTTTCTCCTTAACTTTTAAATATTTCTTTTTATTCTCAATTCATTCCATTTCTTCATTCATTCGAGCAAATGGGAATCAACCCTTTTTAATTACTTTTTTCTTATAACTTCTAATCACAAAGAGTTTTTGTGATATGGAATTGATTAGGTAGGTTCAAAAGTAGCTTCGGTGTTTATAATTGACCTTCAGTTCATAATAAGTTCTAATGTGTTTTCCTTCAAAATTTTCTTATCGTTTTTTATAAACTATTTACATAGATTACAATGTAAAAAATCATAAAGTTTAACATTTTATTTCGGGCTTTTTTCCAAAACCAGCTAATATGAGAGGTGGGTCAACTTTTTTTTAAGCAACATTTTTTCCTTGCATCCTTTGCGCCTATTATACTTTATCTACAAAAATACATATAAATGTCTTGATATATATATATATATATATATATATATATATATATATATATATATATATATATATATATATTTTAGTGACCGACCAACCAGCTTTTTAGCTCGATCTCTTTCATGGCCTTTAACACCCTTCGATTTAATAATGAGAAGTATCTGTTACTTTAGTTAATTATACTTGTATTGTATTACGTTAAAACATAGATTTTTCTCATTCTTTTGGTATCTTTCATTGATCAAAAACTTTAAAGACAAAAACCCAATTTCAGGTTCGTACGGTTTATAGTTTTTGAGCTAGTTTGACAACACACACAGACTATTTTGCGGGACTTGGCTATTTGGACTCAGGGGACCACAAAACATTTATTTCCGTTGAAACCCGGATTTCGAAATTTTTCACTATCGCAATACTTTCCCTTACTGTATCTTACATTTATAGGTAAGTGAAAGTAAAAATGTTCGCTTTAGGTTTACAACGGAAATAAACGCTTTATTTGATCCCCTAAGTCCCAATTACCATCTTTCGGACGCCTGTATTTTTGAAATGTGCAGCCTATAACTCTTAAACTAAAAGTCGAAAGAAAGAGAAATAACATTTTTGAGGTAGGTACATGCCCGCGTTGAATTGAAATAAAAAATTATTTTTGATGAATGGACAATGCCGAGATTCGAACTGGCCTCCTCCCCACGCGGACCATTTTGTAGTCCCCCCCCCCAGTGGTAATGAGGATGACTCGGGTTCGAATGGCCAATCTTTCCTCTTCAGGTCAAATTCATATATAAATTTAATAAAATAAAAATTAATTTGATAAATTCATAAAAAAATCATATCCTCCCCTATGGCCCCTATGGCAGTTATTATTATTATTTTTTTTAATGTTAATTTTAGAGCCTCGTGGCATATAATGATACAATATAGAATTGTGTTAGGATTGAATCACTTGGGAGGTTAGTTCTGTAAGATCGAAAAAAGGTTAGAAAGGGACGGACAAAAGAGACGATCTGAGGATAATATTAAATTCCATCGCCGCCCTATTCGGTTAAGCCTATTGCTTTCAGTAGAAAGAAATACCATGAAACGTCCCTTCATGTGTTGGATACTAGAGAATTAAACATGAGGATTTCATAACAGATATTATTAATAATTGAGAGAGACGAAGCACAATGAGCAGGGCACTCAGCTGCTGTGCCGAGACAAGCCTGTGCCAGTTAATTTTTATTTTTTCTGATACACCAGCCGAAGTAGGTAGGTATACATAACGTCGGGAGAACTTCTGGGACACAACATAACTTTATAAAGTGTTGAATTAATAAATTAATATTGGTTATATTATATATTCACTGTTAAATTGGGCACTGTTTGTTTGTTTGTTTAACGTCACTTTATGCCACTAAGGCCAATCGGACGATGCTACAGTGGGAGTCCTAAATTTTGCCCATCCAGGTATAATTAGGTTAGGGGTCTTTTCGGACCTCCATTTTACGTCTTATCCGAGGAAAGTCATGGCTAAGGATTTTTTACTCCCATTAAAAAATCCTAGGGCCACCGCTGGGCGCGAACCTGCTACCTTTAGTATTTTAGGTTGCCATGCTAACCACTATACCACAGATGACCCCTAAAATGGTCAATACACCATCCTGAAACTGCGCCACGTTTGAACAACGAATGGTGTTTCCGTATTTCGTACGTAAACCAGGATTCCATATATTTTCTAACGCTAAGTTGATTGTTTAAATATTATTAATAATTCGTAATATCAGTATTTCGTTGTATGTGGCAATAAGTTGGATAAAGAATTGTATATTTTAGTTTAAAATAAAAAAACTGCAACGCAATAAATATTCCTTTTACTTTTTCCCATTTCGTTCTTGAACATTTTTTTTTTAGATAGATAGATTTTATTTGTTAAAGAATACATATCTTGTACAAATAGTAATTCTTGTAGTATTCAAATAGAAATTATAATGTACAAAAAGGACATCTTGAGTCCGCAAGGCATTAGATAGTACCTACATCTAAATATTCAATATAAATAATTATAATTAAACATAGAAATACTCATTATAGATGATAAAATAAATACAAATCTCTCTATATATAAGAGGCTTTGTCCTGACTGACAGAATCAACGCAGAGGAAAAACTACTAATGATAGAAACTTGAAGTTCGGAATTTAGATTTTAGGTAACCGCTAAGAAAGGAATTTCAAAAATGTAACCTCTAAGGGGTTTAAATGGCTAGATTATCGTTTAACTCTAACGGGCACCTATTTTTGAGAATTATTTAAATGTATTTATTCGTTTTCGCAGGTAAATGCATTTATCGTTTGCTTAATAAGTGGGCCATGGTTGTATGTTACGATTGAAACATAAACGTCACATTCTAAATCCGCGAACAGCGCTGCATTAAACATTTTAATTCTTGCTTTTGAGAGCTAAGTAAGTAATAATGTCTATTAATTTAACGGAAAATTAGTAATAATTTCCCATCTTTAGAGGTTTAACCTTGATGCTGCAATCATGTGAATAAAACAACAACTGCCAGGGATCCATTATGGCTGATAGATAAAAGATGAAAAATATTAATAAATATCCTTTATTTATTAAAATAATTTTTGTTATTGCTTTTTTGGCTTAATTATCATCTCTTCCTTCTTCAACTCTTAAAAATAGATTAATATTTTCTTACTAAGGCTTATTATAGTAACAGTGTCTGTTTGTATCTTTCGGGCATACTTATTTTGAGTCTTACTTTTATTTAGTTCGTTTCATACATTTGGGCAAGAATAGGGATGTAATTAAAAAATAAACAATTTTATTTTTTCGGTTTATGCTCAAATGCAACTGAAATATCAGATTTTTTCAGTTAGGAAATTACAATCTTGTTAGACCTAAAAATATTGTAAGAATGAACTTTTGAATCTTTCTTTTGATAAATTTCTATGTTGACTATTACGACTCGTGTCCTTTATTGTTACCGATCAGCAACATTTAAAATTTTAATAATAATATAGTATATTTATATTTATAATAATAATATAGTATTAATCTCTATTATTAATTAAATAGTTTATTTGGAATAATTATAATTATCTACATTATTAATTCTTTGTGATTTTTTTTTAAATTGGTAAAATTTTATAAAAAATAATAAAAAAATGTTAAATTATTTATCTTGAATTTTACCCAGTTTATTCGATAGGTATATTGTTTGTTGGATCTGATTTGGCTAACCTAGTTTTGTAGAAAATGCACTCCTGTAAAATATGGTTGACACTTAGTTAGTAATTATGTGATTTTATTTATCAAAACGGTGTACCTAAAATATTTTGTCAACAAGTCCTCTTTGAAAATAGACTCTTCATTGTTAAGTTTAAGAAAATGTACGGAGCATTCAAGACTTTTTTTTTTTAAAGAAATTAAGCGATATCATTGTTTCTGGCGCTATTGAGATTTATAATGGATTAAATGATAAATCACGATACCCAACAATGTAGTGACGAAAATTCTTGGCATTATTACAGCGCCTTAATGAATCGAATAGGAAGCAATTGAAGATAATAGCAATAAAAGTAAAATTTTATCTTGGTGACTACTGATGTCATAGATTACTGTTTTTTTTTTTTTTTTTTTTTTTTTTTATTTCTATGTAATTCATTATAATATCTCATTTCATAATCATCAACTGCGTTTTACATTACATTTTATATATATACGTGACTTGTGACTTTATTGACTATGTAACTATCTTTGAATTAATCATTAAAAGACGAATTAAGCATACTTAATATTTCGCTATTGATAATTGGAGGTTAATATTGACCAAAAATTGACGATCATACATCAGAAAATATTTATTTTTTTTGGTTTTTATGTACCATAATCTTTCCAATAATCGGATATTCGCTCCTTTTTACATAGAAAAAATGACTGTGGATACATTGGTGGAACAATCACATCTTATTTATATCTTCTACGGTAGATTTTTTCTGCAAAAATCAAAACATGGAAACATAACATGGTATGAAATACAGGTGTGCATATGTTCCACTGTTTAGGAACTTATATTGTAAATTCTCAAAAATATTCTTTTTATTCTTTTTCCTACTATTCATAATCAGTACTTGAAAAAATAAAGCCTTTTGACATAGTTCACACAGTCACTTATGCGTAAACTTCCTCCAGTGAATATAACTAAGGAGCACTTTGTTGATTAAAACAGGCTGCTCATGTTGTCAAGTAAGAGATCGAATTTACCACGCTAGGAATAATTATAGCTCAACAAATAGGGATTCTAGGTATTGATCTAAACATAGATGGGAGCATTGCCTTGTTTCCGACCCTAAGTTTTACGGATTTGATTTATTTAGATGGGGAAAGTTAAGTAGGTTGGGACTTTGGTGCTCCGATTATTTTTTAATATTACAATGCTACAATTAGGGATGATAAGCAACGCTAATTGATACAAAGATGAAATAAATAAAATGTAGATTATTTTGATTACTTGTGCCTTTTCTCCAAACCTGTTAGTTAGTCTGAAATCAAAATTCAGAAAACCACTAGCATTGACTTTTTATTTATTTAGATATAGAGTGGAAGACCCTCAGGCCTATAGTAACCCGTCAGGTGTAGAATATGGACTGTATGGATTGTTATGAAAAAAATTTGCACAGATCTTCATAATATTAAGATGGGAATACTGCGGTATCAACAGTCTATAACGTTTAAATTAATGGTTGGATTCTGCACCATTGAAGGTGTTAAATTAAACATTTAGTCGCCCAAGGGTAAAGTAAAATTCGGTATCGATTGCAAAATCTATAAATTCACCTTTTCTCTGGGGAATAAAAAAACAAAAAACAAATGGGGGCCTAAAGAATGACCCCACAGACCTAAATAAATCATCAGATTACCCGAGTTGGCTACTCAATCTTCCTCCCACCACTTTGTTTTAATTGTAATACTTCTGAAGGACTTTTACAGATCTGGAATAGAAGGGATATGTTGGTTTTTTTTTTTTTTTTGGTTTTTTTTTGCAACAAGAGTAACTTAATGAGGTTGTTATACTTTTTTAAAAATAGATGAACGAATTTTTACCTTTAGAATAGACTGCACTATCGCTATATGTAAGCTTTGTAAACAAGTTTTTCAAAGGTCACCATTATTCTTTTGACCTTTCGAAAAGTAAAAAATATCTCAAGTATCCTTTCTTTTTTTCTTTGTTAACAAATATTTTTTCATTTTTTTTCCTCTTTTAATTGTCATTGTTATAACCCATTTTTACTTTCACTTACCTATATATGAAATATATAGTAAGTGGAAGTATTGCGATCGTGAAAAATTTCGACTTCCGGTTTTCAACGGAAATACACGTTTTGGGGTCCCCTGAGTCCAAATAACCAAGTCCCGCGAAATGGTCTGTGTGTGTGTGTGTGTGTGTGTGTGTGTGTGTCTGTGTGTGTGTGTCTGTGTGTGTGTGTGTGTGTGTGTGTGTGTGTGTGTGTGTGTGTGTGTGTGTGTGTGTGTGTGTGTGTGTGTGTGTGTGTGTGTGTGTGTGTGT
Organism: Aelia acuminata; assembly: GCA_911387785.2. Lineage (NCBI taxonomy): Eukaryota > Metazoa > Arthropoda > Insecta > Hemiptera > Pentatomidae > Aelia > Aelia acuminata. Next base: position 58,101,787 of record OU426979.1, read on the forward strand.
GTGTGTGTGTGTGTGTGTGTGTGTGTGTGTGTGTGTGTGTGTGTGTGTGTGTGTGTGTGTGTGTGTGTGTGTGTGTGTGTGTGTGTGTGTGTGTGAACAGACTAGCTCAAAAACTATAAACCGTGTGAACCTGAGATTGGGTATTTAGTGTATGTATATGCCCGCGATGTGACAGCAAAAATTTCATCAAAATTGCTCAAAGGGAGGGGGTACTTTATTTAATAACTTTTTAAGTTTTTTTCGATTTTCTCAAAAACGGCTCTAACGATTTTGATTAAACTGATTATTTGATTTATTTATATGCCCGAGATATGACTGTAAAAATTTCATCAAAATTGATCAACCGGAGGGGGGACTTTACTTAATAAATTTTGTATCATTTTCAACTGTTTTTTTTTATTTACTCAAAAACGGCTTTCACGATTTTGATCAAACTGGGTATTTGATGTATCTAGATGCCAAAGATGTGATAGCCAATATTTCATCAAAATTGATCAACCGGAGGGGGGACTTTACTTAATAAATTTTGTATTATTTTCACGTGTTTTTTTTTATTTACTCAAAAACGGTTTTCACGATTTTGATCAAACTGGGTATTTGATGTATGTATATGCCAAAGATTTGATAGCCAACATTTCATCAAAATTGATCAACCGGAGGGGGAACTTTACTTTATAAATTTTGTATCATTTTCAAGTGTTTTTTTTATTTACTCAAAAATGGCTTTCACGATTTAGATCAAACTGGGTATTTGATGTATCTATATGCCAAAGATGTGATAGTCAACATTGCATCAAAATTGATCAACCGGATGGGGGACTTTACTTAATAAATTTTGTATCATTTTCACGTTTTTTTTTATTTACTCAAAAACGGTTTTCACGATTTTGATCAAACTGGGTATTTGATGTATGTATATTCCAAAGATGTGATAGCCAACATTTCATCAAAATTGATCAACCGGAGGGGGGACTTTACTTAATAAATTTTGTATCAATTTCACGTGTTTTTTTTATTTACTCAAAAACGGCTTTCACGATTTTGATCAAACTGGGTATAATGTATGTATATGCCAAAGATGTGATAGCCAACATTTCATCAAGATTGATCAACCGAAGGGGACACTTTATTTCATAACTTTTTTCTAATTTTTAGATTATCTCAAAAACGGCTTTAACGATTTTCTTCATATTCGTCATGTTTAATAAAAATTAAGTGTTATTTAATATTCGGTAAGGGTTATCATTATTAAAATGTTCTGAGGGGTTTATAGAGCAAATGAAAACAAAAATAAGAAATAAATGTGGAAAATGTGTAACTTTGAGAAGTGGCATTAACAAAACGCATTAATTTCTTATCTAAGTAAGTTGGTAAGTGAAAGTTGTGTGTTGCGCGCACGCACCAGATTTTTTAGAAGTAAAAATTGAATTATAATTTTAAAGTTCAGTTTTCATCATTACAGTGCAAAGTCTAATAAAGACTATTTCATAATTACTATATTATCTGTTCTCATTCATTTGTGGTTTTCCCCTTCGGGTCAGGATATCATAAAAATAATTTACTATCATTATTTTTTATGGTATTTTTAAAATTACATTTATTTTATTTCTTCTTATGTATATATGTTTCATAACTTCGGTGTAACAACCCCTTATTCCCGGAGTGGGAATAAGATTTAATTCATGGATTCATCACGAAATATATTTCAACACGCAGAGGGGAGGGAGGAGTCGGAGCATTTTGCCGCATTTAATGTACAAAAATCGATGTCTGATTCAGCCGGTTATATACGTATAGGCTATTTCAAATTTACATAATATTCAATAGACTAATTAATCGTTCGTTAAAAATTTCGTATACCACTTGGTAGATGAGATGCCAATTTAAGGGATTGGCCGCAGTTAATGGTGCCCAACTACATTTGATCGTTTCTTGGATAATGCTACCTATGACTAATCGGCGATGCTAGAATGGGAATAAATTGTGCCTATCCGTGCATTACTAGGTTAGAGGTCTCTAACGAGAACCTGCCATACAAACTCGGGACATCCATCTACGGCCCCTCTGAAGGACGCAAAAACAAGGATTTTTTACTTCTTTTAAAAAATTCAATGGCCACCTGTCGGGCTACCTTAGATGTATTAGTTTGTTAATAGTGCTAACAGTTTTTGACCCGTGACTCCATTTGATCTATGAAGTTTTTATTTACCGTATTAAAAGCCATTATTTAGATGAAATCAATTTATACATACATAAATATATATATATATATATATATATATATATATATATATATATATATGTATATATATATATATTATTTATTACATGAGTTTCCCTGTGGCACTCTCTGATGTTTATCTTAATAAAAACGATTATGTAAAGGTCATTCCATTGCTTTTGCTAGTACGACCCTCGACGAACCTCTTGTTACCGTACAAAAAACTACTTTCCAAATGATTTCCCAAAACCGACCCAGGACCCCATCAAAAAGAAGATGGGTTTTACCTAGAATCCAAGTCCCCCCGAATTCGCTATTTCTAAAGAGAGGAACAGACATTGGCGGAGTTATCAGGGAAATATATGGTAAAATAGAAGGTTTTTCCACGGTCGGCCGGTTTTAGGGTCCTGGCTATTGGATAGGACAGTTCACGTGAAAATGGGATCCCCCATTTGGGTTTATAGTCGCGCGGGGTCCAACAATGTTCTCTACCGCTCAATCCAGTATAAGCTTCAACTCTGCCTTTCAACTCTGAATTCGAATAGTTTAGGGGAGCGCCTAGTGGTCTTTTCAGTCGAGTAAGTATAACATGCTTAATTTATATAATTTATAGTTTTTTGTCGATGGTTAACTGTTTATCCTAAAGTTTGTATCTCTTAAAATAAAATTAATCTTAAAATAAATGTTTATTGTATCAGAGCTTATACGTACTTACTTAGTCACGACTTCTATCTGTTATAATGTTTATAATCTGACATAACACTCACAGATAAGGCGCTAGCCTAGTAGTAAGTACCTACCTAGAATTGATAGAAATCGAAATACATTTACTATGAATTCCATTTTTAAAACATAATTTCACAGCATCTTACCAAGACCGTAGCTAAATTTTTCAAATAGAGTCAATAAAATACAATAAAGATTTTAATCTTGCTGATGAACATGTAGATTAAGCATTGAGTAAATACCTTTGAATGTTTTTTGAGTTAAAGTGGGTGGACATATTTTGGCATTCCATTGAATCCTTTTATATAATTAGAACCCTATTCAGGTGCTCGTTTATGAATTTTGTTTTCGATCTAAAAAAAAGTGCTAAATCGAGTTGAAATGACCAAATTAATGGACTATCATTTTTCAATGAAAATCCTTCTATGTTTGAATTACCATAATCAACATGTGTATCCGAATGTTGTAAGAGGAAACCCATCAAGCCATACTTTAAGTCATATGATGTTTTTAGTTTTTCACTTTGAAATTTGGTTTATTATTTTTCCACATTCTTTGCGGATTCTTTTTCCTTTTCTTTCTTTCGCAACAACCTTTTAGTGCTTTCATCGGAGTTAGCTTTTAGCCAGCAAGGACTGTCGCTCTTCCTTGGAACACTCGGTAAGTTTTTAGCTGAAAGAATTTTTGCACGAAACAAAAAAAAAAACATGACATCCTTGTCCGTCCTCATAGTCTCCTGCCATTGAGGACCACAACGCATGGTCATCTCATTCTTGTGACTGGATGACCAAACCACCATCTAAACCAAACTTGATAACTAAATGAAAGTAAATTGTTTATTAGGTAAATTCGTTTTTACTCTAACATAAAACCAATTCTATTAACACAAATTTTCATCTAACATAACCCAACATTTCCTGTATATTCTACAGTTCTCTAACATATCAGGTTGGGATTTAATGGTTTTACTCCGAGGTTCCGCAACAAATTAAATATTAACCCGTTAAGGCTCGAGTAAGCTAAAGTGGGCAATGCTTTATCATGTATGGCTGGCACCTTCAAGAACTAATCAACTTATCGTTGCACGGTGGGGTTCAGTAAGGTTTAACAGAAAAGTGCTTGCACTTCGGCGTTCTTTTCAAATTATGAAAATATATCGAATAACATTAAGTTCTCAATCAAAATGAAAGTATTCGACGGAGCTCTCTGCAAGTAAATGCGATTTTTTTTAAAATACTATATAAATTATATTTTAGGTAGTACGCCCATTGAAAATTTTTTCAAAAAATCGCTGTGACTATTGTCATTTGATAATAATGATAGGAAATTTGTAATTCAAGAATGGTTGAAATTATAAAATGTTATAATAATAAAATATAATATGTTTTAAAGTTAAAAAGTTATTCGTAGGAGGTAAAATTTTACCACAGACAGAGTCGTTTGTTGAAAAATGTTTACGCCCTGGAAGTCTTGCTAACTCACGTACATAACAGTCACATAATAATTTATTGGTGCTACATCTTGTCACTGGTTTTTTTTAAAAAATAGAAAAATTTTGTTGAATCTTAATATCAGATCGATACAAATTCCGTTTACAGGACGCACACACAAGGAGTGGTAGCAATTCGTTATTCTTATCATAATCATTGAATAATGAGCTTATTTTGTCCTCTAAACTTTTTGTAATTTTCATCATATTACCTTTACGTGAACATAATAACCACACCACATACCGATTTTCTTCTTGTGTTCGATGACGATTCAAAGCCCCTTTTTAGAAAAAATAATTTAATTTAATCACTTTCTGTACTTTCTGAATATATTATATAAACTGAAAGAGGAACTGATCGCAACAAGAGCAAAACTATTTTGTTCAACACCAATTTATTATGATTTCGCTTCGATAAAGTTTCTGTATAATAAAAATGAGAGTTCCAATGCGTAAATATTATTATTTACAATAATAAGTATACCGTCAATACCTAAACAAAGTTAAACGTAATATTCAGTTATAGGACCACAATGATTATAAATATGTAAATTGAGACTACTACTACTAATTATTATTATTATTATTGTCATTGCTGTGTAATATTTACGTATGTATTTTTGTAATGTACAATAAACATAAAGATTGATCTTCATGTAATTTTTTCCTTTATTTAATAATTTCAATCACTTTTGAATTCCAGAATTCTAATTAATAATTCATTATTATTCAATTACAATAATCTGAACAATAAATGTAATGTAAAATTATTTTTGAACAAAATTTGTGAACAGCCGTGCATGGTTGCATGCTACATATAATAAAATTTATGATATTTTTAAAAAAAAATCCATTTACTCGCGGAGAGCTCGGTCGAATATTTTCATTTTAATTGGAAACTTAATGTTTTTCTATATATTTTCATAATTTGAAAAGAACGCCGAAGTGCAAACACTTTTGGGTTAAACCTTACTGAGCCCCACCGTGGTTGACAAGGTTAGTGAGCACACAGATTTGATTCCGATTCACCGTGCCCTGTTAAAACCCTATAATGTGGTCTACAAATTGTTTGCCCTCGAACGATTTCTCTTCTTGAACACTAATAACTTTAAATTAAATATTCATCCCTAACAACATGACACGCTCATTCGAAGCCTTCGATTCTGTTCGTTCACTTGTATTTACAGCAGCATATCACGCAATCCCGCATCGTAATTTTAATTCTACAGTTGACTCATCTTTCTTGCGAGGAAATATTTTACTCAACGTTTTTTATTCATAAGCACTTAAAAGCTGTTTTTTTTTTTAATTTTTTTTTTTTTTTTTTTTTTTTGGCCTAATCAAAGTGAATCCTTGCTTTAACGTTCCTTGACAGTCGTAGAGTATAATCACTACAAAATAAGGAGCATTTTCACATATTTCCTCTTGAAATCTATTTCTTTATATAGTATTGCTAAGCCCAGATATTTTTATTTGTCTGTAATTCACTTCGTACCTCTAGTAGAATGAAGTTACTTGGTACTTGATAATAGAATTGGTTGGGAAATCTTTATTAAAATTCTTGTCCTATACTTCTAAATACTATCAAACCAAGAAGTAACGCCATCGCTTAGGTGTTGGAGGAACCTTCTAAACTTACCATTCGATTATATGAATAAATTAGGCCACGTCCTCATTGCAATACATTCACTAACTCAGAACTTGGCATTTTTTTGGTTGCACTTTTATTCTACGATAGCTGCGATATTCATACTCCCAGACGGTGAATTTCCATTTTTTACATGCATGAATAATTATATACCAGAATATTTTTGCTAGACTTCACTTATTGATATATTCAAATTCTCAATAATTAATTCCAACTATAGGCGATATTTAAGAAAGATTTTTATTCCTATAAATAATCCTAGTATAACGATGCATAAATATAAATAATATACTGAGATTATTCAATTTTAAAAATTCTTTTCAACACGACGACGCATTGTTAATCCATTAGCTTCACTATTATTCCTACATATCTATTTATTTATTATACCTTGACTTTTCAAAGCCCCTATTGTACTTAACTCCCTGTAGCAGTAATACATGTTGTATATAATTTCTTATTCTTGATTAAATGGAGAATTGCATTGACCTTTCGGCTTTGTAAGATATCTGGTGGGATAAAATGTATTGGGGAAATCGTGTTTGATTCCGCTTGCTAACTGGAGAAATTTAAAGTCTGACCAAAAAGTGATTATATTTTGAGCGACCGCTGACAAGATGGGATTTATGTTGGAATTATGGCCCTTCGTCAATGGGGAGACCAGTCACCGGCAGTTACCACTTTTCAATTACCAGTCGTCATAGAGCGGATTACAAACTGTTAATGCCCCGGATCCGATTAAGATAATTATGCGTGATGGGGCGCTTGCGTCGTTCATCATCGAAAGCTTACTGATGTAACGAGTTTTTGAAATCTGTATGGCTTTGGTTCGGCCAGTCATAGCTCCCTTCTCGTGTCCATTTATCGACTAGTAGAGACTGAAGTAAGTTAGACAAATGACGATATCATGGTATTTTATGGTAGGTATGGTTGTATCAAGAAAAAAAATCTTAAATTTTCTGAGGAAATAGTGAATGGTCATTATTTAAAATAGAATGCAATACCATATAATAAATGCCTATGATGATCGGGACACGATGTTTTTTTTATTTTACTTTAAGATATTATAAATCTACTAATAAGATTAGAAAAATTTAAACAAAATAATCAAATTATTAGAATAAATATATTAATAAAGTAACTTTGTTAAATTGTTAGGTCTATTCCTAATCAGTTTTCCTAAATCAGTAATGAGAAAATTCCTAAAAGTTTGATTCGATGGTGGATAAAGTGGCTAAAGCGAGTGGTGATCTCGGAATTGAACTATTGGGTCCTTTAAGCCTTTATTCGGTTTTATTTTCATTACCATATTATTTATTGTTTGAATAATAATAAATTAAGTTACAATATTTTTTTCGTAACTAAAATACGTCACCGTATCGTGGATTAGTAAACTCAGCTAAAGAAACAATTTTTAAACATAAAATCGTAGGTGCTGTGATTACAGGCATTATATTTTATTGGGATAACGTGGACGTTAATTTTTCAAGAAACTATTGTTCTTGATGTTGATTATATTTTTCATCAATCAAATGTTTATGAATATTCAAGTGTGTCAGGAGTCATAGACCACGATGATTTGATTGCAGAAAGTTTGTCACTTATGTAACATACGCAAATACAAAAGTGCGAAAAACAATTTAAACTTTGTAATTAAATCCAAAGCTATTTACAGGGTTTTTTTTCGTATCCTCTTATTTTATTTTTAGCTCTGTGCGATTTCTTTTGGTAATTAATTGCCTTTATTCTGGTTTACTGCATTTCACGGTATTTCGAACCTTGGCAAAATTTTGTCAATTTTATCCCAGTAATGAAGCTCACCTGTGTAGCTCTAAACCTTAAAACTAAAACTGAATATTAATCTATAATCAGTTGTTCGGCTGTTAAATATTGGATTCGCTAACTAGTGAGACGTATCAAAAGTTAAATTTTGCCTCTTGTCGAGAAATTCTTTGTTTTTTTGGGAGCTTAAGCTTCTTATATTTCATTCGTCTTCGTACTTTTCATCTATGTTACTTTTACTATTTTGCTGGTGAATTCGTTTTGAAGATATTCTTCTAACTTTTTCTTTTCTATTAGTTTTACTTGTATATTCAAAAAATGGTGGTCTATACTTACATATAGACAATGATTATTATCATATACATAATAAGATTTAATCGGAAAGATTGAGTGATGGTCTTTAATAATTTATGGAGACTAAACGTTTAAAATTTCACCGTTCTATGTTTTTTTAAATCAAAATTATACTAAAATTCAGCCACAAGCTTCCGTATAACGGTCCTGTCATTCCATTCTTATCTCTAAAAATTTTTTATTAAATATTCTATATGTGAATACCGCATTAGTATTTACGAAAGACACACATCAAGGGAAAGCATGTTGTCAAGTGGTTTTCTTCATTTTGTAAAATATGTTAGTATGTTTAAAAAAAAGGAGTACTGTAACAGAGCACGTTTTTTTTTTCACGTACCGCAGATACCAACTTGGAACCGCGCCGACGGACGTATGTCAATTCTTATCGAGGATGAAATTATCTATGTTTGAGAAATGGTAGCCAGTTTGAGTTGAAGAAAAAAGTGGAATGACTGGAACTTTGACGTAAAAGACTTGCAGCGAAAAATATAAACCAGATCCAATTCATACAGTATCGTTTGTTTTTGCTAAAGCCGAAAGGTCGCTAATTAACATATCGGGAGTGGTGGTTTCCAGCTGCGCTAAGTCAGTTCCTTCAAAGCCTCCTCTCGAGGAAGATTGGTCAGTCGTCATCTGATCGACAGATTGCGTGGATCCACTGCCTCTGTCCCCGTTGTTGGTCGAGCTCCTGAGCATTACTTCTTTTCAAGTAAGAGAATAGATAGAGATAGGCTTGTGGTTCTACGGCTGTTCAAACTGTTGCCTTTATTTGGAAGTAGGATATTTTCATTATTAACTTTAAATTAGCATACTGCATTTGAATTATTTTCAAACTGTTTTGTACTAATATTAGGTATTTTCATTTAAAAGCAATTTACTTTTCAAGGGGCTAGTCAGTTCCGTTCCTTAAAAAAATGTAACAACATACTTAAGTATACCTCCTATCCTTATTGCTGATTTCTATAAGTCACGGTGATCACATATCTTTGTTAACAGGGTTATCTTTTACAACTTTTTCGCCAGTTCCAATGAACGTAACTTCTTATTAAGAAGGATACAACTTATGGAGTATCAGATCGTTTGTCTACTCTATTGCTGATTGGCAGTCGAGCGACACATTATATTCCCTGCATGTGATGATTAGGGGGTCTCCCTCAACACTAGTGGAATATTCATTTCGTTGCCTACTGGTGTTGATGGCACAGTTTAGAGTGCAGAAGTTGTCTTATTGATAAAAATACTGACCAATGATGTTGCTTTACGTGGTCACTGCATCACTGTAAAATAAGAGGATGGTTAGACTGGAAAAGCCTGTTATTATAACCACAGTTTATGTTGTAAATTTGCATTCCTAACTTTTCGGTAACTTAGCATGTTTTTAATATCCAAATTAAATTCAGTTGTTAACAAACTCTTACAATAAACAATGTTTGTTACAGAGTTTAGAATATTCATAAGAATATCATTACTGAGTGTTTTTGTAGTTTACTAACATTATTTATTATTTCTTAATAACTGAAATATTGGTGAAGATTCAAGGTATCTTGATGGATGCTGACGAAATATACCAAATTTTGTTCGGAATAAATTATATTAGAACATAACTTTGAGAGCTTAAAGTTTTCGCAATCAGCATTCTAAACAGATCTGTTTTTAATTCATTAAGTTTTCTGTTGTCAATTATATAGAGGCATACCAAAATTTGGTCGCCTTAAAATGGTCATAATATGACATGGTAAAACCAAACGATCAACTTCGATACCATCAAATAGCAAATTCTACACATCGCTCGTCCAATGTAAGACAGGTCTTTCCCGAAATTGCTATGACCTGGGTTAAAACTTCAGAAGTAATCTCGATACTTTTGTAATTTTACATGCAGGAGTAGGAAGTAGATACCGCTCGTTCAATGTAAGAGTGATCTTGCTAAAAAAAGATTTTTTTTACCGTTGATCTTTTGATATCCGTTGCCTAATGTTAAAATGTTTTTGGAATCACCATTATCACGGTCTCTAAGCAATCATGCTCAGAGATGGTCAAGCAAAATTGGAAAAATGTAATTTTGGAAAGACCTATCTTGCATTGGACGAGCTATATGTAGAATTTGCTATTTGATTGTATCAACGTCGATCCTTTGGTCTTACTATGTCATATTATATAACCATTTTAATAAATACGTATTAAATGTCGACCAAAATCTGTTATGCCTTTCTATATTATTGACAACAGAAAACTTGTGCTTCACCCCTGGATCTCATCTCAGTAATGAAATGAAAACAGAACTGAATAGAATACTGATTCCGTAAACTTTAAGCTATAAAAGTTTTAATAATATTTTCCCCATTTCAATAATACAATGAGAAATAATATACTCTTTAAAGTTGAATAGCTTAAGTCCCTCTCTCACTATCAACTTTATGTAATAATTTATTTAACTTATCTTTCTTTTTTCTATCGACTTTTCCCCCTACTTATAACTCATAAAGCTCTAGAAGGCTAAAAAAACTTTTTCTCCGACATTTGATCGGAGTCTCTTTGATACTGTAAGGCTTTCCTTCATACTTGAGGGGTTTACTTTACTGTGTCAAAGGGATCTCATAATTAGGCCTCGGATTCTTTGAAATTTCGGATTTGCTAAACACACGGCTATCATTAAACATGCCTAAAGGTTTTTGGTAAATAATAACGTTGCCTAAGCAAACATTTTAATAAGTTCAATGTTAACCACGATTAATTCAATGGCTGGTTGTGCGGAAAAATGTTGGTGCAAAATAAAAATCTGATAGGCTTATTAATGGATACCAAAAATAAACAAACAAAAAAAAAAAAAAACTTTACCCGGAACATAAATACTTCCTTTAATTCATAACCAGTTGGACACCCAAACTTTTCGAAACCAGCTAGCTAAAACAGTTCGAGACACGCTTCGAGGCCCTGAAAAAAAGAATGGTCTCTAGACCTCTAAGTAAATTAATCATTAAAACTTCTGCTAAAAGTTTATTATGTTATTCATTCTTAAAGAAGAGCAACAAAAAAATAAATGCATTACATATTCTTATCTCTTAATTGCACACGCAAACATAAGACCTATCTTGCGGTAATGCCAAAAAATAAAAACCAGCGAACCGTTTGAAAAAGATATGCGACATTAAATAGGAATGATGAAGAAATTAAATAATTCAAGATTGACATTAATGACAACAGATAGTACCGTGAATGCCAACACCAAATAACAATATGCAGTATATATTTACTGACTTGTTTGCCACAGAACAGTACGTTTATAATTCTTTTTTCTACCTGTAACTGATTAGATCACTTATATGGAATAGCTATAATGCTTAAGAATATCTAAAAACTTCGGAATTATTTTAATATACAAGCACTTTCGGTAGATTGCGAAGTTGTGATTAAAAGCATCTTAATCAAGATTAAGAATTAGTTAACTTTTAGAAGTTAAAATCAAGCTCATTTCCCGTTAGCTCCATATTAAAATATTAAAACGAAAATTACTTAAAACATTAAAACGAAAATTCATAACTTTACCGAGTATATAAAGTTAGATTTTAGTTTTAAGTTTTAAATATTTGTTTAAGCATATTCTAGCGTTCATGACACAATTTCATTAATAAAATTATATTAGTTAATTATTTAAATTAAAGTTATTTCATAATATTGTAACACCAATGTTGACTTAAATAGTTTTTAATAGTTTAATGAATTATTAACAGTGGCAGGCAAACAGTAACAACCCTAATATTTAACATTGTTACAAAAAGTATCCACTTGTAACGAGCCAGTGACACAAAAGTAACCATCCGATTCGATCTTCAGAAGCAGGCTAAGACTCCAATCCATTACTCCTTATATTTAGTCTGAATTCGAACATTCTAGAAGGTCCTCGGAAAGCGTAGAAGATTATCAGACAATCACGAACATATACAGGAACAGTTGGTAACTGTTCTAAGAAACAGTTTAGAACTCTTTTTAATCATATGGTTTTTGTTTTATGTTACCATATGATTCTTTTGCATATATTTAATGATTAGGGAATAATTGTGCATTTTTCTGGGATGTAATTGTGGTTTCATTTTGAGACTTCCATATTTCCAATTATATTGAATCCATAAAAACAATAATTGCTACAACTTATGATAAAAATTTTGCGAAAATATAATTACTATTTAAATTCTGTCGAAATTAATTTTAGGTATACTTTAAAAGTTGGCACTTATGTTCCATGAGGGTGTCGTTCGCACAATTTTTTGCGATATTTTTCCATCTTTATTTTTCTGTATGCTTCTTGATTGATTGATAATTTTAGTTTTTTACCTTAACCAAAAGTTATTTCTGATTTTTCATTGTAAAAATTTTACATTCATTAACGAGTCCCTGTATACGATTGAGAATGCGTACTCATTTGTGTCTTAGTGACTTTCTGAGAGATTTCATGTCGAATGGCACGTACTCAATGACTCATTATCGAATAGTTGTACATTGACCCTAACAGCAGAAAACGTATTTCGAACGAATACAGAAAATCCAGTTATAGTTCAAATTAAACCCTCTACTGTGAAGAGTTGACCTTTCGTTAATAATTATTAAGGAACGCAATAAATAATCATAAAATTAAACATAATTTATTATTTCTTTACTTTTTGATTTATTAATATTTACTTTATATACGGCATTACTAAAAGAGCCAACGAAGGAGAAATGTATTATTGCATCATAACATAAGTGGAAATATGAATTTCTGGGCAAATATTTCTGATGTATTGATATAAAAAAAAAAATCACAATTATTAATTTTAGAAATTATAATAAAAATTCATTCAATTATGTTCTTTAAATAGTCCAATATTGAAATATTAGTAATACTTACATTATAAATTCTAGAAGTTTACAGGCTCTTTCCGTTGGAGAGATTTTGGTATCACGTGTTGTTGAATGTATGTTTCATATTAAATTAAAATTTATTCATGTTTGATTTCAAAGCGATGGACAGGAAACTGAATAATATAGTTTTCATTTTAATTGCCCCTTAACTACTCATCATATGGTTGGTGTGTAATATGTTGGTTTCCTTAAATGTATTTATTGTAATCTAATAATTTATCAACTATTTCTTTTTATTGCAATAAAAATAATTGATTATGATTAGAATTAAATGAAAAAAAAACAGAAGAAAAAAGTATAATGGGAAAAAGTAAAAAAAATCAATTATCACCATATATATTATTTCTCAAGGCCTTTTTTTTGTTGGTACGCCATAACTTCCTTGATAATTCATCAAATTTCATGAAAGAGGCACCATTTTAAAGTTTTCCTTAACCGCTACCCCAGAAAAATATACATATATATAATAAATATACATATAAAATATAAATATATATATCGATTGCGAGTTATAAATCGCGGTTTTAGCGATAAAATCAAAATGGTCGAAGAGGTTTCTAAATGGTATCAATCAATTTTTCAAGAACATTTTCGGTCCTATACATATATCGATTAACCCCTTCGTTTGCGAGTTGTAAGCGTAAAACTGCAAATCCCAGCGAAAATGATCGCGGGGCTTTTTTTTAACCTTGACGAGACGAACATTTTCGGTTATATACACTTTTGTGTATTGCCAATTAACGCTGTCGTTTGCCTGTTACAAGCAAAAACATGCGATTTCAGTGCTATGTAAATACCTTAAATTACATTAAAAAAATAAATACTTAAATGTATTTTAATTAATTGGGATTAAAGTTGGTTAGAGCACGGGTCAGCTTGTCTCATTAATTTTTTCTATTCTTACCACTTAATGACTACTCCGGGAATTATTGCGGTTTGTATAATTAATTACAAGTATTGAAATTGAGATTACGCACTGCGGTCATTCGCTAATTGCTCTCTCCTCTTCAAAGAGTCAAGTTACCTTCAGTTTATACGGTTTTGGTATTCATCTGCTAGGGCTTTCCATTTCTGCTATTGTTTTTCTCACCTACATCTCGGTTGAAATTATAATAGTTATATATATATCCAGACTATAGGAGATATTATTTTCGTACTTAGTATCAGTCAACACTGCCCTCATAAATAGATGCAATGCGTGTATGACGATTTTTCGTTTGTGAACATTAAAATCTTTCCAAAAGCGTTCGCAGCCAAATTAAGAAATTTTAGAGGAGACTTAAGGGGGGTTTACTAATGGATAAATATGTGTTCGATTATTTAGACTTATGATTAGGAAATATGATTACAAACATTACAGTACAGAGAGAAAGAACTATTTCTTTCAAAAGTTAAACATTTCCAAAAGCGTTCGCAGTCTCTTTAAGAAAGAGAACATTGGAGATAAAATCCAATATTCAGGAAGGTCCCTACTTCCAAACTTCTCCTGAATTGTTTGAGGAGCTTTCTCACTTTAATCAGAAACTCATCTATAACACAATCTTCCTCTGGAGAGAATTGCATATTCAATGAGTTCCAGAGAATCGCTTAGCCCAAACATTGTGTATGAAGCATCCATTTTTCTATTTCATGATCCGTATAAATATATATATTTTTTTTCGCCGAAATATCACATATACCTAATATTTTTTATAGTTCAATTTTCTATTTAATTAAAACTCCCCAGATGTAACAGCGCCTGAAACAATGATATCACTTTTCATTTTTAAACTATTCAATATGGAGGTTCATTCCTTCTCCGCGCTATCGGACAAGCTCGACAGTATCTTCTTCCTGCCCGTTATGGCCCCTGAAGCGAACCGATTCATCTATTATTTGTTTAGAAATTTATCAGATCCTAAATAATGCGGTGGTGTAGTATGCCCCGATGAAATATGTATAAGCGTGGAGTACAAAACTGTAAGTCATTAGTCAACGTCAGCTCAATACGGAAATTTACTCGTCTGTCTACCCATAGCTTAAATTTCACGCTAGTCTCACATTTCGTTCATGTGCTACTATACTGATTTCAAACTAAGATTAAAATGAAGGATATCTGTGTGTGCCCGCTTCAAAAACAGCTGTTTTAGCTGATCATCTGTTTAAATAGAACTCCCCCATATACCTGTAAATGATCCCATTTCCTATCAGTACGTGTTGTAATAGTCTTGGAGGTGATGTACTATTTCTGTTCGGTGAGTCTTTAAGTGTTGAGTTCATTGTCTATGATCTGAATTTTTCTTTCTCCCTTCCTGATGAAGCCCGAATTGGCCAAACGTAGTGTGGTTTGTTATTTTCTTGCATTTTAGAGATTTTGGAATATTAGACATTGACATAAATGAATAAATAAAGCATGATTTTTAAATTAAAAATCAAATATAATAAATTCTTTAAGAATGTGAATACGTCGAATTTCTGGCAAAATTTATTAAGTTTGCTGTAAGTCCCTGCTGTAGGTGACAAGAGTAGGCCAATGAGTCTTAACTCATTGGATCAAAGGGGAGGGCAATCATTTTTTAAATCTGAAATCAGATTCAAAACTTTAGCAAATTTATGTAGGTATGTAATTTCTACATATAAAGCTTTTTTTTTACCATATCCCCAACCACATCCATGACATCATAATTAATATCGTTCATCATAGTTATTTTAATCGTTAGAAGAAGTATTAAAGGACTTTTAATATAATAATAATTGGATTATTAGTATTTTTTGTTTTGTCAGGGGGATCAAAAGAACTGATTTATTTTTGACCACAATATCAAAGCAGATCCATAACCGAATTGTTTTAAGCGCTAAAGTGTATCCTTCCCTTATGTAACATAGCATTATGTAAATATGCCCCTCATCCCAACCTCCATTTCTTTCGAGGAGACAGAAAAACAGCCATCTCTTTCGGGTTAGACGGTCCGAAAGAAAAATGATACATTCATCTTTCAAAAACCGTCCAAGTGAAGTTTTTTTTTTTTTTATATTTCAAAGGTCTGTCTAATCTTGAATCAGGGTCAGAAAAAACGTCTATGCAAATTTCGGGCCATTAGCTATTTTTTTTTTGTTTTTTTTAAATTTAACTGTTGTACATCAGTAACAAGCAATCCGCTTCTGTTGAATTATGACCTAGATAAGGTTGAAAATCGTCCATGTACAAAGTTCCTGACGGTTATGGCTTCGATCCCAGTTTAAGCAAGGTGATCCGGATCCAGATCACGTGAGCTACATGGCACGTACTTGCACTATGTCCACCAGCTGTCTACAACTTGGAGTTTATCGATCTGTTGATTATTTCATATTGTAGTTTATGTTTGCCCCTGGAAACCGGAGGCATCCTTATTATTCTTTCCTCGCTCTGGAAAGTATTAACAAAATGAAATACACAATTTTGTCTCTCTGCCAATATCAAGCGAACTTTATTAAAAATCATTTTCCTTTATATGCTGTGCTTTTCCTCATTTATATCAGGCTCCGCTATATAACATAAACAAAGAAACATTATTTTATTTACACTTTTATTAATAATATTCTTTTAAGGTTAGGATCTTTAAAATTCTTGGGCCTTCAAATATATAATATATAACGTTCAAAAACATCTGTGGTCATTAGTAATTAAAGATAGAAGTTACATTAAAATAATAAAATAAATAAATTGAATACAAAAGAATATAATAAGTAAACAAATTAAAATATATATATATATTATAATAAAATATTGAATCATATATATCACATATTTAATTTCAGTAGCTAAATAAAATGTTAGTTATTGGTTCTATTATGGTTTTCCTCTCTTAAACAAAATTCTCTCCTACTTATTTCATTATCAAAGTATTTATTTAGTCAGTTTTTATTACTTATTGTAATAATGAAAGAAACTTAAGTGTAAGTATTAATTATAATACAATATATCACTTTTAGTTAGTTGATTTATACGAAAAGGGTTTTTGTAAAATGTTATATATATTAATAGTCGTTTTGACTGTTCAGAAAATTTAGGCTTGGATATGGAACCTCAAAACGTTGAAAATCATATTCCGAATACTTCACGACTGCATACTGCTGTATTATACCCAAAAAGTTAAGTGAAATTGAAGGAAATTGTTTCTCATCTTTTAGGCTATACAGGGTTTTCCCGGCCAGAGGGGAGGGTGAAGTATTAATGCCGAGTATTATTAAATGTCCCCAGCCTACATCACATATATCACGAAACCAGTACCACTTCCAGGCTGCTCATGTAGACGTTTAAAAACGCTTCGGGAGTCAACGTTCCCTCAAGTGGCTCTCAGGATGAAGTGTGCCAAGGTTTCTTCCACTCGAGTGTCCCTTTCACGAAGACCGCCATTCAAAGCTTGACAGGAACGGGGATGCCGAAAACGTTAGATTGCTAACAAGGAAAGTATTTCTGGTTTACTCAGGATCCCGATTAGATAGAGCGTAGTGTGGCTTTTCGTGATAATTTATGATTGTAGACGATTTACTAATCCTACTTTGGTTACAAAAACGTGGTTATACTCGTTGAACAATCAACCTATTCATGATATCACTTAACCTATTCTACCGATGACTAAGCCGATCTTGCAGTATTTTAAAATTAGGATGATTGATTATCAGAATTTTCAGTCAAATTTCTTTATTTGATGCCTACTGTTCGATCCAAACATGGATATTCGTCAGGGCTAAAATGAAGACAGATATATGAGCAACATGTTAAGCATCTATACTAGAATATGGGATTAATTACAGTATGTTTAAGTGGGATTTATGATAAGGGTATTTAGATTTCAAAAAGGTGAAACAATGTAACTCTGTACATGTGGGCGTTGATGCTGATGTTAGAGAAGAACGTTGTGGAGGATGGTCATAGTGAGGTGTTCCATTAGATGAATCAAGATCCGTGATGTTGTAGTGGTGTGGTGATGAGATCATTTCTTTGTTTTATGTTCCCAATACATCGTCGTGGAAAGTTTTGTAATTGACTCGATTCTCCGATACTGCAGTCTAGTGCGGGCCACCGGTGGTACACGCCGGCGTGAACGTGTTAAAATTATATAATGCTTCAAATATGTTGTTACTGGACTTAAACATAAAGTATCATGTAAGTATGCGATGCGTCGCAAAGAACTACAGTGCAGATGCTATAATGAAACTGTTATATTGAAAACATTCCCACTTAAAATATTTAAAAAAAAATCAGCTCTTAAAATAAACGTGTATTTCAAATAGCTATTTTTGTATTCAGTGTACTAATTGTGCCCACTAATTTGCCTTTTGTTCAATGCTTTAATCTCATTTCTACTTTAGAAATAATGTTTTCGTCCCTTTTGATGATACATCGCATATAATAAGGCCTCATAGGATGCAAACGGTTGCGTTATCAATTGAATAATGTCTGATATTAATTAGTTTGGTACTAGACAGTTTGATTTTAATTTCCAATTAATGTTAACCATTATGCTGGTGTAAAATTATAGTCCTATATGTGTGTGTGTGCTCGAGATATCATGCGTGCTAAACTTTTTAGTGTAACAACGATTTATATTTTAACCATTTCTCGCAATATATAAATAATATACCCATTTATGTAAGAAAGAACTATAAAATAATATATTAACATATCCATTTATAAGTATACCATTTATATTTATAAATGTACTATTTATATTTTACCTTATGTCATTTTACTATTCTTATTTATTTAATCTTTGTAAAAGATTACAGATTACCGGGGGATACACTTATGTAATGTAGGGAGTATAAGCTTCCCCTAAATACACATGCGAGACTGTGCAAGACTTCTAGCGGGAAATTTCCACTTAAAAGGGAAACTGCTAAAGAGAAACTAATGCTCGACCAAGTCAGGTTTATACCTCAATCCCTACAGAACTGCGAAACCTTTAAGGCAGCTAGCTACCTTTTGATGTGGCGGCTATTACCGCAGTCCAAATGGCTGCTAGTAAATCTTTCATAGCTGTAAAAGCCGCTCTTTGAAGCAGAAATAAAACCGTCCCCTGCTTGCAGAGCCAGGATAGGATGGACCAGGCTAGGATGGATCTTTCATAACTGATTCAGTTTCCCGCTAATGAATGAACCGGTGATCCTATCAAATGATTCATTCTATTAAGGGAATGCTTTAGTGGTTATATATCATGAATAAAACTGTTAATGTATATGATATTGTTGCAGGCTTCGGGTTCAAATAACAAATAAACACTTATTCTTAAAAACTACAATTTATTAAATATGAAGTTCAAAATTATATCTACATCCTAGTAATTAAAAAATAAAAACAATAACAATTATAGCTGCTGAGACTAGTTAATAAAATTACAATTCTTTTTACTAAGGTCCTCTAAACATACCACTAGCACCCAGGTAACAATTTTCACTGCTAATCTCAGCCATTTGCAAGACATTCAGTATACTGATCCCGAAGTTCTAGAGCTTATTAGACTGGTTTAGATGTTCCCGAGGTAGATGACCTTTTAAACTTTAAAGCTCCGTCTATATCACTCGCATCTTTGCATACAGATTGGCCGTAACAATAGGTATAACAGTGAGATTACTCCGTCCTAAGTTACTATTTGATGGTACTGAGGGATTTTTCTTTTCAGTGTGTATGTGATTTTTTCCAAGTATCTTAGCCAATTATTAAAGAATAATCTTGCATAGATTTGGGACATTATTGCGGAAGGATTGCATTACCTGCGAAAACATGATTTATGGCGGTTTTAAAAAACTCTGGACTTGTTATTGAAGAGATTGATAAGCGACTAACGAATCATTATTTGCTGAAAAACACTCTAATATTTCAAAGAAGAATTGGAATATAGTATCAGGACACGGGCTGAAGCTGACTGTCCAAAACGTGTGGAGTACTTTTTTATATCCACCAAATGAAAACTAAATCCTTCTGTTAATAAGCGGGAATTTATTCCAAACAAAGCACCACCTTTAGCTCTTCCGTGTCTTGCCTGTTTTGAAGCGCTGACCCATCTAAGTTCATATCCATTAAAAAATTGTTTATAATTAGTATAATCCTTTTCTACTACAAACGTCTCAAACATAAAAAAAATATCATATTCCTTTATAAAACTAAAAAAATCCAATCTACATATTTTATTTTTTATTCCGGCTATATTATAACTTAACAATTTTATCTCTCTTTCATTAAACGTACTTTTAGCATTATTTAAACCCTGGCAGACGAACTCTTCTCATAAATGTTTATGAAGCCGTGGCAGTTGTTTGTTGTCTTCTGTTAATCCTATCCCATTGCGGAGCCTAGTCACCAGCTGAGATAACCCCACTCCAGTCAGTGCCTCGAGTGTGCCCAGTGCATCATTGCCTTCGTGAAGTAAACCTTTTTCATCGGTCCACGTAAAGATTTTACCATTCAATAAAAGTTTGTCACCTCTTACTTGAATCCTTAAATCTTTATTACCACTTTTCCTTATCTCTCTTCTTATTAATAGCAGCTTGGACTGTTTTACTTTAGTGCTCGGCGCAAGATGTTGATTCCACTGTTTTTTAATTTTTTACTATTATATAATACATTTCTAACATCATATTTTGTTTGAAATTCTACCAGCAAAGGTCTGTATTTTAATTTCGGGGATCCTAAAAAGTATGTTTCGTTAATTTTAACTTCATCTAATCCCAAAACATTTCTGCATAAATCGTTGATAGCATTCGGGGCTTCTTTATCATTTTCAATATGCAATCCTTTAAATATCAAATTTTTCTGACGAAATCTATTTTCGATGTTTTCAATTTTTTGTTTCATTTCTGTATTTTCACGTCTAACAATTAATATCTCCTGCTTAAGCTTTATATTTTCTTCGGCATAATCTTTAATTTTTTTTTCCAATTCAATTAGGTCCAGTTTGGTGGCCAGATTTTCAAATTTTTCATTTAACTTACGATCCAATAGATCGGAAATTTCTTGTAAAAAACCTTCAGAGCTACCTTCGATTTTGTATTGTGAATCGGTCATTTTGAACTTTGATCTTTTCACCTCCTTTTCCTGATAAGTAAATTCTGGTGAAGACTTACTTCTTTGCCTTTTACTTCTCGGCGTGAAAAATTTGTCAATTGAGTTTTTCTTGTCAACAGGCATTAATCAGTAAGAATATTAAAAATAAATAATTTCCGAATAAATTTTTATTTTTTTAACTCACCTCACGCTTTATTGAAGAGTTAGATTAGTATACCAATCCAATTATCACTCCACAATAGCACTAATTACAACCACTACACCCATTAACAGTTTATATTTCAGTTTCACAACACTTTTATAGTTGGAGACTCAGGACCCACACAATTTGCGACTGTTCTCTATGGCGGCCAAGAGACAACTCGAGTACTTTTTTATATGTTTGCTAATAAATTATTTCTTAATTTAACATAAATTTGACAGCAGTAAATTTATGTATTCACCAATGTAATAAAATTAGCTTACAAGAACTCTCGAAATTAGGACCTAGTTTTTCTAATTATTTGTTAGGAAAATAGGTAACTAGGAAAAATAGATACCTTGAAAAAAATAGTTATCTAAAAAAACGTCTACCCAAATGCAGTCTAAGCATAAACAATATTTAGGGAACATAAATGTAATGTAACCAAAAAAATATTTTAAAAATGGCCTGAAACATAAAATGGAACTTTGCGGAACTCATAGTCATCAGGATTGTTTGAATAATAAACTTTTATCTTATATTAGAATCTGCCTAAGAGGAAATTATATCTATTTGCTCTGAGCACACATTTTACGTTGTTGCTTTGTTTTACATGTTTCCTCGATCAGTTTGAAGTCAAAACGACAACAAATATTCTTCATTTGATTATAGCTCATAAAGGAAAAAAATTAATGAAGGCAGCTGACAAAAGTATCCCATTTAGGAGAGAGGGAGAGGAAATCACGACCAAGCTCCAGTCCCGAATTTCCAATTTCCCCACCGCCGCCTAAGGAAGCCTTTTCATACTTTAGGGAAACCATTTTAGTGGAAATGAGCTAAATTTAAATTCCAAGCCAGCTCGATTCCTGATCGGACTCTTGGTACTTTCAGGAAAAAATATTTTACATTTCTTTTTCATAGACGCTTCAATCCGCTAGTATTACAAAAAAAATACTACAATGCAAATGCTTAAAAAAATAACATATTATAGATTTTAGGCTTTTATTTTTATTTATATTTTAATGAACTTAATGTAATTGCTAAGAAAATATACAGCCAAATTGACTGATAAGTACTAATTCATTATCATATTATGGCTTAGCTGTATTCTCTTAAAAGTTAAAACTATACCAGTTGACCGTCGTGAACTAGAATATAAGGTTAAATACAGTTCATTCACTGAAGGATAAATATTTTCCTAGGTTCAAAAAAGAATTTCCGTAGTACTAATGTAGATAGATGTTCTACTTAATTAGGCAGTAACTCATAATTAATATATATAATTTATTTAATTTATTAATGATATCGTTTATTAATTATATTATAACGGCTATTAGTAATTAATAATATTAAAACCATAATATTTATAATATTATAATTAGTAATTAAAAGTATTAAAATAAAAAAAAATTTTTTAAACATAATGTTAAATTTATATATAAAACAGTGTTGCCCTTGTGATTGAATTTTATTCGGTATAACCAGCGTTAATTAAATGACTATTTAAAAACCGAAATACACCTGTTATGAACATTTTTATGAATCCTTTTAAACCGATAGTTCTAATGTTTGAAGGAAGGAGTTCAAGGTTTTCTAAACTTTTCTAATTCTCATAAATAAAATAAAATTAAAATAAGCTTTTTTTTTTTTTCTATAACATTAATTTTCCAAACTTATGATTCTTGAAAATCACTTGATTAACGTTTACATATTAATTATGTTTTAGGTGGTCTTTTTTTTTTTTTTAAAGGAATTAACCGATTTTTTCTTACATCATCTAAAACCATGATATAAGGAACTGATGTATCAATGCCTTTAACAATTAAATAATATGAATAAAAATCAGTAATGCATATTAACATCCCATAAATATTGGAAGAAATCGTCCCCACAGAATGTTCTTATCTTTTCAGTTTTCATATCAGTCTTTAATCGCTATCAAGATTTAATGTCGACATTCATTCTTTCTATGTATGTTTTTCGGTTTCTATTTCGATCACATTGATATAAATACATAGCTCTCCCTCCATTTTATCTATATGACTCGTGCATAGTTATGTTGTGTTTTTTATTCGTTTAAAAGGTAAAAATTTACAGTCGTGAACTTTACTATACGTTTATACTATAATGCAGTTTATCTAATTATCTAAGGAGAAATATTTTCCTAGGGTCAGAAAATAGGGTCAGAGAGAGAGAGAGAGAGAGAGAGATAGAGAGAGAGAGACGTAAAAAGTAATCTAAATCGATGAAAAAGCATTAACTTTACTGATGAAGCGGTTTTTGAAAATTCGATGAAGGAACTCAAAATAAATAAATAGGATTATTTATATTCATCATTAATAATTATTGTTAACCTTATATAATAAGGTATCGATCACTGTTCCCATTCTACAACTGTTGAATTTAAAATAACAGTTGTAAAATTGTTGTGTAATAATTCACCCTTTCAACTTTTTAAATCAATACTTTTTTATGGAATAATATGAAAAGGATATTAAAATATGCCCAGCATGTTATCATATAATTGATTATGCTTATACTATAAAAATAATTTTGTACCACTTTACACCTTCAAGCCGTTATATAAATGAAACTGAATTTACTTACATTGATTTCCATAAATATCAATTTCATACATTTTTTTTATTAAAATCTATCGTCTATTTATGAAATTGATATTCTATTAACGAAATTTCTAATTGGCATCTGATTTAATCAGAGTTTTGAATCGGTTTCAAAGAGTGACATTTCCCATAGCTCCCAGCCTTATCATATGTCAATCAAAATCAGTATGCAAATACGAAATCGAGGATTCGTTTCGTTTTTTTCGTGTGTGTTTCCAATTTGTCAAACCACGTCTTATAAATTTTGATATCAATCTTAAATTTTAAATACTGATCAGGTTAATTTTTAAATCAATCTGTAATGCATCAAGTAACGTCACGTTTTTGCTCAATTTAACAAGAATTTAGGATTCTAGTGTACATATGTGTTTATGTGTTGCGAACGGAGGATAAAAATCCCATTTATATGCTAATTGAAGATTCCGATGTGGCGCTAGCGAATGACTCGTTAGGCACCCACTTTCTCATTTTTATTAATAAATTGCCTTCATCATCAATCCAATATTTCATATGTATTTTGTTAACACTTTTACATGTATAATCAGCCAAGAGCCTTTCAGTAACACTGGGAAATAAATTACATTATTATAAATGTATTTCATTTGTTTTTCAAAAGCTGGTCTTTTGATATAATAAAACAATGAATACTATTATTTTCTTTCATGAATGTGGAAAAGAAGAAAAAACAATACTTAGAAACCGATTTAAAAATGAACTAAGGTCAGGACAAGAATTAGATAAAAATACTTAGTCTAATCTAACTACAGATATAGTTATCTTTACTAAATAAGTTTTAATAGAAGTTTTACAATTCCAAAATTTCAACTTTGAATTATGAGAATTATATTCTCCGTACATAACACAAATGTGACCCCACTCTTATTGGAGCTAATTTGGCGGTGTACTTCCTACCGTTGGTGTCAGATCTTTAGGGTTCAAGGACAAAGACAGATTGTTCTAAGTCCATGGATTATGGCTAGTCAGAAATAGCCTGGCCCCGAGAATCTATATTTCTTTCGCTGAAGTAGACCGTCTATGGACCGAACCTCCTTGCGGTTACCAGCACCTGTAGTCTTTCAGCTACATTACGATTGTCGATTGGAAACACGGAGCAGGGTCGGTTTGAGTTGCCTCCTGTAGCCTGAAGTTACTCAAATACTAGGTAAAGACGCGGGCTACATGGTGTTTATCGGCGGGCACACACCTAAATACTAACAACGCTCAACGTTGCTTAAATTTGATCACCTATTGCAAGCGTCTATGCTCACCCGGCTATCCTTGGCCCCATGGTATGATCCATGAAGAATATAATTAAGACCGCTGTTGCATATATTGTTAGAACTGCAGCACTTTCCAATGTTATTTAATTTTGCGTCGTAGCCATGGAACAAATCTCGATTTTCCCATATCGTCTGAAACAGTTTAGTTAAAATTTTAAGTACTAATGTAATTAAAGTATCAGATAGTAAACCCCAGTGAACAAATTAAAATAAATATCTCAAACGCAATCATATTTATGGCAAACAACTAATTATTTATTCACGTTCTTCAAAATCCATGAGAGATTTAGATAATATTACGTTAATTATCATTAATCATTAATTTATATTGTTATTTTATAAATATGTGTATAATATGTATATGTATAATATTTAATGTTACATCAACATTAGTTAACTGAAGACTTAGATTTCAAATATAACAAGTTATTGCTCATTATAAATAATCCCAAATCCGGTCTACTAATGTATGATTCCTGAAAGGAGGGCGTTTTCATTTCAATATGCTTTTCGCTATGAATAGTACTGTATCATTAATTACATGTTGAATAAGAAAACAGATTTTTTATACAGAACCGTATCTGCTTTCCAGGACCCAGACTTCTTTCGTTAAACTGTTGTTTTTCATTTTGCGCTAAAAGTATTACATCAAAACATTTATTGAAAAAGTGGAGTGGAAAGAGATTGATCGATTTTATTTATACCTACCGACGGAATTCACAAGGCAGTCAGTAAATACATAACAGAGGAAAGTTGTTTTTTTTTCTTGCTGAGACCATTGTTTATGCTGAAAATAAAACTCGGTTGTCTCGACAGTTGGAAAATCTTCCTCGTATATCCACTGTTTTTGTTAATATTATGTTTGAGCGGGTAATCGTCGAAGATAAATGATTGAACAAGCTAAGAGTTTCTTATCAAGAATAGAGCTGGCGTTATTTGTTAGTATTTCTTCTAGCCTGGATTATATCTATGCCTTGATGTCCTGAATTCTATCGATTCTTTGTTTCTTTTTTCCTCTTTGTGGAATCTGACAAGACTGGACGGATTCGCAATACCTAACAATAATGTCAAATAAAGCATAGCAAAGAACGGTAACCTTACGGATTGTTGGTTTTAGATATTTATAATCGATTCACAATAACTTATTATGTTCGATTATAGTATGCGTCTAACATTGTTAAATATAGTAATGGTAATAACATAAAATTTCCTGCTTCATTTTCTATATCATTATTATATAAATATGTAGATTACATCAACATAAAGTAGTTAACTGAAGGCTTAGATTTCAAATATAACTAGTTTATTGCTCAATATATTATCACTAAAGACCCTCCACCAAGATACCAACATTGTGACAGTAATCTAAAAATAGTTCACATCATCTGAAAATACCCAAGTCATACTAGGAAATAAAATAAAATAAGAATTTACCAAAATACTACAATTCCCTTAGGTAATAGCAATAAAATAATATTTTTTTAAGTCAATATAAATTTAATAACCGAAATATAATTATTGGAAAAAACAGTTTAAAGAACGATATTTCAGTATTACTCAAACATTTTAACAATGTCATATCTCGAAAAAATCTAATTTTTCAGGGGATTGAATTAAAAGTTTAATAAAATGGGTTCAGAATAGATATTGATCCTCCCCCTTTTAACGTTTCAATGTGTAGTTAATCGTTTTTAGATAATAACTTACTTTGTTCAAAGTTTTGTTTGATGAAGAAAAAGTAAAGTGGTTAAATTGTAAACAGTCACTATCCATTAATGAAGTTCTTGTTAAACATTGTATAGATGTTAAAAAAATTAAACATTTCATCGTTTTCATAGATGTAGTTAAAAGATTGACAATATTTCATAGCAATAATTAATACTTTTTCAGCGCCTTCGGAAACATATTCATAACTAAAAATAACCGATGTATGAACCTGAGATATGACATATATGTAAACCATTTTACAATAACACAAAGTATTTAGCGTTAGAAAAACCTTTTAAAACTGTATTAAACTATTATTATGGAGACATGGCTTGGTTGTTATGATGTTAGTGGCAGCTTCTAGATTAGTAACTGGGTCGTTCAACTGTGCAGATGGCCACTTCCTAATCAAAGTCAAACCACATCCATTTATGTCCCAGTCAGTTGTCTCCGTCATTGTGTCATCAAAACATGCTTATTTGTGGTTACCTCTTATGGTTGTGATTATTGTAACTTCCCTTCCCTTCATTTCATTTACCGTCTTTTATGGGCGTCCGACCCAAAGGCTTTACGCACTTTTTCAAATTTAAAAATCTGGTGCGTGCGCACAACACACAACTTTCACTTACCAACTTACTTAGATAAGAAATTGAAGTGTTTTGTTAAATATGATTTCCCAAAGTCACACATTTTTCTACATTCATATCTTATTTTTGTTAATCGTTAAAGCCGTTTTTGAGTAAATAAAAAAAACACGTGAAAATGTTACAAAATTTATTAAGTAAAGTGCTCCCTCCGGTTAATCAATTTTAATGAAATTTTAACAGTCATATCTCGGGCATATACATACATCAAATACCCAGTTTGATCAAAATCGTTAAAGCCGATTTAGAGTAAATAAAAAAAAACACGTGAAAATGTTACAAAATTTATTAAGTAAAGTCCCCCCTCCGGTTAATCAATTTTGATGAACTTTTTACAGTCATATCTCAGGCATATTAATACATCAAATACTCAGTTTAATCAAGATCGATAGAGCCGTTTTTGAGAAAATCGAAAAAAACCTAAAAAGTTATTAAGTAAAGTACCCCCTCCCTTTAAGTAATTTTGATGAAATTTACGCTGTCACATCGCGGACATATACCTACACTAAATACCAATTTCATGATCGCACGGTTTATAGTTTTTGAGCTAGTCTGTTCACACACACAGACACACACACACACAGACACACACACACACAGACACACACACACACACACACACACACACACACACACACACACAGACCATTTCGCGGGACTTGGTCATTTTGACTCAGGTGACCCCAAAACGTGTATTTCCGTTGAAAACCGGAAGTCGAATTTTTTCACGATCGCAATACTTTCACTTACTATATATTTCATATATAGGTAAGTGAAAGTAAAAAAACATTAATTTTATTCGGATCATAATTGAAGAAAGTAAATTAAATTGACTTAATAAGTAACATTGAGGGATGAGCAAAGGCTGAGAGTTTTTGAAAATAAGGTCTTGTATAAAATATTTCAACCGCAGAGGGATGAAAAAAACTGAGAATTTAGACGTTTATGCAGTGCCGAACTAAGTGAAATATAACCGGTAAATATACTAAAGGTGATTGCAGCGCGGCGAATATCACGAGCAAGTAAAACTCGGTGATGAACGAATTCTTAAAAGATTAATATGTAATGTGTCGACTGGGAAACGTCCAAGGGGCAGGCCGAGATGAAGGTTGGTGATTGATGTATGATATTAAATCAATTTCGTTTGATCTTCAATGCACTTTCATCAATAGCTCCTTATTTCAATTCACAATGGAATGGTTAATTAATGTCTGTTACAGAAATATATATATATATAAGTTTTTCATTCAGATTTTTTTCTTTTGACCATCGATTTCATATAAAACAGTTTGACTTATTTTTGGTAAAAAGATGTCATTGCTAATGGTTGCCGCTGCCTAGTCAGTAACCCACGATGTGCTCTCAGCTGGAAAAAAAAGATCGGGGGATTCCAGGCTTGGAGCATAATCCACTAAAACTTTATTTGCCACTAAATAAGGTTTACTGGAGCAAACTCAGCAGTTTACTAAATTGATTGAAAAGATTAGCCTCTCCCCTTTTTCGTTAAGCAAGTTGCCCTCCTTTCACTTCAAAATGGTTCCTTATCACAACCCTTTGACGATCAACATAATTTCACGATTACCTTCGTCTTCACAACAGCTTTAGATTCCATTGATGACAACTGAGTCGGAACCCTATAATCCTTTCCTATCCTATATATATCAACCTCATCCCTACTAACGTCGCTATGAATAAGATTTAATACATCTCCCGGACCTCCGATTATTCCCTTGTAGTGATATTACTACATAAAGTTAAATAATTCTTTATTTAACATAGATAACAGACATTACAACAATATGTTAATTAAATTTAATCACCATCTGAGAGGTTACACTATTTTTATCCGGCTATATCGCCTAAGCAGTGTTGCCGCCACAGGGTCACCAGTATGTAGTGATATTACTACATAAAGTTAAATAATTCTTTATTTAACATAGATAACAGACATTACAACAATATGTTAATTAAATTTAATCACCATCTGAGAGGTTACACTATTTTTATCCGGCTATATCGCCTAAGCAGTGTTGCCGCCACACCCTGATGAATATCTTTTTTTTCGGTCATCCTTTCACTCAAGTTGTTATACTGGAATCTTAGGGCCTCCCTCAAATTCCAGCCTAAGTATTTACATTCCTTTGCCGTCTGCTAGGTATTCGAAAAAAAAATTCAAAATACTTACATCATAATCATTTTATTTCAATAATTTAACGCTATTTTATAAACATCAAAAGACATAACCTTGATATAGATATCATTGTGATTTAAAAAACCAGACGATATCTTCTGAGGATAATTAAATAATGTATGAGTGTGCTATGAGGTACAAATTAAAGATCTAGTGATAATTAGTTGGAATATATTTATAATTTTTTTTAGTGTGATTTGTAACAAATTTTGTTTTTTAGGTTGAATATGGTGCCAAGCCTGTAAAGCTTCGTTGTACAATTGAATAAACAAATACATAAATAATACTACAATAAATAAAGACTGTTTTAAAAAAGGGTAAATACTTATTTATTAAGAAAATTAAATAACAGTCTACCAATCATATAAATGTTTTTCTTTACTGGTATTTGGTGATAGCTTTGCAGCGAATAAAATGGTTTGAATAAATAATGAGAGCAACAAACTAAAAAGCGAATAAGCTCTATGCCAATTGGTAAAGGTTCGAGGGGTAAGCCAATTCGAAGATGGGTGGATTGCGTAAAGATTCATTTGTAGAAGTTGGGTCGGGATGGCAGTCAACGGATCGAAGCAATAGGCGGCGATAAGAGATATCGGCATCGTGTCTTCGGTTTACATATCTACCTCTTTTTATTATCGACGGACAAGTAAAGTAAACTCTAGATAAGTACTTACACCATAAAGCCATTTTGTATCTATTTCTTGAATGCTTAGAATGATCAGTAGGTTGTCCAATCCAAGACCCGCATGCCACTTGGTGTTGGGATTTTGGAAAGAGACTCAACATGCCATTAAACTGTTATCCTGCTGTATGCATTCATGAATAAAAAAGTAACTCACTCATTTTTTTTTTTAATTTTAAATGAGGAAACGGCACTTTTTGATCGATGGGACATGATTTCATGATCATAGTCGAAATGTAATTTCGAGAATTCATGTCTTAATTGGTGTAACTGACCTGCTTACACAATACAATCTTTTAGCTGGAATATTTTAAATACAAAAGTGAAGCTGTAATATTACCATCAAATGGCTTTATTTTGCAGAAAATCTTCAATCATAAGTAATGGCATATTTCTCGAGTCAAGTAATGTTCGTGCACCCCTGTCCAAGATCAATATCACTAACACCTAAAAAAAAAATATTGTCATGTACTAGAGAAAACGATAGTTGTTTTGGAAGCATTTTGTTTGGAAAATAAAAGAGAAAAGTTGGCTTAAAGTTGCCGGAAATGGAAGAAAGGCGGGACAGGAAGAAGCGGAAGTAGATATTGGATTTCTCTTTCCAACGCCCCTACCCTTTTTACCTTTTAGTGCTTCTCTTTCTTTTCCTTAATTATTTAGGTTAATTATTTTTATCATTCTCCAAAAGAAAATGAAACACTGGAGGACAACCAACAGATCAAAAAAAATTTGTTTTGTTTTTTCCCATAGCCCCTTATGATTTCGTAATTTCTTGATTGATTGCTTGATTGATTGATTGCTTCCTTGAATAGTAAACATTTTACTGCATTTATATGCATTTTAAGGAGTATTGAGAAAATGTAATTTTTGCGGACTAAGTGTTTTTCTAGGTTACCGGTGATGGGGCTCACCTCTTTCTTGATTAAACCTTAAATTCTAATACTTAAGCCTAACATTAATATATTGGGTTGTAAAAAAAGTTCGTAGCGTTTTTCATTATTTTAATTTAATTCTTTCTGTGTTTGTTAATCCTGTTTACATAGTCAATAATGTTTACATATCCTAAAAAGGGATTAGATAACGTTCTTTTATGCATCAGTTTCAACCGGGATCTTCTATTGTTCAAGTGTATTGTGTTAGTCCAAAATGCAGGAGGAAAAAATTCTTTTTCGCCATATAATGCTATTTTATTTCCGAAAAGGAAAATCCGCTGCACAGACGGTCAACAAAATTTGCAGCGTATATGGAGATGACGCCGTAGGGGAAAACACCGTTCGTAAGTGGTTTGCTCGGTTCAGAACCGGAAATTTTGAGTTGGAAGACGCCAAGCGCTCTGGTCGTCCTTCAACTGTTGATGACGAACAAATTCAACAATTAGTGACCGATAACCCTCACTATACGACCCGGGATATCGCAAAAACACTTGGCATATCACATACAAGTGTTTCAAATCATTTGGGAGCTGTGGGATATGTTTCTCGAAGCGATGTATGGGTTCCTCACATTTTGACGGTAAAGAATTTATTGTTGGAGTTTGGCTGGGATGTGATAACCCACCCACCCTATTCACCAGATCTTGCCCCAATAGATTACCACTTATTCCGTTCTCTCCAAAACTCCCTCAACGGGAAACAATATAACTCGCTCGAGGACTGTAAAAAGCACATAGACGAGTTCATCGCGCAGAAAACTGAACAGTTCTGGGAGGACGGAATTACAAAATTACCTGAAAGATGGAAACAAGTTATAGATCAAAATGGGTCATATATCATTGATTAAAAATATTTACATATATCTGAAATTTTTAATTAAATATATTCTTAAAAAACGCCACGAACTTTTTTTACAACCCAATAGTTTTTGCCATCGTCTTGGGAGATTCGCTGGGCTGAGGCTATTAAATAGTGGATTTGACAGGGTTGGTAATTTATCGAAAAAAGAATGCCTGCCTCTTGGTTATGTATTCCCCGATTTTTGGTAATTTAATTACTTCATGAATACCTGATGTGCTCATTCGCTGCATGTAAGTTCCTTTGACTATTTTTCTTGGTTATGTATTCCCCGATTTTTGGTAATTTAATTACTTCATGAATACCTGATGTGCTCATTCGCTGCATGTAAGTTCCTTTGACTATTTTTCTTACTATTCCATTTTGAAATGATTGCAGTTTGTTTCTAGTTGTTCTGCTTACATGCTTGAATAGAGGTGCACCGTATAACAGCGCCAGCCGAATTATGGAGGGGTACACTAAAATTTTTAAACGTATTGATAAACTGGTAGTGATTAGTAGTTTATTAAGCCTATATGTTTTGAGTCTTAATGTTTTAATTTTTCTGTCAAAATGTCTCGAAAAATTTAAGTGTCTGTCTAAGCGTACGCCGAGATACATCAGGTTGGTCGATAGCTTAATACATTTATTGTTTATGTAAAATTCTTTAGGAATTTTCTTTTTCCCTTTTTGGTAAGAAAAAACAATCCCCACTGTCTTGTCTGGATTAACTTCAATTTTCAGGTTTTTGAGTTGATCTGTTATTTTTTGGCAAACCGTTTCTGCCTGCTGCAATGCTTTCTTGGCAGTTAGCTTGTGGCTTGCAACTGCTATGTCGTTGCAGTTGCAGAAACATTTTTGTGTTTAGTCCCAACTATTTCTGCTGTGTAAATCAGAAAAAGGACTGGGGAGAGGAACGCTCCTTGAGGTACAAATCACCAAATCAGTTATTGACTAAATTACTTTTTAAATTAAATTATAATTTTTATATTTCCGGGCAGAAGCAATAAACTAACTAATTTTACAAATTATAAATAAAATGCAGTACCCGCATTTAACTACTTACTTAATAACCACAAATTCCCCTCAAATTTCCATTTATCATTTCTAAGCTAATACCTAAATTTCTCTACAGATCCAACTTCTTCCCTACAACATTTCAATTTTCTGCTGCTAACGATCTTCTTTTTCATGACCTATTTTATCCTCATCCCTAATTATTTCCTGGTTTTCATGAACGTTTTTTATTCATTATTCTAGTTTCCATGTCCATATTTGGGTGATTCTCAAACTACGGGCAAGTTTTACATTATATTTTCGTCTTAACAGAAAGAAGTTAAAATAAAATAGTATAAATAGTCTTAATTAAATATTTAATTTATAATATAGATAGTGCCATGAATTTAAATGATTAAAAAGTACGAGAAAAAATGTGTGATGGAGAAATTAATATTAAAAGGTACCCAAACAAGATTTGGGTATCAGTTAACAAAGACAAACAAATAGACAAAGGCATTGATGACCTCAGGGTTTTATGCCTTTAAGCCCCGATAAACAAAACATTTTATTTTCGAAATTTTTCAGTGTGGTTACAAAAAAAAAAAAAAAAAAAAATGTTTGCTGTGTTTGCAAATCTAGCATAATAGCAGTTCATGATCATTGCTTGAAATTCAGATAATTTAATTTAAAATTTCATTGCCACGGTAATGATTCAGTTACATACGTCAATGACTAATTGTAAAACTGTCTTAATTCCATTAATTGTTTAGTATATTCCATATTTAATGCAGAATCGGATGATACCATAAGAATTGCCATAATAATTTTTTATTAAGGGAAAAAAATTCTTAAACATAAAATCATATTTATTTCCAGAAATAAAAAAGGCATCGAAAAATTAATTAAGAAAACATCTGACCCCGATTCACCTAATTCATTTAAATTGCTGGAAGGATGATGAAATTCTCTATCTAATGGTGAAAGAATATTAGTGAAATAATTGACCCCGACAGGAAATATCCACGAGAATGAGGCGGGAAAAGCTCCACGAGAATGAAAAAATGGCATTTTTTCCTTTAAAAACTATATGATTTACGAAAGTATGAATGTCATAATTTAATGGAGTGAGTTAAGGGGAAAAAGAAGAAAATATTTTTAAGCCGTAAATTCATAAAGATCAGCGAAAAATTCGGGTCACGTGAATGAGGGTAATAAACATAAACTTCCATTTTCTATGAAAGAACACCCCTGCATGGGCCGTAATAAAAAGAGGTGAAATCTTACTCGACAGTATTGACATTATTGAAATTCTCTTTTTGGGTCACTTAATTCCCTCTTGGTTGGTGTACGATTCGATAATTCATCCGTCCACGCTAATGGCGTCATATCCCACGGACAATTTTTAAGTATTTTTTATTGGTTTATCACTTACACCAAATGGTTGAAAATCGTGTTATTTTAATTCTTCTTCCGTTATATTACAATCAGGGTTACACATTTTTGTCAATTAATGAGTATATATATATATATATATATATATATATATATATATATATATATATATATTATGTAAGAAAAATCGTTACTGGTGACAGCCCACGACAATGACGAATAAGATAAAAAATCATCATATTCGATCAGAAGAAAATAGAAATATGATATAATTTTCATTTCATCAGTCAGATATCTGCTGACAGAAAATGTTTACATCTAAAAAAAGAGGTCACAATGCCGGGTTTGGTTTTGGATATGGAGTGACAAGAAGTTGCCCATAGTTTGAGAATCACCCATTTAGCAATACTAATAAGCATAAAAAAATTACGGATATATATATATATCCACCAAGATCCAAACCTTTTTCGGTACGTATTACCTCTCTAAAATTTATCAGGATATAATCCACGGGTGCTCCTTGGTGATAACGTGGGAACTATCGACAAGAATACATAAGACACGAAGACAAAATAAACAGTTTGCTGCAAAAACGGTAACAATTTTGGCAATATTATAATTGAAGAGAAAAGTTTGAATTTGTGGAGAAACAATTCAACAACAACTTTAAGTTATATGACAACTATTAAAAGCAAAATCTAAGAGGAAGTCAAGGCGGATGACTGTTGTTTTCCTATTGCAAAATTATTTAGCTCGCGCCTTCTGTCCTGAAACCTCAAAGATAGAATTTACAAAACTATAATTCTTCCGATAGTTCTTTACGGATGTGAAACATGGCCGCTGACTTTAAGGGATGAGCACCGACTAAAGGCCTTTGAAAATTAAAGTTAAAATATTTTGGCCGAAGAAGTATGATTCAACAGATTCAGACGGCCACAGAATCCAAAATTGTGTGAACTTAACCTAGTTAATGTAAGCGAAGTTATAGCCACGCATCGGTTAAAATTGGCGTGCAAAATTTTGAATCTAATAATATCTAAAATATTAACAAGCGCTCCGCTGCACACAGGGGTATTTGACCCGAAAAGCTGGCCAAAACTATTTCCTTCCATTTTATTAATTCAAAAGTCCTCAAAACGGCTTCTATATTTGTAATAGACATTAAAAATGCTTTTTTAGCAGTTAAAAAAAATACTCTAAGGAGAAAATTTTCATAAAATTAATTTTTACATAAATCCACCGACTGTGAAATAGGCATCCATGGGTTTACAATTTATGTTCATATTATTTTCTCTTTATGCATTGCACCCATGAAATATGCTTGTAACTAATTAAAGATTTATTATCATTTATCTATTACTATTATTTTAAAAAAATGAAAATAGTGTAAAATAGGTGAATATAAAAAGTTATGGTGATAAAGAAAAACAATGTGTTTTCCTTATTCATTAAGAATTGTTTAATACCTCTTCGAAACACAACTTATATCCCAGGAAGAAACGCACCAACCTTTCTTGAAAATGCATATTAAATTTAATTATTCATTATTCGCTTTCCTCGTCATGAACTTTCTCATCCTCGTTATGAACTTTCGGAATCACCACTATCGGTTAAGTTGGTTGGGGGAGACAACATTTCTAAAGTTTCCTTACAAAACCTGATACCTTTTTTCTTGAACTTCTCATACCTGTGATAACTGGATCTGATGTCAATATTAATCTGTTAATTACATCCAGATTGCACTCTATCCGGTAAAATTTTGTGGTCTTATTTTCTCTATAAACCCGGAAATGGTTATTTCGAGTTTCTGCTGCTTCCTCAGATAAAAGACCAATATGAAGTAGAGGGCTTTTTATCACTTCAAAACCATCTCTTAAAAATTTTGTGAACAGATGGTGTCATAGCATACCATTGATAAATCCGTTGTAAATTTTAAAGTAACAAATGATTTTTCAGAGCGTCCACCAGATCTTGAGCTTTTAATTGATATCGTCCCACTTTGCCATTTCTTGTTGCTGTTTCAAAAACATTTCTTTTCCTTGAAGAAGCATTCCATCTTACTTAGAAATCATGCCTCAAAATTAATCATTTATGTTTTAGCTGTTTCACCTGCTCTATGCTATTAGCTAGGCAATATTTCCCAATGAGAAAAGACTACGAAAATTCCTTATTTTTTTTTTTTTAAGCTAATGCTTTCGACTTTAAAAATATGTCAAATAATTCCCTTCTAGTTATTATTATTATTCCAGAAGATCCTAAAATATAAATAAATGAAAATATAACAAAATTGATTTTTTTTTATTATTTAATGAAATTGACATTTTAGTAATAAAAAATTATAAGTCTCCGAATCGCAGATATTCGCAGAATTTTTTTCAAGAAACATAATCAACGATAATTATACATTATCATAAAAAATATTTCGTTGCCCAGAAATGCCCAGAAGTATAACTTTATAACCTTCAAATTTAATTTTTAGCTCTAAAATATACCTACCAAAAAAACAAAAAGATATTGATACTAGTATTGAATACAAAAAATTATAACTATGTGAATAACAATTACAAACTTTGCCTCGAACTATCCATCATATGATAACGCCGATACTTCAGTAAGAACAAAGAAAATTAATATATTTTGTAGAACAATACTTATGAGCACAGACGAGTTAAAGGATAAGGTCAGATTTGAATTAGAATAGCCGCCGGATTAAGGGCCTGGAAGAGATAAGAATCATGTTGCATGGTTCCACAGGTCTTCTACTTCAACTTCGAGTCATTATTTACCAGAAATTTCAAACTTCAAAAAATGGGTTTTGGCCAGCTTTTAGGGCCAAATACCCCTGTGTGCGCTGGCTAGAAAACGTCCGAGGATTCTGCGAGTCAATGATGAAGTTGGGATTAGACCGGGAAAGGTGAATGTATGTATGCAGAAGGCGATTGGTAGTGTCGGCATAGAGCTTTTGGGTTCGTTAAGCCTCTATTATTATTATTATTACCACCTCCCCAATTGCGGTTTCTAGCACCAAATATAAATGGAACAGGTGAAGGAAATCACTTTTTCTTATGTTCGGATGAAATTGAACCCCTTGAACAATAATTACCGGTTCTAACTTTTAATAATTCTTATACATATAATTAAAGTTTACATCTAAATATTTATGAAAATATCAAATATACATTAGTTTTCTACCTATTGTATGGCGTACCTATTTAAATTAAAAGTTATTCAAAACTCGTGCTAGATTTCGTGGTAATTTGTCTGGAATTAGTTGCTAGCACAAATTGGGTTTGAGGTTACGGGGGCTTGAAGGAAGTTTAACCAGAGCAATGTTAGGCAACTTAAACCGTAAGGATGCCTATATGAGTCTCTTTCTTAACTTTAATTGGATTAGTTCCTGTAATTGGATCTTTAAGCCCCAACTGATTAAAATCAGTGATAATTTGGAATTGGTCCTTTAAAATTTTCTTTTATTGTTTTGTCATGTTTAGTTATTGTTTTATCTATTTATTTATTTTTGCATTACATTTCTCACGCTGGAAAGAATATCTTGATAACTCCAAAAAGAAGATTCATAGACTGTTGGAGACTATTGTGAATGTACTGTTTTTTCATTTGTGACTTTTTCAAATGACTGTGAATTCTAAAGAAAAAAAATTTCCTGCCCGGTATTCTTCCTATTATGCAATATTTTTAGATTATATAAATATAAACAGCAGATTAATATTTAATTTTTAAATTGTATTAATCGAATTTTTTTCATAAGGAAACGTGAAGACCATTACACAAGTAGGATAATTTTATCCTAGATTTATTGAAATTTACACGTGTATAAAAAACAAAACAAATGTATTGTAGATTAACCAATAAAGTCATTACCTCAATTATATTAATCTTTCTACAATATATTGAGCTTTTAGATTTGCCTCGAATAATTAAATATTTTATTATAACACATTATTAAGTATAATCATTTTTATTAACCTCCAAAGCTTGTTGATCTAGTAGGTAATCAAAATATTTGATGCATTAATACCATCTAATATTGTAAAAAAAATTTTGTTGAAAACTTGATGTTAATATAGGTCTATTAAATTAAATTTATCATTATTTATATGTATTGTTTTGTTTATTTTCAACAATTCTTTCTTTTTAGGTTCTTCTTCTCTTATTTTTTTAGCCAATAATTGATGACCTTTAATTTTTGAAATAGATACTATGAATGGGATTTCTTTCAAAATCATCCTATTCTTATTATTTACGCTTTAATTTTACCTTTAAACTATTCAAATTAATTATTGGCATGATTTAATAATAATGTAAAGATGTAACTATCCCTTTACAGATACACCAATGGAAACAATAAATATTAACGTCATATTATTGACCGAGACATTACGTTTCAAATATTACGGTTAGGTAGTTGTCTCCGAACAAATGTTTGCTTTATCACCTTTGTTTGGTTTATCTTTGCCCAAGGAAGCAGGACGCCAAACACAAGAATGACCATGGTTTGTAGGAAAACAAAGCGGCGCACCCAGACAATTTCGCAATT
This sequence comes from Aelia acuminata, assembly GCA_911387785.2. NCBI lineage: Eukaryota > Metazoa > Arthropoda > Insecta > Hemiptera > Pentatomidae > Aelia > Aelia acuminata. The sequence continues at coordinate 58,140,956 of OU426979.1, forward strand.
TAAATAGCATAGATCCGTTCCGCCATTACCATATCTGTGTCAGTCTAGTCACGCCCTTCAAAAGCATTTTATAATGTCAATGACACTCCTTGAAACTCGTTAAAGATGTTTGAACGCGTTCAGTTATCGACAATCTTCGAAGTCATGTCTATGTAGTCTACTCAAATTATGAAGTTGTCGTAACTTGTTGTAACTTTAAATGGTAGTTGAAACAATTTTATTCATGAAGAAATTTCAATTTGAATGTATGTGCATTGAATAATGAGCAATATATTAGGTTAACGGGTCAAAGATTCAGCAACATTTCGAAGTTTGTCTGTGATGATTCTTCTCTATGGAACAAGGTTTAATTCCATGGGTTGCTATATAACATATAATATGATTCTAGGTTAACGGGTCAAAGATTCAGCAACATTTCGAAGTTTGTCTGTGATGATTCTTCTCTATGGAACAAGGTTTAATTCCACGGGTTGCTATATAACATATAATATGATTCTTCTGAATTCTTTTTTTAATAAAATCCCGAACTTGAAACATTGTTATGTCAAGCTACAACGTAAACTATTTTCCTTGTCAGGCAGGCAAATGTTCCGCATCAGAATACTGTTTAACAAATGATACACACATATCTCAAGAACTCTTTAAAAATTAGTTCACCTTTGGAATCGCGTGTTCGCAACCCGCCAGGTAGCCATAGGATTTCTAAAGGGAGTAAAAAATCCTTCGCTATGCCGTCCTACTGATGGATGTAAAAGAAAGATCCCGAGAGCCTGTGCGATGTCAGGTACTTGTTAAAGATCCCTATCCTAATTGTACCTGGACAGGCAAAATTTAGGAATCGCATCGTCCCCCCCATCGTCCGATTACCCTTAGTAAAATAAAGGGGGGTTAAAACAAAACAAACAAACGCATTTCAATCGTACGCAAAAACCTGATAAGTATGCAAATTTTATTATGTATGGTAAACAGCTGTTACGAGTTACGAATAAGGGTCTGGCCACACATGTCCGCACCGGATCCGCACCGTAGTATTAATATAGGTTATGTTCAGAATATTTTTAATTTAACTTACATATTATTTTTAGTTATGCCTAAAGTGGCCTTTGTCTGACCTGTGTGGCCTGAACTTTAGGCATAACTAAAGGTAATATGTAAGTTAAATTAAAAATATTCTGAACATAACCTATATTAATGCTACGGTGCGGATCCGGTGCGGACATGTGTGTCCAGACCTTAAACCGAGTTAAAGTTGCCTTTTATCAGAACAATATTATCTCGACCCTGTTATTTGGGAAGTGAGAGCAGGTCACGCTTAAGAAGCTCTTTATTTACTTTGCTTGATATTAAATCCCCGAAACTAATCATGGTATGAAAGTTGTCTTGTTTGAAATGGCTGTTTTGTGAAGACTATTGAAACAAAAACCGACATCTAGGATGCTATGTATTCCTGATATTTGTGCTAAGTAATAATCTCGCAATTTATCGCCACACAATTCCTTACGCTATGTATTTCCGGAATTGAATGATGGAGAGAAACCTTTGCGACCCTATGTCAAAATCAGTATACATTTCAGTACAAGGGAAAAAAAATCAAATTTGATGCAGTTAAAACATACTCATATGCGCTCTTGATATCTGGCATTTCAGAAAAAGTCATTTAAAGCCTTTTCATTTCAAGACTTCGAATAATAATAACAATAAGTCTTAATTGAAAATTACAAAACAAAAAATGGTGTGACACATTGCCCTTGGCGTTATGCCAGTAGAGGATAGTCGTTTGTTCATCCTCACATAACACGTGTAGGGTCCTACTGGAAGTGATAAATTTGAGTTATTGCCAGAAACTCGGTAAACAGGATAACAATCTGTTTGTTCATAACATAACGTGTCTTCCTTAATCTGGTTTAGTGTTGACCTACTTATGTTTAATAGAATAACACGAAGAAAACTTTAGTTTTGGTTTAATTTTTTATTAGTTGTTTTTGAGTTATAGGCGTTGGAAAACGGTGTTTCTACCAAAATCGTAAAAATTATAGACTTTTAATGTTCGAATCCGGCTAACCACTGAACCGATTTTAACTTTAAATATATCAATCTATTTGCAATAGTATACCCTTTTATAGTCTATAGAAAAAGCAATACTTTATGAGCAATGTTTGGCGATTTATATGCGAGAAATTGAAAAACAAATATAAAAATTTCGTTGTTTTTAGGCCACTGAGCGCTAAAAAAGTTCATGTTTTAATTACTTTGTCTCCCCCTGGAGTGGACTAATTATAATTTAAGGAGCTCTTTTTACACAGAATTGGATATTCTAACACTATTATAGGCAACATTTTTTATTTGGGGTATCCCTCTTCAAATTTTAGTCATTGATACTTAAGGGTAATACATTTTTCCGCTAAAATGGCAAATACTATTGGATAATTGATTGGAACGGTTTAACCGATTTTACCTTTGAGTAACTCACTCAACGCGAAATTTATGCCCATTCATTTTATCTTTCATCAATTGTTTTTTGAAATATGAGCAAAAACTTAAAAAAAAAATCGATCTTGTTTGCCTTTAAAATTTGATAGCAACCGATCTAAGGTGGAAGACGTTCACATTTGTGCCTCCGCACACACGAAATGCCTACTTTCAGCCTATAAGATCGACAACTTTCTTTAAATCAGACACTTTTCGGACCTCAGCTCCCGGACTAAAGGGTTACTATGGAAGGGGGGGGGGAGGAAGAATATTAATAAATAACTACCTCTGTAAGATTTAACTGGTTATTTAAAAAAATCCTATATTTTTCCTTTCACTTACCTATATATGAAATACATAGTAACTGGAAGTATTGCGATCTTGAAAAATTTCGACTTCCGGTTTTCAACGGAAATACACGTTTTGGGGTTCCCTCAGTCCAAATAACCAAGTCCCGCGAAAAGGTCTGTGTGTGCGTGTGTGTGTGTGTGTGTGGGTGTGTGTGTGCGTGTGTGTGTGCGTGTGGGTGTGCGTGTGTGTGTGCGTGTGTGTGTGCGTGCGCGTGTGCGTGCGCGCGTGCGTGCCTGGGTGCGTGTGTGCGTGTGTGTCTGTGAACAGACTAGCTCGAAAACTATAAACCGTGCGAACCTGAAATTAGGTATTTAGTGTACGTATATGCCCGCGATGTGACAGCAAAAATTTCATCTAAATTGCTCAAAGGAAGGGGGTACTTTATTTAATAAATTTTGTATCATTTTTCGTGTTTTTTTTTATTTACTCAAAAACGGCTTTCACGATTTTGATCAAACTGGGTATTTGATGTATGTATATACCAAAGATGTTGTTAAGATGTAGGATTAAATGATCTTAACTTGAAATAAAAACAATAATATAAAAAAATATAACAATTCCTTTAATTGGTACAACAAAATAAATAATAAAATTCTTTGTTTCCAACATGTAATACGCAACCGCTTCAACTCAGACTTTGAGTTAAAAAAAACTTAACAATAATGTCTCACCCTTCTTATTCCTGGTCAAGGAGCTCCAACTGGTATGCTTGCGAGGTAGCAATTCGGCAGCGACAGAACAGGTTAATTCATTAACTTGTGCGCAATTGATAAGATAAATATTATTTTTTTTAAAAAGGCAAAGCACAGCTGTTACAATGTGATAGCCAACATTTCATCAAAATTGATCAACCGGAGGGGGGACTTTACTTAATAAATTTTGTATCATTTTTTTTTATTTGCTCAAAAACGGCTTTCACGATTTTGATCAAACTGGGTATTTGATGTAAGTATTTGCCAAAGATGTGATAGCCAACATTTCATCAAAATTGATCAACCGGAGGGTGCTCTTTATTTTATAACTTTTTTTCCAATTTTTCGATTATCTCAAAAATGGCTTTAACGATTTTCATCATATTCGTCATGTTTAATAAAAATTAGGTGTTATTTAATATCAGGTAAGCGTTATCATTATTAAAATGTTCTGAGGGGATTATAGAGCAAATGAAAAGAAAAATAAGAAATTAATGTGGAAAAATGTGGAACTTAGAGAAGTGGCATTAACAAAACGCATTAATTTCTTATCTAAGTAAGTTGGTAAGTGAAAGTTGTGTGTTGCGCGCATGCACCAGATTTTTCAATTTCGTCTCTTGCAACCTACAACCTATACCGATGACACTGCAATTTTAACCATACATAATAACCCAAGACTGGCATCACTAAATTTGCAAAATTACTTATTACATTTACAAAATTGGACTCACTCTGGAAAATGAAATTAAACCATAATAAATCTCAAAATATAACATTCACATAGCGACGCGTCACTTTCCCACCAGTTTACATCGGAGACAATCAAATACCTCAGACAGACTCATTTCGCAGGACTACTATTCGACAGAAGGTTGACTTGGGGCCCACTTGTGAAAGTGAAAAAGCAGACTCAACAAACGACTCAAAATACTCTTTTTTCTAAATCGTCAAAATTGTAGATAGAATATAAACTCAATACATACACCTACTTACTGAAACCAATTTGGACATATGCCTCAAAGATTTTCGGCTCAGCAAAGAGGACTTAGTTACAAAAATTACAAAATTTTCAATCAAAAATTTTGAGATTAATAACGAACGCTCCCTGGTACGTAAATAACAAAACTCTACATGCAGACTTACAACAACGAACCGGAGAACACATACGAACTCTTTACACACGCTTTTACGGACTGATCAACAGCATGGCCACGGTTGATATGCCTGTTGCAAGGCTTAAAAGAAGCTGGATGAGAGACCTGCTAACCTAAGGTATCAAGCACGGAAAGAGTTGCTGCTGGGCACTTTACTTTCATCATGCCCAAAATGCCTATGTATTAATTCTTTGAACACATTCATGATAGTCGCTTGCTGACAAGTGTGAATTTAAGTTAGAAGAGAAAAAAAAAATTGTCTCATTTTACATATTTTAGAAATATTTTTAATTTTGAGTTACAATACAAAAAATTAAAAATCCTGAAAGACTAATTTAATTTAAATAAATGAAATAATTTATTAATTACTCAATTGAGTTTATGACGCATTTTATCCTTTCATGATATTTTCTTTTCGTCCTTTTTTAGCTTTAACTTTTTACTCTGAGAAATGATATGATACAGACTCGTAACTTTGGAGCTCTGAAAAACCCTTAATAAATGCCTTTGATTAAAACTCTGAATGTAGAGCTCTCACGGTCTTGATGAAATCTGGTAAATTTATTAAGATCGTATCTTTGTTTTTTATTTGTTGTGTAAATTATAAAATCGCAGATCATAGCTTTATTAAAATATTTGTTTAATTACATATGCATATATAATAACGTAAATTACATAAAAACAGTTCGTTTTAAAGTATGCAGAGGATTGGTAATATTATATTCATGAATTTAAGAAAAAGACTATTTTTATCACTTATTTTTCAAGAGACGCCAGAATCCATTTATTTTCTTTAAAACTCTTTTTAAGACATGTCACTGCATTAAGAAAATTGCCTTCTTTATTTAATTTTTTTTGACGGATGATTCACAAAAATAAAAATGACCCCTCATTTATCCCAGTAATATAATCTGTCATACTTAAATAATGATATGTATAAGGTTAAAAATAGTTTCTGGAATATTTTTTTCGACTTCTTACAGTTAATAATAAACTTTTGGAAATAGATTTATATCACAATGATAATGCTGTAGAAGCTGGTTTTCTCTTAAGGTCGATATATGGTATTATTATAAAATTGATGTAACTAAACATTTGTTTTCCAGATTCGACGTATAATTTCGCAAAAATCCGCAGAGGCTTCTGCACTTGTTTTTCATTAAGTGATATGAAATTAGAATATAATAAAATAAATATAATCTCTTCATACGATTGATAAAACACACTTACCAAATGTGAAATGTTACAATTATATCAAACTCAATCACGTAATAAGGCTATCCATTTAGCACAAACTAACTTAAGAGTATTTCATCTCATAAAGAGTTTCTCATAACATAAAGAGAGCCAAAGTCTACTTACAAGTATTTTACCAAACAAAGAAAATATCGAGTAGTGTCAGTGACGAAATATCGACACTTTGAATTATATCAAAATCTCCACACCCATGGCAACAAAGCATCCAATGGTCTTTGCAAATGATTCCTGCTTATAAACCTTTTTTTCTGTTGCTTCTTCACTCTAACTAAATTTGGTCAATCAAAGGAAAATAAAAGTTCATGTTCTAATATCGAATAAATAATTTTTAGTTTCTTTTTACAGAATGGTCTTCTACTATTTACACGGTTCACGAAAAATCCTTATTAGACACTTCGAATAAGAACCACTCCAGCTCTATGATCCAATGCTTCAATAAAATTTTATACTTCATAGGGCTTGTTGTTTCTATTTTTCTATTTATAGGAAAGTCAGAAGAGTTGTTTTGGTATCTGAAGGTGAAGAGGAATAGTGATGGATGACCTCTTGCCCTACCTTGGCCAAAATAACATTTACTTTGTAATTCCTTAATCTCTTAAATAAGCACTATATAAGATGCCTACCGCTAATTTAACTCGAATAAGCCCCTCAAGGTATATTAAGTCTTCTCGTTCTTGATATAAACTAGAATTCCCCAAGAGACCTTGTAATGGTGAGATGAATGTTGGGACGGAGGGAGAATCTGTCAGAGGGCGAGATGGAAGTTGGCCCAATTTGTCAGTACAGATCGATGTCGTTTGTCATCCTCTTATCCGTAGGGTGGCTAATGACTTTCTGTCGCTTCCTCCTTCTTCCTTCCCGAATAACAAATAATGAAGATCTCTGGATCATTGCCTTCCTCTTTGAAGTAGGTACGTTAAGGAATACTGCGTAACGCTGCGTTAGAATGGCACCTATCACAGGTTAAAATCTGATTTCAAAAAGAACAAGCAGATCATTTCCTTCATAATACGTTTCTGATTCTTCAACGTAAAGTATTAGTAACTTTTGTGTTCGATAAGAATAAATAAATTAAACTCTTTCCTAGGAACAAAAATCAATCAACAAAATCAAGACATTAGATATAAAATATGGTTAACTTTCTATTCCTTTTAGATTTTCTAAAACAATTTTCATTTTATCTATTATTCTAGACTGCAATATGGGAGGAGTTAATGCGTTCGACGCCTTCCGAATAGGCCATCGTCAGATCATTCACATTTCTTTCTCGACTTGTATCAGTAGCAGATCAAGAGGGGAGGGCCTATTTATAACAACAATCAAGTATCTATAAATTGAACATAACCCCTAAAAGATTTTAATATTTTATTTTAATGATAGGATAAGTAGACTGTTGTACTCGTATGTATTTTATATTATAATAATTTACCCATTTTATTTTTAAAACAGTCTCATCTTTTTTATTTTTTTCTTACATCAGAAGCTTTCGGTGCTTGGCACCATATTCATCTAAAAATATTTATCATGTTATAATTATATAAAAATATTTTTTGTACAATATTTTTTATTGTCATTAGTTATTTTAGCATTTTCATACCTGTATATTATTATCCTAGTGGACATCGTCTGATTTCTAAAAAATTTTTGATGAGATTTTGGTTTTAAATTATTGTTGTGATTATAAATACGCGTTTTTAAATCGGTCGAGATAACTCCAATATATGATTTGTCACAGCTTTTACAAGGTATTTTATATATTAGGTTGCGTTGATTTAATATTGGTATTTGGTCTTTTGTTTTAGTAATTAAATTTCTGATGTGATGTTTTGGTTTTAAGGAAAATTTGAATTCATTTACATCCATATCTCAGCAAATCAGAAAGAATTAATGAATTCAAAACTAGAATCGGCCAACATTTCCTTACAATATTCTCAAATTATCAACCACATTCTACAATAATAATAAAAAAAAAAAAAAAAAAAAAAAAAAGAAAGTACAACTTGATCGGTCAATTTAAAGTAGTGGGGGCTAGGGTGGGGATGTTTATAATAAAGAGGGACTTAATCCATTGGTTGATTTATAGAAGCAGTAGACGGATGTTTCCCATGTTTCCAGTAAAGGTATTATATATAAAAAATTTCAGTAAAATAATAATATAATATAAAAAAATATGTTATGATTTTAAATTTTAATTTTTTAACATTATATTAAATAGAATCCCTACGTGTGACGAAGATGAATCTCATCAAAAATTTTTTAGAAATCAGACGATATCCACTAGGATAATAATATACAGGTATGAAAATGCTAAAATAACTAATGACAATAAAAAATATTGTACAAAAAATATTTTTATATAATTATAACATGATAAATATTTTTAGATGAATATGGTGCCAAGCACCGAAAGCTTCTGATGTAAGAAAAAAATAAAAAAGATGAGACTGTTTTAAAAATAAAATGGGTAAATTATTATAATATTTTATTTTATTTAATGTCGTAAAGAAATCGTGCATGTAAGAAATGCATAGTTCATTCAATGCTGAAAATGTAGATTAAAAAAAATAAACTTAGAAAAGAAAAATTAGTATAAAGTAGAAAAAAGATTGGTCTTGCTCGGGATTTGAGCTCGTATTTTCTTATCACTAGTAAGACGATCTTAAAAAATTATATTAGGAACTTTCATGTTATCACGACAAGAAGAAAAAGTTAATTAATGTTTAAAAAAGAATAAAATACGAGTATTTAATTATTTGAAAGCCTTATGTTTAATAAGAATAAATTTATTGGACTCTTTCCTCTGAAAGGTGGAGCCAACATAGCATTACCCACCGACTTACGCATAACCTTGTATGCGATGTTCGGTAACAAAGTCGCATAAAAAACTTCAAGGTTGGGCATACCCCTTTATAAAAATTTACTTTTTAATTTTTAAAAACATTAATTTTTATAAAACTAATTTTACTCATAACTATGGCCATACAACTCAGATGCCAGAATTCCCGAAGAGGATGAAAAGGATTTCCTGGAATAAATAATTAAATAATGGTTCAAGTTTTGTGTAGATGCCGATGTATTTCGATCTCTCTAATGCCTCATATCTCTCTTATACTGGTTTCATCACATCTCATTACTTATTATCGCTGGCTAAGCGATAGAGATAGCTGTAAAAAATAAATGTTATAAAAAAAAAAAAGGATCACTAATAATTGGAGAGGGACCATTTTTCTTCTTCTTTTTTTTTTTTTTCTGGCCCCATCGTTCACTTTTTTTCGACGGTTACGAATTTTCTCAAACCACTGAAGTTTTTTGCGGAAACTTCAGGAGCGTTTAGTACTCAATTCCGAATCGTCGAAGAAATGAAAATAAGGTAAAAGGTTGCGAGGGTAGGATAAACGTTGTTCCTCATAACTTAAGCAAATTGCATCCCATTTCAAGTTTTTTGCCTTTTGTTATGATAATGAACTTTTTCTTTTTTGTTATCAGCAGGGCTATCATCTCTACTTAGAATTTTTTGTTTTTGAACTGAATGGTTTTTCTTCCCGTTCGTCTTAGACCTCTTGTCATTTCTAGAGTCAGATTCTACCCAGAAAATTATATTATTTCTCATTATTTTGTTTAATACATTTCTACCGTCTTATCCAAATGTCCCACCCAATGAAAAAAATTGTATTTAGCTGTCATCTGTAATTGACAATGAATAAAAAAAGTCAACGTTTTGGATGCTCCATAAAAAATGAATCGCTTATAAAATGCATACTCCCGCTTATGGGTTGTGTATTAATCAGTTATGGCCTCCGCAACAGTATTTTCGCGGACACCTTTCGAGAATCTGTCGATGCCAATCAATCAATTAAGTGCTAAAATGCTTGAATTAAATTCTGGATCAAGATTAAGACTTAATAAAGGTAGAAAAAAAAGAGGTTTTTTATAGAACCTCGGATGACGGGTGTCCGGTTATTGGCACGGAAGTATGGCTTTCCATGTGTTTTTTGCATTTGTCCGGACTACATATACCAATTGACGACAAACTAAGCGTAGCTTCGCTTTGAACGATATGTTTTTCTAAAGATGGTCGACGAGCTTATTTGAATTGGTTATGAGAGTCTTGTAAAACTATACTGAGTACTTATATACATATATGTTAATATGCGATTAGTGCATATATAAATTCATCTAACTATATTACGAAAATAAAATAAATGAAAAGGATATAAAAATAAACAAGAAATCTCGTGGGGTTCGAAGTGTTAAAGCATTTCTGTTAAGCGATGTATGGCATGATGCTACAGTTTTTCAAAGTTATTAAAGCATTTGCGAAGTGAACGATAAATTAGCTTAAAATGCGTTTACTATTCATATTTAATTTGTTCTGTATGAATTAAATAAACTGGAGAGACGTAAACAGGAGAAAGCTGATTTCGCAGCTTTATAGAAGGTATTTATTTATTTGTATGCATTTATGGTTAAATAAATTTAGGTAATTATACATAAATAAATAAACTATTACCTGTATTCTTTCAACTTTCCCTGTAAGTTGTAGATCAAAGGTGTGGACTAGTATTGATTACGATAATGCCCCCTTAAGCCCCCCCCCTCCCACCTCCAACTACTCCTGGGCAGGCCTCGCACTACTATTCCTCAATATACCTAGGCTATATAGAGTTCCTGGAGCTGTGTCCTAAATCGGTCCCAATCCACCTCCGCCTTTACAATCATAACTCCATCTCGCTGTTCCATCTGCCATCGGCTGATCTTGACAACCTCTCCTATACCTGTCGTCTTTTCCTACCTCAAGATATTCTACTCACAGTATCATTTCTCAAACTAGCGAAATAGGATTTGTCAACAAATCTTTGTGCCAAAAAAAATTGGTGCCAAAAAAAAAAAAAAAAAAAAATTTCTCAAACTATATCCTCTTTATATACCGAAAACATTCTTCTATAGTATAATTCTTACAGCCCAACGATAAAAAAAAAAATTATGTATCCTTCATTCCCTTGAATAATTATTAACTAACAATAATGAAGTATTAATCAACAACAATAATAAGGACTATGAATCAAAATAACCTTTATTTTTGGTATTTAAGTTTACCTTATACCTTAATTATAAATTTTGAATTTTGTTCAGCTAATATGTTGAACTTAGTCATTTACTCATCGGGAGTACGAAACGGTGGCTTGTAATCATAAAAAGAACCTTTTTTTAGGATATTGAACTAACTTTACATGTGTTTTACATTTAAGTATAATTTTATAAATTTAACCTTTCTTTCAAAATATGTTGTGAACCTGAAATTTATTATTTATAATACTATACTCATCAGTGTTTACTTTTTTTTTTGTTTCTCAAATACACTTTAATGAGCAATCCCATATCTCATGGCATCCTTACTGAACATCCGTTTCAGAATCCTTTCTGCTGTCCATTGTGAGTATTTTTTAATAATAAAGCACGAGATACATACATATTACCGAACTCGACTAGCTGTTGATATTTAATTTAACCAATCAAGTATTATAACTATTGATAATTATTTTACATATGTTCATATGAAAATAATAGTTCAAATTGTACAAAACGGTTACCTAACAAATTCATTATTTGTTTGAAAACTTTCCATATGATTGAACTTTTCCCGAATTTTATTATTTTAATTGAGATCTCTAAAATTATATTTTGCATTAAAAAATTATTTCCTTGTTTTTTTAAACTATACTATTCTTACTTTAGATGTTCTATTTTTATTCTGCCTCTTTCTACTTCCTATCAAATGTTTGATTGAATTTGCTTTTATAGGAACATTTTTCTTTACAACCACTGAACTTGCTTTTCCAGAAATTATCTGCCGCTATTTTTTCTTTTAATATATAAATAAATAGATACTAAATTTAATGACATAAAATAAAGAAATTCTAAGTCTACAATCCATAAATTTTCATTTCCATTTCAAACATTACAACGCTTCGCGCCCCCCCCCCCCCTCATTGCTACCATATACCTAATAATTGCTAAAATATATAAAAAATGGCTTTTACTTGACACGATTCATTTTTATATCGGGAAGATCAATATTTTGCATGCTACTTTCAACCCGCAGCTTATTACTTACAAACTATTTAATTATGCAAGGTCTATTATGATCGTGTAATTTTCCTAGTTAGTGAACGGCCTTCATAGGCCTTCACCATGACACTTTATAACAATTTATCAAAGTGCGTTGTATCTACGACAACGCTGAGAATCGCTTGTAGTAATCTATCGAGTTTTTATAAATGATTATAATGATATAATAATAATAATTACGAAAGTTATATAATATAGATATATAAAATGTAATAATTATCCCTAACATTTTTTAATTAATAGTCTAATTTTCTAATAAGAAGAATTAATAACTATATTTAAAGATCTGTCAAATAAAATAATAAAAAATAAAAGGGAACCATTTTTTGTATGAATGAATGATTTAATACTTTTTCAAAAAAGTAAGAATAATACTAATAAAAAAAAATAGTGGAAATATCATGCGTTTTCTGAAATGGTTTATATCTATCAACATAATTATTTGACAATTTTGGTTAATTATTCAGATTTACTTGAGGGCTTAGTTTGGGAGGGGTGGCGGGGTTGTGCTTCTGCCCTCCTAATTTTTTTTATTTGTTAAAAAATACAGTGGATATCATTTATAACGACATTGAAGGGACCGTAAAAACTTGGTCGTTATAGGCGATCGTCGTTACATCCGACACATCGCTTATAACGACGTCGGTCGTTATATCATGTCTAGGCCATTTTTAAGAGCTGATTGTTATGATAGCCTTCTTAAAATACTAATTTCCTATTATAAAAAGTATTATGTTTCAATTCCAGTCATTGGCTGCCACCAAAACCGTTATTCTATCCTTGGACAGTTTTCCATTAGAAAATTTCTCCCCCTTAAAATTGTAGTGTCCGATCAGGCAGTACCATGTAAAAAAGTTCAGTTTCATCTGCGTTAAAAATATCTGAATCAATTTTTTTTTAATTTTCGAATTGATGGCCATACTGACAAAAGCCAATCGCTGGTTATCCCTTGGGAGACGCTAGCAGTCACCGCTTAAAAAATAATATTATGGCGAGTACAAAATCTTTGAATCCATCCTCGCGAAATACTACTTGTCGAGTCGCTAAACGGTTTTGAAATGGATTCATTGATCAATTTTAGAAAATGATAGGATTTTTTGAGTAAAATTGTCACTGATATTGGAACATTTCGGCTGCGTTGGGGTCGAAACCATGTTATTAGAGCACCGTTGACTTTGTCGCCCGTAGCTCTCCTTATTTTTTTTTGTCTTGAACGATTCACCGCGTTCAACTAGTCTCCGAATGGTGCTCCTATTTTTCCATATTGTTAAAATAGTTCTCAAGTTAAAACAGTTCCTCCGCAAGACTTCTGTTCGACTCCCCATTTTCTTGCCGACAGCAAATGTGCACCAAAATTTATCTTCTAACGAAAATGCCCTTCTCCTTGACATGGTATCACCAAGCAAAAGTGTATGGAGAACAAAACCGCAACTAACATCCAAACAAACAACCAGATATCAAAAGTGTCTTATTTGAGAACTAGGCCACAACTGATCCGAATTAGTTTGAAGGAATAAAAACACAAACAATCAGGGGAGGGAGTTTCATAGAAAAGGTGATAGATGGGTCTTCCTGTCACCGAAGAAATATCCCGCAAGCCGGGATTGAAGGGTTCTTTCCGAAAGCCGGACGATATAACCGATCTTTTTGTTCCCTGGGGGACTCAAAATGGGTCGCTAAAGCCGATCAGTCGCAATAGCCGTAGTCGTAATAGCCGAATAAAAAATTCGTTAAACTATGACCATAGGGACAAGGGACTTAAGATTTCCGTCTTTATAAGCGGTATGTCGTTATAACCGATGTCGTTATAAACGATATCCACTGTATTCATATTCATTGATTAGAATATTCCTTAATTATTAAATTTTTGATAAGCATAATATTCAATATTTGTAGAATATACAACAGAATAATCTTTATAAACTCAAAAATACAAATTTCGTATTATGTCAAGAAAAAGATATTTGATTTTTTAGAAAATAAAACAAGAGATTAAGATAAAGAGAATAAAGTAAGATAAAGATATATTTTTTAAAGTTAAATTATTATTTGTTGATTAAGCATTAAAACTTTAGAATTTAATTATGAGTAATTAAATGCTTAGGAAACCGTAAATAATTGTTACATTAATAGATGCAAAGGATTGATGGATACGACTGATTTCGGTATAAGCTAATTTCAAATTAGTAAGGACCAGTCTTCAACTCTTGTTTTTCTACATTCCTTCGAAGGCCAATCCTTCCTTCTTCTTTTTTATTGCAACAAGGACCTCAGCATTCCACTCTGGCGCTTAGCAGGTGTCCATTGGCTTTGTTTTATTTTTCGTTCCCGGATTTTAAAATTCTGGAATTTAGTCCGATCAAAATCTCAATATAGGAATTTCGCGGTTTTACCTTCTTTTATTTTTTTTAAAGTCACCATTTCATGATTAACCTGCGCTTAACCACTGAATAAGCTTATTTTTATTTATATTATTAAATAGTTTTTACCTGAAGATAAAAGATATTCCTAGGCCGGGAATCGATCTCGGGTATCTAAAACACTTGTAGAGTGCTCTTTACGCGGCCAATCTTTTGTCTCCAGTTTAAAATGATTTAATAATTATTGAAAAATAACTATCCGTCTATATCTATATAAATAAAGATACAATTCTGTTTGTTTCTTCTTTATAGAAATCCGTTTGTCCTAAATTCTCCAAATTTCGCTCAGTGGTTCTTTGATACCAGGTGCGAACACCTGCCCATATTAAAATTGTATAACTTCAGCCGATCTTCAACTGTTATTCTTTATTCTCCAAATTTCGCTCGGTGGTTCTTTTAGACCAGGTGCGAACACCTGTCCATATTAACATTGCATAACTTCAGCCGATCTTCAGCTGATATTCTTTCTTGTTATAAAAATCATAGTGATCTCACTTTTCAATATTTTTTTTTTTTTTTACGAAATCGGCCGTTTCTTTAGAAAAATGAAATTCCCCGTGTGAAACTGGGATATACAGCTATAGTCTATGTATATAAAGATGAAATTCTGTTTGTTCTTTATAGAAATCCATACCGTTTGTCCTAAATTCTCCAAATTTCGCTCAGTGGTTCTTTCAGACCAGGTACGAACACCTGTCCATATTAAATAAAATTGCATAACTTCAGCCGATCTCTGGGTATATTCTTTATTGTTATAATAATCGTTTTGATCTCGCTTTACATTGGTTTTTACAAAATCGACCGTTTGAGTCGATAAAAGTCTCAGTTTATAGATTTTATAGATTTAAAAAATGAAATTCTCCGGGTGAAACCGGTATATATAGCTAGTAGAACATATAATGTTAAACTTTGACGTGTCTATTAATCGTAACATTTGTCCAGCCCGCGCATAGCGTCACGAGTATATGGGGTAAGATATCAAAGATCGTATTTTTTTTTTTTAACAAGGTTCATCATAATTTTAGGTAACTAAACAACACAAACATGACAGAAAAAATAATTTATTGAGGTGTTAAATGTATATAGTAACTTACATATGAAATTTAAGAACTTAAAAAAGAGGAACACTGAACATTACTAATAAACAAAACTTATACCTCCTCATAATCACTAGATTGTAAAAACGACTACCATTTTCTGTTTACATTAAGTATATATTAATATTTTTAATATTCGGTTTTAGGTGGTAAACTATATAGGTACTAACTCTTTTTTCATGAGCTTAGGAGTTGCATCACAATTGTAGCATTTTTGTGTAGGGTTTGTGTCTTGAAATGTCATACACAATACCATCGATCATAGTGAAAATCATTTGGTTTGCTACTCCTCAAGTTCACACTTCACTTGGAATCAGATTCACAATTGCTTATTCCATAAGACTGGCACTTTAACGGGTGAAAAGAGGAATTAAAATGTTTAACTAATAAGATGGTAATAGCCAAAGTAAATATATACTAATCGAACCAGGTTTATACTTTTTTTTTATCAACAATTCAAGCTAATCCTTAGCTTTGAGCTTTTGTTTTTATATTGTAATATTGATGTTTTCTTTCTTTTCTAAGATTCCAAATATTATATTAGCTCTAAAAAAAAGTGGTGACTTTGAATAAAAAAATACTTAATATAAATAAATCTTTTTATATTTTATATAAAGTTTTCAAAAACGAAAATAAACACTTTATGTCTGAGTTTATAAATCGCAACGTAAATCTCGAACAAATAAATGACTGAGGGAATTGTAAATTAAATAAAAAGTCAGAAATTACACAATCTCTAAATGTGTAAATACTAAGAGAGAAAACTGGAAAGCAATGTAAACAAGCCACCTCTAAGAAGTTGAGTAAGGAAATCATATTTTTGTCTGAGGTCATAGTAATCGAATATTATATAATTCGTTTTAAAGGTTGTTAGTTTTTTTTTCCACGGGAATTGACTCATCGATCCTTATGTATCTGGTTGAATGTTGCTTGTCGATACCTAGATATTTGTTACCATATATTTTTCTACTTCTTTGGTTATAATCGAGAAAAAAAAATTAATCTATTGATGTAAATCTATTTAGTTCAGCTTAAATTATTTTCTCTGCTAGGAGCTGGTTCATTAATCAATATGAATTGTTAAACTATGTGCAATGTGCGTGCCGCTAAAACTTATAAACGAGTCCCGGTACGGCCAAGGAAGTTATATTGTTTGGTAGCCCTTTATCCCTTATAAATGAACATTACACACCTGAAAGGAGTCCTGTTGAAGATATAAGGGCTGTAAGTTTCTCTCTCTCGGAATTTCTAGAGCAGTCCGGTACATGACTGATGGGCCAACGAATGATAAATTTAATTCAGGCACCCCGCAGACAGCACTTCGGTTTGTTATGGTTTTAGATTTAGCTGCTCTCTTCAAATTACTTTGGATTAAATTTAAATAATTATTTTTTCCTTGCTATTCAAAAATAAAGTCATCTCTTCACTGAATCAAAAATAAAAATAAACAAATGCAACTGAACTATTAAGCAAGTCAATAAAATCATAAGTGTTGTGTTATAGTGAAGCTCGTAGTCTATTTTAAAAAAAGAAGTTTGTTTGATTAATATTTTATACGATGTGTCCATGCATAGTTACCTACATTAGTTAATTTAGTTTGTTTTTTCATTAACTAAATGATCTCATATGCAGAGCATAGTGAACTTCTTGCGTTCATTCACGCCACTTAATGATGTTTTAGTTGTCTTAAACGTGTTTATAATGATATTCTTCTTACATTATTATTCTATTACTGTTCAATGGTTCAATTTCTCATGCTTTCTCCTTTGTCTTCATGTTTTCTGACGATTGCATTCCGTAAAACGGTTTATTCATTGTGCAGTTATTTCAATTTACTTGTGACAACAACTATGAAAGATTTTTATATGCCTTTTCCTCGCTCAAACCAGTCTGCCAAACGATGTTGTACAGGCTCCTCTGTATAAATACCTTTTTGCTGTTCGGGCCTATTAAGTTATCCCCGATGGGTAAACCTTTATCCCAAGCGGCACCTCGCTGTTATGTTTCCGTGACTCGGTACACCAAGAGGATATGCATAGGCGCCCCCTGGGGTCTCGTCAAGAGGATTTTCAGAGGTTACTTGATCCTCTCCCGTCCCCTGGGAATGCCCTGTTTACCCCATAGATGTCTCAATGTGCTTACGAAAATATTCTTTTCGTTTTGTTGGTTAAAGCCGGGATTGAACATTTTAGCAAAAATACTAAATACGCCTTTTTATTTTATTTTCTTTTCTTTTGCCTTTAAGTAATTCCGTGTTTCTCCAGTTCGTAAAATAGCGATAAACCAATACTTTATTTTAATATGGTTTTTACTTATTTTTTTTATTTAAACAAAATATTTCCTATTTATCTCTCAGATTTATTTTTGTTTTATCCTTTATATATTCTTAGGCTAAAATAAGTCATGTATTGTAAAAGAAGCTGTTGGAGAGGGATGAGAAGTAGCTATTGTCTTCTATTTTTTGTCAAGGTTTAGGCGGGAGGCTGTTCTTACAAGTGCCAGAAACTCTCATCTTGTATCTGTCCCTATACTTGTAGTTATTACCTGTATAATAACTACTAAATTTACATAGTTATATTCCATAGAGGCATCGAGGATTGCTTTTTCGATTATAACTAAATAATTATTAGCTTAGCTACTCATTAATGTGCAGTCTTTTTTGTGTGTTTTAAATTTTAAGTTTGAGTTGCTTATTTGTGAACCACGTCTGATTTTTTTTTTTTTTTTTTGAATAACTTTTTAGCGATTAATAGGGGATTTGTTTGTTTAAACATCAACTATATCTATGTTGCTTTGTCTTCCTCTTGTTCATTCTTATAGTTAGCACCTGTCAACAAATTACTGAAAAGAAGAAAATGAGATGAAGATAGAGCATATAATGACAGAAAGATAAAAAGAATCCAAATAAAATAGCTGAACCCAAATCGTCTTTCATAAACACTTGCGAAGCGTACCAATAATAATTTTCTCGTCACCATTTTAATAACCATGTTATCCTGTATTTTATGACGTAATCTACATTCTTAAAATCTTACAACAAACTATAAATTTGTTTACTATTTTATAGTTTGTTTCTTTAATAAATGGAGTGGTGGAAGAAATAAGACGGAAAGAAGGGGAAAACAAATATTGGTCAAAATAATTTGAGCGAGAGTCCTAACGAAGTTTACTTTCCGTGTTCACTATCGCTTTTAACGGAAAATGGATTCCCTACCTAATTTTATCAGACATTATTTATATAAAACTTATTAAGTTGTTTTTACCATGACTCATAAAGTTACATATTAACTTTTTTTATTTTCCATAATTCGTATTAAAAATAAACAGACTATTTTTAAAACCTGAAGTGAATCGTAACTTCGTAATGAAAGAAAAGGACTTGTTGTTTATTATTAGAACGTGTTTTTATATAAGTAACTTAGCTGTTTTTACAGTGACATCACTAAGATTCATCTTTCTGTGTGGTTGTAAGAAATCTCATGTCTCCACGAGATTATATAAGACCTATCTGATCGATTTACTCCTCGGTCAGTGGAGTGGGACTACAAACCCCTCAACCATGGTAGGGTGCGTTAACACCCGTAAAGTAACGTCCAACACCTTTGACGTTACTTTGAATATCAGCTTAAGCTGGCTGGCTGTTCACCAAACTGTCTACATTTTTTACCTGATGGATTCATCTTGATCATTTCAGTATTTGGTTTTCAGGAAAAAAAGTTTACCATAGCGAAGAAAAAAAAGGACTCGCAAATTTTTTTGGGTCTCAAGCAGTAGAAAATCGCACTTAATAAAATATGCTTAATTATTTAAGCTTACTCCAAAAATCTCCCCCCCCCCCCAAAAAAAAGGTTTTCAATGAATGTTAAAAAGACGCTCTTTAAAAATGATTTGGTTGTAAGCAGTGTTCCTGTGGTTGGAAGTTTCATCCGTTATAATTTTATCATTTTTTTTTTTTTTTTTTTTTTTGTGAGGAAGATGGATACCACTCTAACATTTCCCAGAGTTCTTCTAATAGTTTCCATATTTCAATTTTATTAAAGCACAAAATGCCTCTAACAATTTTCACATTTCTACACTTCTTAGTTCATACTATTAAATTTTCACATTTCAGAATATCCGCGAGTTAAACTTCACTCAACATTCAAACTCTTAAAATTTAAAGTAGCTATTCTGTAGCCTTGCATGTGTCCAATTAATTTCTTTTCAATGTCCTAATTATCTCTACCTATTATATTCCCTTTAGGATTTAACTATTTGTTATTATCATGATTTCTCTTCATTTTCATAATATTTTCAACATAATTCTCTATAATTTCATAAATGTTTTATATTTATTTATATATTACGATTATATATGTGTTTTTATTGATTTTTATGCCCCCCAAAAAATAAACACATTCTATATTGCTTAATGTATTACTCTCTTTAATGGTTTTTTACCCTATTGAGATTTTTGTTTTTAATTAAAACTGATAAATTATGTTTCTTTTGCAGCCATGGAGAAGACTTGATCGTTACTCCTTTCGCCCAAATTTTGGCAAGTTTACGAAGCGTGAGGAACAACTTCCTCTCACTCACAAATGTACCAACAAACAAGTAAGTATTATTTTATTTTGCCCCTTAAGTATCATTTTTATTTTATTTTATTTAACCGACTTCGACCGAAAGAGGAGGTTACTCAATTCGATACGTATGTGCCTTTTATTTTAGATATATTTCTATAATTAATTTAATCAATTAATTTTATTTGAGTTAATTTAATTATCTTGTTGAATGGAATAGATTCTTAATTTATTTAATGTATGTATATGCTACTATGACTGATCTTATTAGTATAATACTAACGTGAGTACTAAATTTTGTCTAATTTTGTTAATAAAGAAATGGGTCTTTAACAAGTTTTTGATATGGAACAGGGACCTCCATGTCCATCTCCAACCATAACAACCAAAAATTATTTTCTCTCTTTAAAAATCAAAGGGTTGACTGCCGGGTCATGAACCAGCATCTTTGAGTTTATTAGGTTTCTATGATAACCAATACACCACGGGATCCAGAGATAAAATAAACATATAGCAACTTAACAAAAAATTGAACTCATTTAATAAGACAAAACAAAAATTTTAAACGTCAAACAGCTATAAAGTATATAGTTCGAATAATAATTATCTTTATATTTAAATACATTTTGTTTGGCATTGTAAAAAACTTAGTAATAATGTTTAGTCTATTGAAAATTTCATCAACTATAGAATATTTGATCGAAACCTCCAATTTAAAGTATCTCTTATTTAATAGCTGACTGTGTCTTATTTTATTTTATTTTCCTATAGTAACTATTAACATTAATTTGTAGTAGGCATCGCAGAGGCTCGGAACAGCCAATACATGTACGTCCCCCACCGAAGGTGTGCATAAACAAAGATGCAGTAAATTGAGTTAAATTAATAACACATAATTGATATTTTCATTATGAATGAATGAGTATAAAGATCTGATTCTAATATTATTTATCATCTTAATCTAGTAAAAATTTTATAACCTATAAATTATCTCATCGAAACCTCCATTTTAAAGTATCTTTGTTTTATAGCTGAATGTGTCGTATTTTATTTGATTTATCTCTGGAATAAATTAAAACTTCTAGATTTCGTTTTATTTGGAAACTTTTTGATTTTAATCATAAAATTCTTTATAGCCAATAAAACTTCGAATCGGTATGAATTATAAAAGTTTCTCTTCTTAGTAATGTTTCTTTTTTTTTTTTTTTTTTAACAAAACGGTGTTTCCTGTTCTATGAAAAATGTCTTTATTCAGAAATAAATAAATAATATTAAAGATCTGGGCTGTAAAGTAGAAGCCCAAGAAACTATTAAATTAAAAACATAACCAATAAATCATATTTGATCTCTGAACCCAGTGTTATTGTATTGATTCTTTGAATTTGAGATCTCAACTTGTAGATTTGAACCACTATATAATACCTGATTCTTTTAGCAAATATTTCATTTTCGGACTTTCTCTTTTTTTTCTTTTTTTTTCTGTTGCACGTATTTTTGTTTCGGAATATTTTTAACACAATATTCCTTCGCCTTGTTTCATTATCGAATCAGAATGTTAAACAATATTTATATTTTGATGTCATTAACAACTATCACATTCATACCGTAGAATGTTGAAATTTTGTTAAAAATCTATTCAGAAAAAATTATACAGTTATAACAGTGCATAAACAAAACTGATAAATAACAACTGAAAGCATGTTAAACATAGATAAATGAAATTTAAGAACGTTTTCCTTAGGCCGATTTTATATTTCACCATTATACTTCTTTTTGGTCCCCTGAAAAGTAACTGATTTTCACAATCGATAGTTTGACGTCATAATGTCGATATTAAGTGATATTTAATTTCTACTTGTTATAAATACTTACACCATAACCTTTCAGACCCTTTTTCCTACTTTTCAAGTTTTTCACCGTCAATAAAAAAAATTATTTATTCTTTTTTTTTTTTCACTAACGAACAACACTGATACTGTAGACGGTAATTACCCGAACCGTTGATTGCAGGAATGTTTTTAAATTTACTAAATTTAGTTTGGTTTTAAGCCCAAACTAGTTGACAGTTGAAAAATTGAAAATTCATAACCGATGAACAATGCAATTTCATTTTTTTTTCTTCTTTAATTCTTTTAAGATTTGATACCGAATACAGAATAACAAGATGATACCTTTCATAATTATAAAATTTAAGATTTATCTTATGTTAAATGTTTTGTTCCATTTATATAGCATGTTAAAGCTACAAAATTCTAAATATGTAAAACTGAAACATTTTACGTTTGAACGTTTCTTGTGTAGTAATTTATACCTTTAAATTAGCCATGGAACGAGTCTAGGAATAGGTGACCCTGTTTGTGCATATCCGCTCTCCACAAAGCGAATTAATGGAATCAGAGTGAACCTAGTGAGTGTGAGCATTTAACGCAAAAGTCACTTCCCTAAAAAATTCAACTCAAGATTGTAAAGGTGCAGGTTCCTATTTGGTTTTACTTATTCCAACCTCTGAATATAGGGCTGCGGCGTGGTCTCCGACTCTCACGCTAGCGGTTCGGGTTCGAATCCCGCCAAAGCCCGCTCGATTCTGTTCGGTGACGGCCTCACTGAACAGACTCAGCGGCATGCCATGGATTAGAAGAGGTTGGTTACCCGTAGATAACCCGTCCCGATTAGCCCTCGTGGCATAAAGCGGACGTCAAAAAAAAAAAAAGTGTAGCGTTAAATAAATAGTACGATTCCCTAATCACCTTTCCGTAATAAAATTATCTACTATCATGAAAGAAGATGGTAAAGATTAGTTGATGTGATATTTTTTATAATGAATGTGAAATGTGGTTTCTTTCTCTGAGAAGAGAATGAAGTTTCGATACAAAATTAATCTGATAACGTATTAGTTAAAAAAGTTTAGTGCCTAGAAATTTAAATGGAAATTTAGCGCAAATCCTAAACGCACTAAAACCATTCAAGAAAATAGTGAAAGATGCTATTACGACTGGCCTATACTACGTCACGATGGGCAAGGTAACATGTGTCGTGCGTCGCTTTTTTTTCTACGACCTTCCTCATGTGACGTACTGACTTAACGGCAGTATTGTCCTCCTTCTTTTAAGTGACCTAATATTGCATATGTAACGCCAATGGAACTTCAGGAATTCGTGGATTTTTTGCCGTGATTTCAACATCATATACTTAATCAATATATATTATAAAGCAAAGTGTGCAATGTGCGTGCCGATAAGGCTCAAAAACGACTCAACATACGTTTAGTAAAGTTATGTCAGCGTGATGCTACATGACCCCTAACGGAGAAGAAGGTTTCCGTTTTTCTCTTAAGGGTGAAAAAATTGAAGAGAAAGGGACTGGAATTTTAAGGCTCTCGCACCATTTAATTAGCCTACCTAAAGATTACATACGAGTTTATGAATGAAAAATTTAGTTTGAGCTGCAGACTACCAGGAAGCGCTAGGGTGTGTTTCTATACAGCTGTTCTTTTTAAATTACTAAAACATCAAGCGAAAATAATAAGTTTCTCCTTTGCTTTCAAAATAAAATTATGATTTTACATCTCAGCAATCAATTAAAAAACCGCCTTGATACCTTACAAAATTAATTTTCTCATAAGAAGGTTAATTGATTAACAAAATACATTTAATCAATATATAACATATACTTAAGTAAATTTAATGCAGTATGAGTGAACATGTTTTAGTAGTACAGTGAGCGAATAAAAACAGACATAAAACAAAAAAGAAGAGCTGAATTGACTGATTACAAATCGATAATAAAATGTTTGAAGTTCTCATAAGAAGGTTAATTGATTAACACATTACATTTAATCAATATACGAGTATAACATATACTTAAGTAAATTTAATGCAATATGAGTGAACATTTTTTAGTAGTACAGTGAGCGTATAAAAACAGACATAAAACAAAAAAGAAGAGCTGAATTGACTGATTATAAATCGAAAATAAAAAGTTTAAAGTCTTCTTATTGTATGTAATTATGAAAAATGGTTTTATTACTATGTATGATGAGCATCCCAGTTGACAAAATGACCAACTCCAATTACAGCATTTCTTCAATAAGATTTTATCACCCACCAAATATCACCATGATATTTTGGTTTTCACTTCGTATTAGTAGGTGCAGAGTCCGGCCAAATTACGGGGGCGGGGATATCTTAATGGAGGTTGAAATGGAAGAAAGGTCTTAAAAAAAAGTTTCTATGAATCTTCGGTAGTTTCTAAACTTCTGGATCTAATAGGACCTCACAGTAGTCGGCATATAGTATATCGAAATATAGTTTTTTTAACTAATAGATTTTTCAACTATAATCTAATAACTTATTATCTGCTGACTGCTTGGAATGGGCTTATAGGATTCAGAATCACAGAAACCATCAAAAACGATGCATGACTCGACAAAGTTGCTGCAAAATTAATTGATCATTCACAATTTTCAACCCCCTTTAAAGTACATAGGGTTTCTTATTTGGGCCGACTCAGCAGATCTCGAATCTTAATATTGATACCATGTTAAAAGTATCAAGAAAGTGCTATTTTTGTTCAATATATCCTTTAATTTTAAAGTTTTTATGTTATTAAAACCACCACACAACTACCGGAGCGAAGCCGGGCACCCAAGCTAGTAAATAAATAAAAAAACCTGCACCGTATTGAAAATGTGACTTTTGACCCCATTTACATAGTCCCTTGGTTTCTGATAACTATTTATATTAAATTATAACATTATTTACAACAATGATTTGGTGGAAAAAAAATTAAAATTCCATTATACTAACTAAATGATGTTATAAATACTTAAACCACAACCTTTCAGGCCCAATTTCTCAGTTTTCAAGTTCTTCGCCGTCTTTTAAAGATTATGGTTATACTTCTTTTATTTTTGTTATCATACAATACTGATAAAGTAGAGCATCAGTTATCTATTTAATTTTAGATTGTTTCCAGTCTCCAGCACTTGCAGAGGTTTAGTGTTTGATTCACGAGCTTCATATCCTGAGCCGTTCTTACATACTATTGGTTGGCTCGTTTAGTGGAGTGCCAAAAAAATTATCTATTTAAATCCAGTATGTACTCAAAATTTATGTAATTCTGATGATTGCCTTGGGACTTCTTAAATCGAGACCTCTCCCCTCCCCTCCCCCTCCACCCACTAAGATAACAATATTATTGAACTTTCTACAAACGAAATTCGATATTTATCATATCAATCAACCTTGTAAATAACCAATGATTAGCTGTTCTCTTGTAATTTTTATGTTAAAGTTAGTACGATATTTACAATTATCTTATTAATGCTAATGTAAATTTAGACCTTATGTATATAATCCGATAAGTTGGTTCATCGCGTTGCACTGAGATGCACATTTAAGGTAAAAAAAAAAAAAAAAAACTTTTTTTTATCCCTCGAGTCTTGACATTACTCAAAGCTAGGCCAAGGTGTTATACCATTTAAATTTTTTCCCCTCCTCTTAAAGATAGCCTCTTTCTTACGTTGTTGCAAAGTTTTGACAGCATTATTATGTAACGTATATGTAAAAGACCTTTAATGAAACTTTCTAGCTTGAAAATTGATTACGAAACTAACTTACGGCTCGCCACACCAAAAAACATAACAATACTTATTAAAAAAGAAAACTTTAACAAATTAAAATAACGCTAATTGGTATATGGGTCATTCTCCCAATACATAAAAGTTTATGTCCCAATGAGATTATCTTATTTGTGTGAAATAGCCAATAAATCAATTGTATTGGTTGGTAGAAAACCTCTGTTTGTTGTTCAAGGATTTTCATCCCAGTATCATAGCTTTGTTTATAGGCGTAAATTTAATCTTAAAATGTCAATATCTATATCCCTCACCTGCCCCACTTCTCAAGTTGCTCTTTGATGGCAGAAGAAAGATATGTCCTTTTTTTATTTATAACCTAATTGTATTCCATACTTGTTAGAAGGTCTTAGTTATTTGTTTTTAGGATATATTGCTCTTTTCGATCGATAATCGATCCATAATCTACCTGCCCCATAGATGCAGGAACCTATCTCCCTCACATTTTTTTAAAATGAGCACTAAAACTTTGGAAACCTTTATTTCATTATAATTCATTGCTGGCAACACTGTAACAGAATTCCACTTCAACAAGGATAACCTATTGTAGAGGACTTCTCCAGTTTCCTTGTGAGGGTGTTTTTGTCAGTAAAATCAGTAAATGTCTATTCCATAACTTCAGCCGATCTTCAGCTGATATTCTTTATTGTTATAAAAATCGTAATGATCTCGCTTTACAATGTTTTTAAGAAATCGACCGTTTCATAAGAAAAATGGAATTCCTCGGGTGAAACCGGGATATAATCTACAACTATGAACTATGTGAATAAAGATGAAATTCTGTTTGTTCTTTCTAGAAATCCATACCGTTTCTCCTGAATTCTCGAAATTTCACTCAGTGGTTCTTTTATAACAGGTGCGAACACCTTTCCATATTAAAATTGCATAACTTCAGCCAATCTCAGGGTATATTCCTTATTGTTATAAAAATCGTTATAATCTTGCTTTACATTGGTTTTTACGAAATCGACCGTTTGAGTCGATAAAACTTTATAGATTTTATAGATTAAAAAAAAGAAATTCTCTGCGTGAAACCGGTATATACAGCTAGTTCAAAATATGAAACCAAATCACTGTAACAGTCAACCTTCTAACAATTTGTATAAAATCCATCATGAAGAGGTTTGACAATGCAAAAGGCAAAATAAGTCAAAATAAAATTCCTAGGTCAGTTTATATTTTCGGAGTTAATGTAGAACGAATTCGAATTCCTTATTGTGTTTTGCTGCATTAAAGACAGAAGATTTCCGAATTATATATTCTTTTAAAATATC
This sequence comes from Aelia acuminata, assembly GCA_911387785.2. Classification (NCBI taxonomy): domain Eukaryota; kingdom Metazoa; phylum Arthropoda; class Insecta; order Hemiptera; family Pentatomidae; genus Aelia; species Aelia acuminata. The sequence goes on from OU426979.1 coordinate 58,167,996, forward strand.
GTTATACAAATAAATATAATAACAACTACCATTTTTATAATTTTGAGTATTTTCTATCTCCCTCATCGTTTGATTTCAATCATGATCACATGGTTTCTTTAAAAAAATAATTCTATGATGGTATTTTTTTTTTTTTGTAAACACCATTAGCAGCCTACCTCTTAGCAATTTGTGGAAAAAAAACATTGGAAAATGTTATTTTCCCGCATTGAATTTAAAGCCAAGAAATTTTAATGAAATGGGAGACTGACCCATATCTTCCTCTCTTAAAAAATGTTGATATCATGTCTCTTATGACATGCTGAATTAAGTTTCTTAAGAAAATCTATTCTACGGTCTTAGATGCGCTACGATTTTGTCTATCGGAAATCGGCAAATGTATAATTTGGCCAAAAATATACTAACTATTAAAATATTTCTTTTAATCAATAAACACTATTGGAAAATATTTTGAACTTATGGCATTTGTTTCAGTGACATTTAATTCATCGAGATGAACTAAAGTTTTAATCTAAATTTTTCGTTCCTTGAAATAAAATTAAACATTTTAGCCTTATCATAAAGAAACTCGAAAGATCATGTTTATCCTCATCATCATTACCATGTGTAGTAATATGGACTTGCTATCTTCGGTTTACCAATCATACGTTTCCACGGGCAACGCGTATATTCAACCGCGTTTGCCCATTCTGCCATCCCGCCACTCTTAACTATTGCAAATCGAACGGATCGGGATTTCTCTAACTAGGTATAATTGGAATAGGAATCTTAATCGAGTACCTGACATCGCAAAGACTCGGTACCGCCATTTCGAGTCCCCTCTAAAGGACCAAGGATTTTCACTCCCTTTAAAAAATCCCTCCCGGCTTTAGGTAAGGTTAGAACCGTTACATTTAGGTTTGTCATTTTAACCACTAAATCACAGCTGATCCCAACAAAAGTGTTTAAGTTATGAATAATTTTCCTATTTGGCACAAAGTTATATCATTCGTGATTATGTTTAATATGGGATTGAAATTGATAAAGAAATTAAAAAATAAAATAATATGTTTTTCACTCGGTGCCTAGACACATTGGCAAGAATCCTCTTGGACATTTATCGTCGCAGTATGATACCTATGCTACTTGTATCGCCAAAAAACGTTCCATCCAAAAATGGTATCGCGCTTGCGTGAACTCTCTCCGTTAGTTGAAGTTTTGAATACTTTTGAACACTGATTATGCTGTATTAGCCCCCATTGCCCCATTAACTTTTAATACCCTAGCCAAGAACCTGATACCTCGGCTGAAGGAGGGAAAGCAATAGTATTGATGAACGTCCAAACGAGCGAACCCTCCTGGAACTAAGACAGACGGGTGCCCCGTCCATATTAATGGAGGCCAGGATGATGGATCGATCTGGTCCATATTGATGGAACATCTAACCATTTCTATTCCTCTTCAGCCAATATTTACACAGAAATTAATTTTTAATTCCTCATATCGTTGCCAGTAATTTTTCCTTAGCTAAAAATCAATTTTCGGATATCGGCCGTTGGCATGCATTTTTCGCAACGTCTCTTGAACAGGTCAATTTTTTTTTTTTTGTTTGTTTGTTTGTTTAACGTCCATTTTTATGCTGCTTAGGCTAATCGGACGATGGTACAGTGGGAGTCCTAAATTTTTCCTATCCAGGTATAATTAGGATAGGGATCTTTAACGAGCACCTGGCATCGTACAGGCTCGGTACCTCCATTTTACGTCCTATCCGAGGGACGGCATAGCTAAGGATTTTTTACTCCCATTAAAAAATCCTAGGGCCGCCGCTGGAATTGAACCCGCGATCTTTAGTATTGTAGTCTTTTTTTTTTATAGCTTCAGTTCCTTTTTACAGAATCTGTACTTGATACTTCATGAACTCTGTGATAGGAAGAGAATAATTGTCGGTAGGCATTTTTTTTTTTTTTTTTTTACAACAAAATGGCTTCAATGATAGTGATGAAACATGCAAAAGTGACCTCGAATGGTGTTCATGCTTTTAATTTTTCCGTAAGTCCACCGAAAAAATCTTTATCAAAAGTATGATGAAAAGTAATTTCATAAGTAATGCAACATTGTTATTTTAATATGTAATCAAGAAACCGCTTCGGAAATTTTTTAGTTCATAATTAACATTGCTTGTCGCGATCTTTAAATTAACATCTCCATTTTTTTTTTTTTTTTTCAGTTGAACACAAAATTGTGAAGAATATAATAATAATCTAATATAATATAATAATAGAATAAGCTTTTTTCGAAATTTAAATCTCAAAATAAATAGTCATTCCAAAAATTATAGGATTAAAACAAAATATTTTTAAAAAATCAATAAAGTTTATTAGCTGTTGTTGGAAAAATACATTAAGCAGTTCAATTTTAGTCTGATATCTTCTTTAATCTCGTGATCGAACCCTAATGAGACTCATTTTTCAATTTTAATCAATTCTAAATTTTTTTCGGTCTTCTAATGGATATTTGGTTTTATATTTAAAACCTATTTTTTTCTATTTATACAACAATATTAAGCTTCTGTGTTTGTTTTTGTAACAATAATATTTATTTTAGGTACATGCATAATTATAGTCCTTAACTTAAAGTGAATTCGCATTAATGTTGCTTTCGCCATTTTTTGAACTTTTTGGATATATATAAAATAGGGAGACAAGGTTTCATATAAGTGTCTGTTATGAGCATATCTGGATCATATTGTCAGGAATCAAGCTGCATTTTTTCATAAAATAGAACATGGGTAAAAAAAAGTATTCTTATCCAAAGAAGATAAACTTTCAGTTTTCATGGAAAATGTCGTATCCTCGAACAATTTAAAAACATAAAGTAGGTTGTTAAACATGAAGTTTCAGAATTTTTCACAAAAATATTTACATTAACGAAATACCGATTTATTTTATACATCGGCCATTTCAACAAAGCACAAAGAGATTTCAATTTATTTCTTCCATAAAGGCCTGTCAAAACCAGCCGTAAAAGGAATATTTTATTTTCGATTTCTTTCGATTCCGGCGCTCGCTTGCCTTCAATACAAGCCTTTGTTCTTTGCTTTAAAACTTCTGTAAACATCTATTCAACTTAATTTTCTGTTTTGCAATTCTCCTCTTGGAAAATAAGATGTAACTTAGTTTATAGACTTGGATCCTTTTATGGAATTCTGTAAAAAAAAAAAAAATGGATACTTTCTGGTAGTCACTGTTTTTGTATTGAATGATTTCCCTACTTCGACTTCGAAGAGCCGTCTTCTATTACCTTAATGAACTAGAGAATATTACCTTCCCAACTTCCTAGGAAACTATAAAGTAAGATTGTCTTCTCTCCCAAAAGGCAAATTATGATCGTACTGCGATAAACCATGTTTTACCGTTGAAGTCAACAGTAATGATGTAAAACTATCGATATTATCAATAGTTTTTAACTGTCGATAGTACTATCGTAAAATTTGTTTTTAATAGGGAATAGTGATACCGTCTGCCTATAAGCACCGTTCCGCTGTATAATTCACTTAAATGGAAAGTAAAAGAAATGTAACAGTGTAATTTTATTTAGTTTTCTAAAAAAAATAGTAACACAAATAAACTGATTAGAGTCGTTTATAAAAATAACAATGATAGTAGTTATTCTAATATAAAATTCTATAAAGCTATAATGAGAAGTAAACATGTAAACAGTTCATTCAGTTTGGTAGTATAGTTGACCATTTATGATTTTTATGTATAAATATTTCTTTTATTTTCTCTCTTTTGTTTATTTTTTATATAAAAAATAACAAAATAGTAAATATATATATATATATATACATATATGAATAATGTAAATCTTAGGTTTAAATTTTATTTTATATTGCATTTCATACAGATTAGGCCAACTCCCTCTGTATATCCAGCTGACTATAACAAATGTAATGAATTAATAAAATTAAAAAAAAAAAAAAACTGATCAGAGTCATCCTGTCACCATTCTGATTAAATTTCAACGGTATATCGCGCTATAGGATTCTTAATTAAATAATTAAAAATTATGAAAGGAACCCCATTTGTTGGCTAAATGCATATAAATTTGTTTAGACTAAAAATATGAGGTATTTGACTGAAAAATCGAATGGTTTGCTCATATATGTCTTTTAACTTGATAGAATAAAATAAAAACAAAACAAATGACTCCCTGACAGTCTCTTAAATGACAGGGACCAAATGTAAAAGAAAATAAATAAGTGCAATTGAAAACGAGCATTACGAGTATACCTCCTATCGTTACAAATAAAAAAATCTACTATTCTATACCCCCCCCCCCCTTCATCACCTCATACTTTCGATAATATAGATAGTTGTATGGCGGATTATCGAAACTTTTGATAGCGGAGATTATCGATAGTTTTACATCACTATTCAATAGAGCTGCCTAAAAACAAACAAATAATTTTAGAGTAATAAACGAATAAATTTAAAATCGCATAACTCTAATCCACGCCTACATACATATTTATTTATAATCTACAGCCTCAAACTATGATCTTGAACTCGCTTTTTTTTTCTCTACTTCATTCATTTTTATTTAATTACTTAAAAATAACGCAATTCTCTTAATTAGTTTAATAGCAGATTTCTCATAATTTTTAAGCTCAGAAGCTATCAGATGAGTATTTTTTTTTATTCTGAAAAAGAAAAAAAATGCTTCGAAAAATAATTCGTTTGCAAGGTTGTGCGAAGACGACGATGTGTTGCCGTTCCATTCACTAGACTGGTTTACGAGTTTTTGGTGCCAACAGATGAGAGCAAAATATTTATATAGTAATTCCGGGAGAGATGCCGCACATTTTCTAAAACTAAATTTCACAGTCCCATAATGCACGTAAAACTAAATTAAGCATTTAGTAAAGTCCATAGTAACATATTTTAACATACGCTATAAGCATAAACAATTCATAAAACACAGGTTTGGGTTTTAAAAATATTTTTGTAAATTGCTACAAAGCGGCAACTCTCCCGTATGTTGCGGGTGATATGCCGCACCCATAAGGGTGTTATGCCGCATGTAGTAAAATTGTCTTAAACTTATTTATTTAGGACGTTAAGTAATACAAAAAGTATATATGAAGAAGACATTTATTATAGCTCGAATTATAACATATTTACATTGTTTCCTTTTTTCGATTTTTTCGACCACAGTCCACGCAAAAAGTATCAAAAATGGTACAATCTTCGTGAACCCACGATTTGCAGATTGCACAACGAAACCAGTCACACTTTTTTTTTGTTTCATGGTAGAACTCTTCACATTCTTTACATGAATCCAATGATCCCTTTTTATTTTATTTTTTATTTTTCTTCGAAACAGGTTCGTCTTCGTCATCTTCAAAAATAATGTCTTCTTCTGATTCAGAAGAACTGAAATCAAGTTTCTTTTTCAAAGTTAGATTTTTAGGTTTGCACTTGGTATTAAGTTTTTGCTGATTTGATACAAACAAAATTTAGGACCCAAATAATTGTATTACAAGCCATATTAATAAAAACATTCAGTGTGCGGCTTGTGTCCCTTATGAAAAAAGGTGTGGCATGTATACCGGATTTCATCGCGGCATCTATCCCATTCTGTCAGGGTGAGACGCCGCACCGCATAGCACTCTTGTCTAGAAAGCCAAGATGGTGTGGCTGGTCAGAAAATGTAGCTAGTGAAGTAACCTGTTGCTACAAATCTTAAAAACTCTAATCCATTGAAAGGTTTCGTAACAGTTACAAGGTTAAGGATAGGTAAAATATATTTCTGGGGTAAAAAAATGTACTCAACTCACTTTCATCAAGTATAAAACTAATAAAAACAACAGCAACATAAACTAAAACACAATACGTCTTCACTGGGCACTGCTGCTACCTACCACGAACTGAGCTGGGCGCATTCTAGTGGCTGCTATCAAAACTAACAGGGGTGCGGCGTCTATACCGGACGCGGCAACTCTCCCGGGTTTACCCTACATTGGTGACTATTTTTCACGTTTTTGAAGAGTTATTCTTCAATTGTTGCCGTGTTTGGTATCAAAAATGTTGCAATGCTATCCGTTCATACTTTCGAGTATATGAACATATTTCTACGTGCTTATACTTCTTTTCAGACAATTTTATCTCACGCGATCGTCGTTACCGCTGGGTGTAGACATATGGGACTAAGTTTCTGTGATACTGATAAAAATATATACGGAAATACTATGATATTGCCGTGTTTCATCTCTGTACACCATCTCGATTGCGGTTGGCAACTGCTACTCTCTGAAGAACTCATGTGGCACTAAGATTATAATAATAATAATAATAATAATAAAGGCTTAACGAACCCGAAGGTTCGATGCCGACACCACCACTCGCTCCCTGCACGCCTCCATCCATCGAACGTCTTCCAGACCCAACTTCGATAGATCCGCCCTAACGCAATCCTCCCACCTCCGTCTCGGCCTGCCCCTCGGACGTTTCCCATTCGGCACCGCGCTTATTAATCTTTTCGGAATACGTTCACAGCCAAGTTTTGCAATTTTACACGCCCATTTTATTCGTCTTGCTGCAATCACGTCAATTATATTTACTGGATAAAGTTCACTCAGTTCGGCGTTGTGTAAGCGTCTAAATTCTCCCGTTATTTCATCCCTCTTCGGTCCAAATATTCTACGCAGTACTTTATTTTCAAAAACTCTAAGCCGTTGCTCATCCCTCAATGTCAGCGGCCAAGTTTCGCATCCGTAAACGACCGTTGGAAGAATAATAGTTTTGTAAATCCTAATTTTTAAGTTTTGGGACAGAAGGCGGGAGCTAAGCAATTTCGCGACTGAAAAGTAGCAAGCATTACCGGCTTTTAATCTAGCCTTAATTTCCTCATCGATTTCGTTTTTTCTAGTTACCATCGCCCCTAAATATCTAAATTTCTCTACCTGTTCAAACGTATTCCCCCCTACATTGATATCAGCGAAATCCTCACCACTTCTACGACTAACCGTATATTTTGTCTTATCCGTATTCATTTCCAGTCCAAGTTCTCGTCCGGCTTTCATCAACGTTTTTGTGTTCATTTCTATGGTTTCCACGTCCTCCCCAAGCAATACCAAATCATCGGCATATCCGAGCACGGGTATATTCCCTCCCAAATTCAAACCCTTTCCGGTACGTGTCACCTCCCTAATGGCATATTCCAGCGCTAAATTAAATAAAACAGGTGAGAGAGAATCTCCTTGTTTCAAACCAGAGCGGACCTCGAACTTCTCAGAAAAATAATTACCGATTCTAACTTTATTGAACGTTTCAGTCATACACATTTTTACTAAGTTTACTAATTTATTTGGTATTCCCTGCTCGACCAGAATGTTATACAACTTTTGGCGGTTAATAGAGTCATATGCCTTTTTGAAATCGATAAAAAGCTGATATACGATACCGTTATATTCTAATTTTTTCTCTAATACTTGGCGAAGAGAGAATATTTGGTCTACGGTTGATCGGTTTTGCCTGAAACCACATTGATATTCTCCGATAATTTCCTCGGCGTATTCAGTGATTCGACTAGTTAGGATTAACGTAAATATTTTATAGCAAACCGGAAGGAGTGAGATTCCACGATAGTTATTTTTGTTATTTATTTCGATTTTGTTACTTTCGATCGCTATTATTTTATTTTTGAGATATTCTCGCTTTTTAAATTTTAGTAGTTTAGTTGTTTCTTTTCTTGATGCTCGAAAGTTAGCAAGATTGATTTCGTTAGGAATATTTAACGCTTCTAATTTAGCAGCTTTTCGTTTGTCGCACATGTTAATACATTCATCATCGAACCAAGGTTTATTTTTATTTTCCCTTTTTCCAAGACACGAGTTACCGACCTCTTTTATACTATCCCTGATACCTTCCCACAACTTATCAATGTCTTCGTTATCCTCGTCAGACGATTCCAACGCCTCAAACCTATTTTTGACTTCCAGTTCGAATTGTTTTCTAACCGTTGGAATTTTTAACTTCTCCAAATTATAATTATCATAATTAAAACCAGCCTCATTTTTCCTATGAATTATAAGTCTCTGACGAATTTTCGCGATTACTAGTTCATGATCCGACCCGCATTCGGCCCCACGATATGATCGAATATTAATTACGCTATTTTGCCACCTACGTTGAACCAAGACGTGATCAATTTGATTACGGGTTTGCGAATCCGGAGACGTCCAAGTATATTTATGTATATCTTTATGTTTAAACGTAGTACTTTTGATAATTAGGTTTTTCGAGGTGGCAAAATTTATTAGTCGTATTCCGTTATCATTACTATATTCATGTAAACTTTCTCTACCGATCGTAGGATAATATACTTGTTCCCTCCCTACCTTTGCATTAGCGTCTCCCAGAATAATTTTTATGTAGCTTCTCGGTAGTTTGTCATAAATCGATTCAAGTTTTTCATAGAATTCACATTTAACTTCATCGTCACTATCTTCAGTAGGTGCGTGTATATTGATCAACGCGATTTTAAACCACCGACCCTGAAATATAGCTACCGATAACCTATCTCCGTAAAATCGAACGTCCTTCAACGCGGAAAGTAACCTATTTCTAATCAGAAATCCGGTGCCTAAACAATAGTTTCCGCTCCCACCGTACCACAAAGTGTACTTCCCTTCCCTCAACGAACCCTCCCCTGGCCAGCGGACCTCTTGCAGCGCCACTATATCTAATCTATACCCTATTACCTCATTCGCGACCGATTTTAACCCACCCGCTGTATTTAAACTTCTTACGTTCCACGTCCCTATGCTTAGATCTATATTTTTCAACTTGCGGCATGAATCCCCTAAAGCAGTCCCCACCCGGAGACCCGAACGGGGGACTAGTTTACCTCCGGATAATGAGCGTTTTACTTTAGGGAGATCCATGACTTTTTTGTGGTGTTTGGGTGAACTAATAAAATGTGAGTAGGGCGTTCAAACCTACGTCACACCCTCCAGCAAGCCTGGGGGGCCGCTCTCATTGTTGGTCAGCGAGTCCTACGGACTTAGCCGGGAGGAACTTCCTAGGAATTTCCACCGACCATCCCCACATCCGCCACCCGTGGGACGCTCCCCATACGCGGTAATGAGACCCGCGCGAGGGGCACTAAGATTAAAGATTGTTTATTAAGATTTAATATTGTAATTTAACCCTGCCCTCATTGTCCTGTTGAGAAGATTCCTGACTCCAGCGATTGGAGAGGACTTGATATTTTGGGAGCAGGGGGGGTATGGTGTCCTTTGAAGTTGTCTCAATTTTGACCGTGGCTGATTAGTAGAGAGTCAATAGGGGCAACTTTGAAGCTTGCCCCCGCTAACAGTGTTAGCCCTGATGAGTCGCATCATCCGCACTTCCCTCTTCACCTCTCTCTTTCCACTATCAACCATCCCCTCACTCTCTCTTCCTTTCCCACCCCCTACTTTTCTTTCTTCTTCCCTCCATTCCCCTTTCTATCTCACTCTCCCTCTCTGGCTTTTTATTTGTCTGCAAATTATTAAGGTTTATCATTTTTTACATTTAAGTTGAAGGTTTTTTTTAAGGGCTAGTTCTTAATCATTCGAGGAACGGGAGCTTCTTATTTTTGTTGGTTTGTGTTTAGAATTGAAAATTGTAACTCTTTTACAAATTAACTTGGATCTCTTTTGGTCCAATCGCTTCAATAATCAAATTTTAAACTTTACATGGCAATCAACTCCATCTGTCCGGTTTTGAAAACATTTTAGTTACTGTAAATTAATACCTACACTTATTTTTTGCATAACAATAGACAGCTCGCTCATTCGATTGAACGACTAAAGTTGACAGTTGGTGATTGACGTAAATATAGGTAACAAGTTCTTCAAATTTACTGAAAATAAATGGAGTATTATTAATAATGGGAAAGACTTAACAAATCCGAATGTTGACATCACCAATCGCCCTCTAAATACCTCCAACACCTCCCCCGGTCCGTGCAACGCCAACTTCACAAGATCTGCCCTCACAGAATACTCCCACTTTCGTTTCGGCCTACCCTTCTGATTTTTTCCAGTCAGCAAAGCACTTATTAATTCTTTTCGGGAAGAAAGATGAAAGATATATACATGCACCTAAAAAATACATTAATTGTATTAGCATAGTCATAATTATATGTATGATAATTAGGAGCCTAATTTTGACATTATGTGTTGTGGGTGATTATTCTTTATTAGCGTTTAAAGAAAAAAACTCAGCAAAGCGTGAATATTGACCATATGCATGCATGTAACATTATGTAAATTCATGTTCTAGGTCTAGCCATTTAAAAAAAAAAAAAAATGCAAAAGATACATACTTAAATCCATTAGATACATACATACTTGAACTTAACAGGGGAATTTTTAATGATTGGAACGGAGATGAGGCACTAAATGAGTTTTGGCAGGGTAGCTGGCTCTCTCTCGTACAGGTCCAGATTTTATTTGCCGAGGATTTATGCCGAAAATCGTTCTATTCAAGTAAGATTGCGTTTTTGGTTGTAGAGAAAACCCTTTCCTTTAGAACTTGGAGCAATCTCACGAAATATTGGAATTCACCTTTCCTTCTCTTGTGAACAGAATATTTTTTCTTTTTCTCTTTCGGGCCTAGGTTGATTGGAGCAGAAATATTGACCTGAGGTATATTTTTATACAGCCTGTTTTTTCCTTTCAATATTTTGACTTTTCCTCATTCTTGTTAGACTGTTTCTCATTATCCAAAATGCACGAGTATTAATCTGGAATCCTTGTTCCCTCACAATTCAAATAAATACTCATGTTTAACCCAATTCGCTTGCATGTAGTTTTAGTATAGATAAACTGAAACAATTTTCATCCAGCCAGGTTTTGGTTTGATTTTTCTCAAAATAGAGAAATATCAGTCAATATGCATGCCTGTTATCGAATCGAGGTATGTGCCTGGAACAACACTTAATACAGCCAATTTGGTTCTGATGGAATTCTGTTGTATTTTTTTTCCTCTTATTGAGGAACAGATCTTTGAATTAATGTTTAAGAAGAAAAAGACAGAAATAGAGATTCTATTTCTCTATAGCCTATATTTATAAAATTAGGTGATTATAAACAATACAAACAAGTTAAAATAATTAAATAAAGGTTTGCTAATGAAATCCTGGGTAATACGTTTTATTAAATTTTATCATCTTTACACGCCTTTCGTAAATATATGAAGCTATGCATAGAAAATATACCGATCTTACTCGTATATCTTTTGGGGTTGTTTTCCTTTACAATAAGTGGCCTCCGTCTTCATCCAAAAAGAACACGCCTTCCTATATTGAAATATGCTGGGATAACCGTGGCTTTTCAATTCGCACAGAATTGTGATCTTCAGTTGTTGAGGGAAATCGTTCTCTTAGATGAGCGCCTAATCCGGATTCCATTGGTGGTTCGGCCCTCGGGTCGGGCGCAAGTTGAGATGATGTAAAGTGACGCTGGGTAAATATCTGTGAAACAGAAATAAACGGAAGTGTGAATGCTGGGCCGCAAAGTGAGGAGAGAACAGTCTCAATGCCCCCGTCATCTTCGGATCCTACTGTACTTCACTAGCTAGTGACTCTTGACTGTATAGTATCCCGAAGGTGCAATTTATAATTGTAGAAAAATTAATAATTGAGGCTGCTAGAGAGGAAGAGAAAAAAATGAAAATTAAAAAATACGAGATATCACAAGATGCCTAACTGTCAAAATAAAATTGCATATTTTTTGAACTAATTGTAAAAGAAAATGGTATTAAATCTGGAAAAGTTTAATATATTTTTATGTGGTCGTGTGATCAGACATGTTTTCTCAAAATAGCATTTCCAAGTCTATTTTAGAATTTTCCAAAACAAAGTTAAATTTTTCCTGACCAAGTTTAAAATTTTTCATTTCATATTAATATTTTTCCAAATCAAAATAATAATTTTATAACATCACATTATTAAAATAGATAGTATTTAAAAGTAATTTAATAATAAATCCAAAAGAACATATACATTTTTTTTATCGATTTAAAAAAAAATCTTAATTTCTTATGGAACATTCTGAATTAGACTAGTAAATGCTAGAGACTATTGTGATATATCGAAAGTCCTCAGGTATGGGTGGGAAGCGTTATTTATCGGTCTTACAATGACTAGATTCGATTATGGACATTTCGAGGGTTTCTATATATATTTTATATTTTTATTTTTCTAGAAATCTGTATAATAAATGGCAGAGAAAAAAAAAAAGCTAGGAAGATTAAGTTCAAATTTAATTGGAAAATTCATCTTAAGAATGAATTATCTGTGTGTCTTTTAATTATTCGGGCTTTGAGATAAACGGAATCTGATTGCGAGCTTAAAGTTAGTAACGATCCTATACATAATTCAATCTTTTTTTAACCCCTTCTACCTATATAAAATTTATATAAACCGATATAAAATTTATATATTCCGCTTGTAGATTTATTATTGTTTATTTAAATAAATAATTTATATATTTTTTTTAACTCGCTTAGCGCATGAAAAAAAAAAAAAAAGTTTCGTCAAAGAAATGCGCATGTCGCAGATCGGACGGCTCGGAGACGAGAGTCTGCCTTCATTGCTTTGTAAATTTAAATCCATCTCTAGCCGCTAATATCCAGTTTGCATTGCTTCGAATGATATCTGGGGATTAACTCCCATACTATCCTACTAATAATTAGTCTATGTGTGTCTCTCCACATAGTTAGCAATTGTGCCTCAACGTTCTTTAGAGAGCATATCACTGAGTGAGTGAGGTATAATACCATTCACTTATGTCACTAATACTTCTAAATTATTCTCGCCAATCCCCTACTACATAATCATTTGTTCCTTTTCCATAGTTCCCTAATTCTTAGGTCATTGAAGTCCTGATCTGATGTATTAGTCAACAGATAAGAGTTTTCTACAGTTCTTCCTGTGTTTAGATTAATTTCAAGTAGTTATCCCCTAATTTTCTTTACTATTAAGATTAATGCAGCGTAGAAATAGAAATGCGCTTTTTCGAAAAGACAAAGATTCATCCAGGAATATAATTCATTAATCCGCCCCGTTTATTTATAAATATAGCATTTATTTATTATTAACTGTTTTTATAATATTTCTAATTATTATATGTATTGCAAACTGATTGATTATTTTGCAATACAGTTTTATATCTTCCCCCACTGAAATAAAGCTATAATAGCTTTCTTAGCAATCTTTCATCAGACTTTAGCCATCTTAAGGTATTTCTGCACAGGATCAAAATCCACTTAAGAGCAGCTGATGGGATTCTTATGATAAGCGCCTTATGATTCTGTCCCCTGCATGATATCCCTTTCCAGCTTACCCTTGTTATCATCGTTGCCGACAACTTTGTAACCCTGCCTTGTTTCTAGGTCGAGGAGGTCCTCCGGCTCAGCAGGGAGCACAACTCCCCAACCAAGAATACTCACTCCAGGAGGTAAGAGCCCTCTTATCTTATCTTTATCATTTATATTTTCAATCATATCTATTTACTTATTTTTTGAACTGTATGAGACTTCCTTCTATAGAGCTTGATCCATGCTTATCTTTGAAAACAAAAACTGACGACTACGCTTAGACATTATAAATAGCACTAACGATTATACTAAGAATGGCACTGTGATTAAATCATTCAATTCTAAGATGAAGGTCAATTTTATTTGTGTGTAGGGCTCAATCCGTTTGATCTCACAAGCACTCAATTCAATCAGCAAATAGGGCCAAGCAGCAATCTGCTTCCTGTGTCTTCTCAAATTAAGTCATCACTCTCCTCAGTTGCTTTCATCTACTGATCATGATTGTTATCTGAGAACATAAGTAATTAATTAATCAGATATGCCTAATGACTAACTTCAATCACAATAGTCTTGTGACAACTGAGCTGATTTCTTCTGATTCATTTTTTAGTCCTAAAATGATAAATCCGTCCGGTTATTATAATCCTCCTATTTTGTTTTCAAGGCCTTAAAAATGCCCATTTGCAAGGCCCGAAATCTTCGGACAACATTAAGGAAATTATAAATGCATGTTTCATTTTTTAACCGGTGATTTTAACGTGGAATGCGAATTTATTATCCAGTAGGAGAACTATCACTTACCTTTTAGAGAATACTTTACAGCTAATAATTAGTTTTAGAATAATTTAAGCCTTTCTAACTCTTCCAAGAAAACTTGAAAGCAAGTTCGTTTTTTTTTACCTATGCCCATGGATACACGAAAGAGTGTTGCTCTATCAAAAGTTTTCAGGCTTTTTTTTTTCTGTTATGATTTTTTTGGAGAAACTTTCAGATCAAGGAACAAGGGAACATTTACACAATGTATTTAATTTTTTTTTATAATGCGCGAAAATGTATAAATCATCTGGCAGAAGTCGGGTAAAAATTTCTGTGGCCTAAAAACATCGAAATGTTTGATCCTTTTAGAGTTTTTTTCCAATAGCTAGAAAACCATACATCGCTCTGAAAATTGCGTTCTTATTGGAATAAGATTTTTCAATCTTCGGTTATAAGATTTTTTTTTGTTATGACATATATGTCACTATGCCATGGAATAGCATAGAAAACCCAAGTATTCCAAAAAAATATTGAAAAAGTTCTAAAGTTCGACCTTTTTTTTTTTAGTTTTTCCTCATAACTCAAAATTTTTGTATAACACATTTCGTTTGACACTGCAGCAATTTTTTGTTTGGAGAAGTCGTTTTAGAGTGGCAGACATTGAACCATGAGCTTGACTCTTTTCCCCGCGGAAATGATAAAAATACTTTCGTTAGTCGATTTAATCGATCCTTTCACATGACCAGTCACACGCATATTTTTATGCCTTACAAGTTTTTTTTTTTTAAATTTTTAATTAGCATAGTCGTTTTTATGTTCATAATGTTGGAATAAGAGCGTGATTCGCGAAGTAGAACTAACAATTTAGGTAGGTAGGTACTCAGTATGTAAGTAGGCCAAATTGGTGTTAAATATCTATATTTAACAAGCGGAAGAATGTGGCTGATTAGTAGATAAAAAGCATTTTTATTTAGCATTCTCAAAGAACCTAAATTCTTAGTAAAGAGTGATTATTTTAATTTTAAATTAATTGCCACTCTTTTAAATATTTGCCTCCCTTCTAGCAACGACTTTGCTTAATGGAATCCCAGATTGATATTTATTTACCATCTTACTCAACATTTAATATCGGAGTTGAGCCAGTAAATCCAAACCTAGATTGAGTCTGCTAAATCTACCTCGTCCATGCTATGAACAGATTGGACGGTCTCCACTTTTCCCCACACTCGTTTATTTCATCCCTGATTCCAATATTTCCGGATCGCTTCGGTGCTTTTCGTATCCAATTCCCTTTATAACCCACGATGTTTATCCGGCAGCCCATTCCTTCTTGTCCACATTAATTTCAATTCTAATTTGTCCTACCTGGCCAGTCTTTATTTAAAAAAAAAGAAAAATGGAGAGGAGATAATTGTTATTTGTCCTCTGTAATTATGATTTGCCTGGAATCACGAAAATAGAAATTAATTATGTAACAGTCATCGAATAGGTATATCACTATGAAGTAGCAAATAATTATACATTATTATTGATCTTTTATGAAAGACCTGATTCACAAACAAAAGAATATTTTGAAAAAAAGGCATCTTTAATAATAATATATTTTACAAAAATGTTTATGTATTACATTTACATAAAGGAAAAATCTGGTGCGTGCTCGCAACACACAACTTTCACTTACCAACTTACTTAGATTAGAAATTAATGCGTTTTGTTAATTGCCACCTCTCAAATAAACAGAACGGCTTTAATTATGAACAATGGTCTGTCATTAAAGGCGTACTCCGCATGCGTGGGCTCAACAGTTAATTTCTCCATGTAAACAAAAACAAAGGTACTTTATAAGAAAGAAACAAACAAACAAAAAAGCCCCCCCCCCCAAAAAAAAAGCCCCCTCAGAACATTTTAATAATGATAAAGCTTATATTAAAGAAAACCTAATTTTCATTAAACATGACGAATTTGATAAAAATCGTTAAAGCCGTTTTTGAGATAATCGAAAAAAAGTAAAAATTGGAAAAAAAGTCATAAAATAAAGTGCCCCCTCAGTTGGACCAATTTTGATGAAATGTTGGCTTTTACATATTTGATATATACATATATCAAATACCCAGTTTCTTCAAGATCGTTAAAGCCGTTCTTGAGTAAATAAAAAATATGTACACGTGAAATTGGTACAAAATTTATTAAGTAAAGTCCCCCCTCCGGTTAATCGATTTTGATGAAATTTTTACAGTCATATCTCGGGCATATAAATAGATCAAATACTCAGTTTAATCAAAATCGTTAGAGCCGTTTTTGAGAAAATCGAAAAAACGTAAAAAGTTATTAAATAAAGTACCCCCTCCCTTTGAGCAATTTCGATGAAATTATTGCTGTCACATCGCGGGCATATACCTACACTAAATACCCAATTTCAGGTTCCCACGGTTTATAGTTTTTGAGCTAGTCTGTTCACACACACACACACACACACACACACACACACACACACACACACACAGACCATTTCGCGGGACTTGGTTATTTCGACTCAGGGGGTCCCAAAACGTGTATTTCCGTTGAAAACCGGAAGTCGAAATTTTTCACGATCGCAATACTTCCACTTACTATATATTTCATATATAGGTAAGTGAAAGTAAAAAATCTGGTGCGTGCGCGCAACACACAACTTTCACTTACCAACTTACTTAGATTAGAAATTAATGCGTTGTTGTGGTCCCCTTCGTTAGACCAATTTTGATGAAATGATAGCTATCACATCTTTGGCATATAAATACATCAAATACCCAGTTTGATCAAAATAGTTAAAGCCGTTTTTGAATAAAAAAAAAAAAAAAACACGTGAAAATGATACAAAATTTGTTAAGTAAAGTCCCCCCTCCGGTTGGTCAATTTTGGTGAAATGTTGGCTATCAAATCTTTGGCTTATGCATACATCAAGTACCCAGTGTGATCAAAATCGTTAAAGCCTTTTTTGAGTAAATAAAAAAAACACGTGAAAATGTTACAAAATTTATTAAGTATAGTCCCCCTTCCGGTTAATCAATTTTGATGAAATTTTTACAGTCATATCTCGGGCTTATACATAGATCAAATACTCAGTTTAATCAAAATCGTTAGAGCCGTTTTTGAGAAAATCGAAAAAAACCTAAAAAGTTTTTAAGTAAATTACCCCCTCCCTTTAAGTAATTTTGATGAAATTTATGCTGTCACATCGCGGGCATATACTTACACTAAATACCCAATTTCAGGATCGCACGGCTTATAGTTTTTGAGCTAGTCTGTTCACACACACACACACACACACACACACACACACACACACACACACACACACACACACACACACACACACACACACACACACACACACACACACACAGACCATTTCGCGGGACTTGGTCATTTCGACTCAGGGGACCCCAAAACGTGTATTTCCGTTGAAAACCGGAAGTCGAAATTTTTCACGATCGCAATACTTCCACTTACTATATATTTCATATATAGGTAAGTGAAAGTAAAAAGATGGTCGATAGAAGTATGTTATCTGAACAGTTATATGTTATTCAATATACGTGTTGTATCGAATGATAGGTTTAAGTGGACTATATGTTTTACTGGAAAGTGATATTTCTCCGAAGGCTGCTTGGAGAAAAAGAGAGAAATATATGACCAACGTGTTAAATGAAAATAATGTTCCCGCATACCTGCATCTTTCCGGATATGCGTCTTAGCTACTCACTCGTTTTTTCTTAACGATAGCTGGAACACAAGACCTCGTTCATAGTAAGGAAACACGGCTCTTGATTGGTTGCCTCATCACTTCATAAGCAAGGTGCGTCTTATTAGCTCGAGCTTCATACATAGAAAACATGGCTTCTCGTATCTGCGGTAGTGCGGGTCCAAGAAAGAGGTCGCGTCTGGCTTTTGACTAACTAGTAAGTCTAGGAATCAAGTATGCTAATAATGTTACAACTCACAACCGGAATGCTCTATAACCAAAAAATACAGTAATTATCACATTAATGTTTGTTTGAATAAAATGAATGCTATTTAAGTAAGAAGTTAGTAAACAGGCCTTTCTTCTTACATTCCATAAATTTTCAATAGGTACTGATATATGAAACTTTCAGTTGACAGAATAACTAACTCCAATTTCAACATTTCAGCACTATTAATAATATTTCTCTTTGGAAAATTCTTACCTTTTTACTTAGTAACATTTTTAGAAAAATGTTAAAACATCACATTCCAAGCCCCTATTAAATTTTAAACTCGGGAAAATGCTTTACTAAAAAAGTTGGAATAATTGACGTACGTATTTATTTACGACCGAATAATTCAAATTAAAAAGCTAAAATTGTTAGTCTTACTTAATCCGTTCCTCCTCTACCGCATACCGTAGATCTTCCTCCAGGCTTTCCTGTCTGAGTCTTTTTCAACTAACCAACTAGACCTCGAAAGCTACGCTCTCTCTATGGCCGATTAAAATTGGAAAATCCAAAAATACACAGTTATTTGCGGCATATATGTACATTATATGTATGTATATATATATATATATGTGTGTGTGTGTGTGTGTGTGTGTGTGTGTGTGTGTGTGTGTGTGTGTGTGTGTGTGTGTGTGTGTGTGTGTGTGTGTGTGTGTGTGTGTGTGTATAATTTTAAAAAATATTTATGTTTCATGTTAAAAAACAACTGTAAATGAAGTTAACCCGCCCGCTAACTTGGTGGTGAATTCTATTGTACAATACAATACCTATGGGAGTCTCCACTAGGTTAGCGGGCGGGTTTACTTCAGTTACAATTATTTTTTAACATGAAACATAAATATTTTGTAACATACAATATTTAAACGGGAATGAAATCGGAAAAAGTTTAAAAAATATTGAATTTATTAAATTGAGTGCATCCTGTTGCAGACTCAGAATATATTTATTTAAATTTTTACATTGGGGTGGACGTTCGGATAAATGTGTCCATACATAATCACCAGCTCTTTTTTCATGTAAATATTTAATGATTTTTTTTCGCATTCCAGTTATAGAATTTGTCAATTAATGGTAAATTTAATATCTTGTCACAAAATGCAACAAGATATTAAATTATAGATAATATAATACAGACAATATGAGAATATTGAATTTCGTATCATATCTAGAAGGGGAGATGTGCACTATTATCGATAAAAGTTGGAATATCCAATAATAGAGCATTAAATGCGTACTTTTTTATTAAGTGTAATAATTAGTTTGTTTCATTATTTCTATATACAAGAAGTAAGTAAGGGCTCTTCCTTTGTTCCTCAGATAAATCATCAAGAGAAAAAGATTTTTCACCTACAAAAGATTTTTTTGTAGGTTCATTATGTAAGAAAATACAACAGTAGTTAAAGGTGAATGGTGGATGGAGAAGTGGGAAAAAAGAAAAGAAAAACGGGCCACCGTTCGTCTGGAGCCATTAAGCAGAAAAACACTGGGCTTAACCCGCTCACCACTTTTTTTACAATACAGAACTTAATTACCTACTCTTCAACTCAATTATATTTCTCCTACCTAATTTCAAAAAATGGTTTTATTTTGATAATATAACAAGAATAAATATCATTAGCAGTATTTTCATTCCTAATTTTTTCGGATCATTAATTGATATATATCAGCTATAAATTGCAATGAATTTTGTAATATGACAGAGTAACAAGGGGGGGGGGGGGGTGCTGGTTATCCAAATGATGTTATTTCATCTTTTGTTTTCTGTTTCTGATCAAGACACATTTTATTAATTTTTGTGGATAAAATGTGGGAGAATTTATTAGTTTCTGCGTCTACGAGGATATCTTAAATTAAGAGCTTAGTGAAAAAAGTTATTACTATCTCTAAAGACATTCAAATAGGTGAGTAATACTAAAAGAGTATTTATCGCCGCTCGGCAAGAATAGTTACAAAACTCAAATTTTTTTTTTTAATCATTCTCCAACATAAAGGATATATCGTAAATTTTAAGCAAGGAAAGTGTCGTAATATTTAATTATGGAAACACCCGCCTCCTGGCCTGCCATACCCTCAGCCACATCCCTCTACCTGACAAGCGACCTCCTCGGCCTCTAAATTGAATATCACTTTGAAGATTCGTTATATATCCCTAAAATCCATAGAACAAGTTTTAACGTGGTGATAGCAATAAATTACCGATGAACAACTTGACTACACAATTTTTCTTGTTAATTGCATTAGTTACATATTTATTTAAAATTAATTTTTTTCCTATGTGCCGATACTGGAATTCGAAGAAAGTGCATCCCTCCTGAAATCAGGTGTTCTAGCAAGTTGTTGAACAAGTTTTAATGTATAAACAGTAGGTATTCTCCTAATTCAACTATGAGGTGCAACTACAAAGCTATAACACAACCCAGGTATTGTTGCTCCGCGGACTGGGTCGGTGGTAATTAATTTAGTTTGACTGGTGGATGTAATGGTACTAACAAGCTTTGTGGCACAATATACAGGCAGATAGGGAAACTGCGAAGGGAGACAATACAGTTAGGGAAGGCGTTATTGATGCCCGGATTCGGAGATAGCTGAGGTGCTGAATGTGCCATTTACAAGTCAAATCTTAGCCTAGGTCGATACTTCTATTCTCCGGCCCTCCAAGGCATCGGGCCATTTTCTCCAATAAGTTGGTCGGTGAGCGATTGTATCCTTATTGCTTCCATTTATTGTTCATGTCACATCGCCGCAACTTATACAATCTGCGAGATTCGATAAATAGTGCTGTTGTTTTTTCAGATTGGATACTTTGTTGCTATTGAAAAGGACACGAAACTGGCGATTGTTAATAACATCTGAAAGAAGATTGAACATGGATTGAAAATGAATATACAAACTAACACGCTTTTAGATATTTTACAGTTGTTGCTTCTATAGTTTCCATCTTTTAAAACAAAAAATCGAATTGCAACCATTTTAACTTTTAATTCTTTATTGGTTTTCAGACCTACCAGGATAATACAGATCAAAAGACCAATTGTTCAATTTTGAATAACAGAACTCTTAAAACCGTGTGATTTTTTTAAATTGATAGAGGAAGCTTTTGAAATTCTAAAAATATGATTGAGCAATAGTAATCACAATATTCGCCTTAAGTACCAAAATATGATGTCTTTATTTAATTTAAAGCCGATTAAGGTGTTAGAGTAGTAAGATTATAAGGAAGGTGTGTGTCTCAAGAATCTCATAGGGACTTAATAATTTCCCGTTGTTTAAGAATCATCCATATATCATGAACATCATATCCTTTTTACCCTTATATCAGAAATGGGACAAAAAAAAAAGTGGAAAGATACAAAAAAAAGCTTACTCTGTGTTTTGTTGACTTCGAAACTCAGTTAGACTAATTCTTCGGGCCAAAAAATTTTAAGAGCTTAATATAACCGTACGGTAAGCGACAATGGTAGAATTTGTAAAGGTCAATAGTGAGGATAAGTTTGTTAGTATAGTTTCTGGACAGAAGGACTGAACAGAAAACAAGCGATTCTCATCTTTAACCGTACTCTTAATTTCCTCTTCCGTACCATTTTTCTTCTCATTTATCATAAATACCTATATACCTTTCTACATCTCTTTAATCGAAATCTTGGTTTCTCTGCCTATTTGTGGTATAATAAGTAACAGTAGCTGTTATTGCTTGGATTTTCTTTTAAATAAAAGAGTACTCAAATCAGGAGTTGATCATTACTTGAAACAATTACTTGTTTTTTTTCTGAATTTCAATTGGAAAAATAAATTGTTTAATGAAATATGAAACAGGAAAACCACCGATTTCTATTAAAGCAGACATGATGCGTATACAATGAAGTCAAATATGAAACTAGGAAACATTTGTTCATATTTTTCATGCTGTAGTGAATTGGTCTTCAAAGAATGGGCGAGTTCTTGGCTGAGTCAAGTTCGATAAGTGATTGTTCAGCTGAGCCTGTTATTTTTGTTGACTGTCGTCTCAAAGTTTGGCTTTCTTCTCCTCCCATCCTCTCATCCCCTCTCCTCTCCCCCTTAGCTCTCTTCAATATATTTTGACTTCAATTAAATTTCTTACTAACTGAGACAATTCAATCCAATTCGACTAACGAGGTGACGGGCTATTTCACAACAGCTCATTACTGGAAGTGCCACGATCTCTTCATCAATCCGCTTGGCTAACTCCCATCTCTTTAGATTAATCTTTTGAATTTTCTCTCGAACAAATTTTATGTTTTATTGAATTTCCAGGTATTCGTAAATTAGAGAATGTAATTATAAAAGATCCAGCTCATAATTCATCGCGTCATATTCATCCCCACTTTTTAGACTAATTAATGATTCCCTAGTTCAAACAAAGTGGGTATAAACAATAGTTATTTTTTTATTTCTAGTCATTTTTTACTGCGAAATTCTTTTATTTAATACATTTTTGCAGAAAAAATGTAAATGATTATTCTGCTTTAAGATAAATGTTAAAAAGTAAGGCTTTAAGTGCTAAATTAATAAATTGTGTGTTAATATTTTTTTTTTCTTCCTCTATTGGTAAGTTGAACTAGTGCGAAAGAAAGGGGAGAGAAAAATTAAGTGCAGTGGGTTCGCCCGCTGAACAATGACGGACTCGTTAGAATCGAGTGATCTAGCAATTGAAATGGACAATTCTAATGAAAATCAGCCCGAATCTACTCCCTGGGAGCTTGTATCAGGTAGAAAGCGACAAATAGCGTCCGATAGAGACCCACGCAAGCAAATGAAGGTTAGTAATTCTGTTACTACTAGCAATAGATACGCTCCTTTATCAAGCTCAAATAGTGACCCACAGCCATCAAATAACCAATTAGTTAATGTTAAGCCACCGCCCATACATTTGAATGACGTTCAAGACTATTCAGCTCTTGTAAACACCTTCACAAAGAAGGGTGCCCTAACAGCTTCAGGCTAAAAACGTCTATAAGAGGAGTAAGCGTCTATCCGGAGAATGCGGAAGTATATCGAAGCCTAGTGGCAAGTCTTAGAAAAGGGGGAACCGACTTCCACACCTACCAACTTAAAGAAGATAAATGCCCTCGGGTTGTTATAAAAAACCTACATCATGCTACTCCAACTGAAACTATAAAACAAGAGCTTGCTAACCATGGTTACGAGAAAACAAATGTTGTAAATGTTATCTCCAGGTTTAAAACACCGTTGCCAATGTTTTTCGTTGATGTTTCTAAGGCATCCTTCAACGAAAAAATTTTTGATATAGAGTTTTTATATTACACGCACGTGAAGATCGAAGAACCCCGGAAGAAACGGATGATCCCTCAATGCCTACGTTGTCAGCAGTATGGCCACACCAAAACATATTGTAATCATCTGCCCAAGTGCGTAAGGTGTGTTATGGGCCATGAAAGCACATCCTGCACCAAAACAAGAGACACCGCTGCAACTTGTGCCAACTGTCGAGGTCCACACCCAGCCAATTACAGAGGGTGCGAAATTCTGAAAGAGCTCCGGAAAATCCGCCGGGCTCATGATATTCTTCAGAGACCACCAAAAGTGCAGGCCCCAACACCACCAACCATCAGTGAGTTTCCGCAGCTCCCTCAGCCGCAACAGCATCATCCGCCTCAACAAATACCGGGGTTTTAACGCCAAAGACCAATCTTGGGGGTCAAGACTTTCGACCCCCCGAGGAAGAAGTCTAAAGTCAGTTCAACATGAGCTTTAATTAGACACGATATCACCACATACGCCAACTTACTGGCCAACTTCTAGACGGAAAACACCAGACTTACTAGATTTTTTCATTACTAAAGGACTTCGAACAACCCTACACAGTGTAAGTACGAGCTCAGATCTTTGCTCTGATCATTCTCTTGTGCATTTGGTATTACTTGACGAGCCCTGCGTAGCAACGAAGAAACCATCATTAATTACTGGCAGAATAGATTGGGATGCATACAGGAATTTCTTGAACACTGCACTAACAATTCCTTTCTCTATTAAGAATGAAAAAGAACTTGAAGAGGCTGTAGAGTGTTTTACGCAGAACTTACAAAAAGCAGCATGGACTTCTTCAGTACCTAAACTTAGAAAGTCTGAAAATCTACCTATTTATCCCCAGTACATAAGAGATTTGATCAGAGCCAAGAGAAGAGCTTGGAAAACATGGCAGACTGACAGACTTCCATCTGATAAACGTTCATACAATAGAATAAATAACGAACTCAAACGACAGATTTCTAAATTCAAACAAACAACTTACGACAACTATATAACGAATCTTTCGACTGACGATGGGAGCTTGTGGAGACGTACCAAAAACATTACAAAGCATCGTGAAGTGCCGGCACCTCTTCGAAGAGAGGATGATTCTTGGGTCGTGACCGACGAAGAAAAATCTGAGCTCTTCGCCGAATATCTTTCATCAGTTTTCAAACCACACACAGAATTTATAAATCCCGAACACGAACCTAACGTACTCACCACTTTAGAAACACCCTTACAATTGACACTACCTCCTCCTTCCTTCACACCTGCCCAAGTCGCTGAAAAAATCAAAAAGTTGCCTAAAAGGAAAGTCCCTGGACATGACTTGATTAACGCCGAAGTGCTCCAGCAAATGCCCAGGAAAGCTCTAGTGTTCCTGACTACAATATATAATGCGATACTGAGGTTGACTAAATTCCCACTTCAATGGAAATACTCACATATAACAATGATACACAAGCCTAACAAAGAAAAGAACTTAACCTCGTCATACCGACCTATTTATTAGCTTACTTCCTCTCTGTTCCAAAATTTTTGAAAGCTTATTGTACCAAAGACTTATTGATATACTAACAAACACGCAAACAATACCAGATCATCAATTTGGATTTAGGAGACAACAGTCTACAATACATCAATTACACAGAGTGACGGACTACATATCCACGGCACTAGAGCATAAATTATATGCAACTGGCGTATTTCTGGATGTCGCTCAGGCGTTCGACAGAGTCTGGCACTAGGGTCTTTTCTTTAAACTCTAGACTATACTTCCACCTACTTACTACCTCATTCTACAATCCTTTCTTTCTGACAGATATTTCTCCGTCCGTTGCGGGTCAGAATTATCTTCAGTGAAGCCTATCCTGGCAGGAGTGCCCAAAGGTTCAGTGCTCGCACCACTACTCTACATTACTTACACTAACGACATTCCATGCAGCTCAGATATATTAACAGCAACATATGCGGACGACACAGCAATCCTAACAAGACACGTAAATTCATCACTCGCATCACACTCTCCAACATTATTTGACAAAATTACATGACTGGTTTAAACTCTGGAAAATCCGACTAAATCACGACAAATCATTGCACATAACTTTTACTCTTCGACGTGAAACATGTCCTCCAGTCTTTCTCGACAATATACAAATTCCACAGACAGACACAGTTAACTACCTAGGACTAACATTTGACCGAAGAATGACATGGGGTCCACATATTAAAAAAAAAAGAAAACCTTGCACCAAAGACTAAAACTTCTGTAATCACTCCTTTCAAAACGGTCGAAACTAAAACTTAGACAGAAATTAAACACCTACACCTACTTACTGAAACCAATTTGGACCTACGCATCACAGATATACGGCATTGCAAAGAAGACTCACATTAACAAACTTCAAATCTTTCAGGCAAAAACTTTTAGAACAATTACAAAAGCACCCTGGTATGTCAGCAACATAACATTACACAATGACCTTCTCATGCCGACTGTCAACGAACACATACGAACGCACTACAAAAGATTCCACGAAAAACTACAAGGACACCCCAACTCATTCATTAATAATATGGCTACAAAAATTATGCCAGGTAACACCCGTAGAAGGCTGCAGAGGAGCTGGATGAGGGACCTCCTCAAGTCGTCAATCCTAGCACCAATCAAGCCAGTAGGAGATGCCGCTGGGTAATTCTCCCCCTCATGCCTCTCAAGCCAATGTATCATTACACAACTATCAAATTCACTGATTGTTAATGTTATTATTGACAGGTGTGAATAAAGATTATCAGTTATAAAAAAAAAAAAAAAAAAAATTCAATTTCACTTATTCGAAGGTTTTTTTATTTTTTTGTCTTCATTACTCAAATTTCCGGATAATCCATAGTCCGGACAAAGGAGGTTGTACTGTAATTACCGCTGGAGAGATCTTTGTTTAAGTTCTTTGTTAAGGAGTAGGAGATGATTAGCCAAGATCACTCTTATTCACCTAGTTTTTCTCCTCAGTTACAAATACCCTCTTCATAGAAGTTGAGGGTAGTCCCTGGAGCGTTTCCTTACCCATAGACAGACAGCCCACTGGTGATATAACAGAATAAATAATTCCCTGTCTGAGCCAGACTCTTACCCTAGCCTAGGATATACAAGCAGGGTACCTCACTCATTGCTTTATGATGTAAAGTTATCTGTTACAGCAAATCTCAGAATCTTAAAACCGCGCTGCCAACTAGCAAGAATACTGTGAATGTTATTCGGCGCAATTCTTACTTAAGTACAGATCTCAACCGAAATTCCGGGTAAAAGTACTTATTAATGTCATTAATAATTGTTTTTCAAAAATGAAATTGTTCGATTTAAGTTTGAAATATTCTACGTAACAGATATGTATGATATGTCAATAAATTATTATTATCAGATCACGTAATTTCAACGTGAAACAAACATAGTAATATCTAGCGATTTTTTTTTTTTTTTGAATAAATGATCTAGAACATTGCGGCAAAGATACGTATTGAACAGTTTTGCTTAGTGGCAATATCCTCATAGATTACAATAGATTATACTCTCATTAATAAAATTTATGGCCCTGCTTATTATGACGGTTTTATATACATTAATATTTTACAAACATCGTTAGCGTTTCGTCAGTCGGATTGAAGCGCCAGCCGGAGTTAGGTAAAAGTTGTCCTAGGTAAAGTTGATAGCTTAATTGTTTAAATTAGAGCACATAATAATTTAAATTGCATTTCGATACATTTATGTGTCTCATCGTTGTTTATTGTACTTTTTAGGTTTCTCCTACTTTCGGATATTGAAGTAATTTATTATGGTCTTTTTTACATCTCGGCACTCATTGTGCCGCCGGATAAATTCAACGATGCGGTTCATGGTTAAGGGTAAGCTCAATCAACAGTTTAAGCTAAACAAATATTAAACAGAATTTTAATTTTTTTTATTTGGCCATTCGTAGGACAATCAACAATACCTATTTTCTAATAAGTCCTGAAGGTTGTATTCTGCATTCTGTATGGTGTATTCAAAAATTATGGCAGTTCCCTGCCTCCCTCCTTTTTTTTAATAAAAAAGAAAGTCCCTTTATTTATTTATTTTTTATTTTTGTCATACGTTGTATACAACATAACATTTAGTAAAGAAGAGGAAATGGTTGGGGATGATAATCACATATTTTATTTTTGCCAACGTTTCGACCCATTGGGGTCGAAAAACCTTAATTGTAAGGTTATCATCAGGGCTCTTTGACTGGTGGTGTCCAATAGTCAGTATAACATATGTATATCAAATATAGTATAACATTTAGTCGTTTTCTTATGCCTCATTGAGACTTAAATGGCACAATTGGTGGAAAATCAGAGGAAAATTTTATGGGTTTGATTTTTTTTGTTATATTATTTTAGTAAGTAGAGGTTGGTTTTTTTTTTTATTTTTTTTTTTATTTTTTTTTTTTTTTTTATTGGATTATAGTTAGTTTTTTGCCCAAAATTGGACAAATTTAGTGTCGTCCAACGGTTTAGGAATGGCTTAGAAATATCATTGTATGGATATAGATCCATAGATGTATGGATAGATCCATATATAAGAATGGATATAATTAATTTTTAGTTGCTAATAAGTAGTTAATTGAACGTTTGAAAGATAGCATGGGTATAAGCACCAAACGTAGTTCACCTAGTCGGCTTAAGTCATATCATTTCTGGAAAATTTTCTCAAAGGCACTTATACCCTTTTGTAATTTCCATGCTTCAATTAACATAGTACAATATCATGTGTTACCAGCAAAATTATCTTAGGTGTTAACCGCAAAATTATCTTAGTGTTTATTATAGTGTTATAATAAATCTTAATTGAAATTATTTTGGCAGACATGTATTCTAAAAATATCTTATCCAATAATTAATTTTTCAGTGAAATCCTTCTGCTTTACTACTGATAAAAATATTTTTTTCCTGGCATGTTTAGAACTATATGTCGTGCTCATTGAATAATGTATCCACTGTGTCTCCAAAATGATCCGAAATGGTCATTGTCTTAGATGAGATTGAGCATTAGAGAGGTATCATCATACCAAAAATTTCGAGTGTTATTTAGTTTTATGGTGCTGTAGACCTAATAAACTCTATTTTGACCTTCGCATCGGTATGTCCAACGCATGAGTTAACGAACGCAAATTAACAGACTGCAATAATAGCTGTTGCATAACTCAATCTGCACTGTTTTGATATGCGTATCTAATCGCTGCTAATCTCGCTCAATATAGCTATCACAGCGGGAGACCACTACCATATAGAAAATTTAGATTGGATCCCAGACATTAAACAAATTGTTTTATACAAAGATTTTTTTTCATGAATGTACAACAATTTCACATTGTCGGTACATCAGACTAAACCTTATTATTTAAAGAAATCTGCCGAGAGACTAGAATGCCCTGTAACTAGAATACTGACGTACTCCTTAGAATTGTAACTAGGTCATTATGCGGCATATCAACATTCAGCATTAAGCATCTAGGAGAGTAACGTACGTATCGGTTTTGACCGAAGCGTTTTCCTTGTCGGGGAGTCGTTTAGTTGTAGAGAATAGGTGATGCACGTAGCATAACTAATAAAGGTGCTAGTGGAATTGCAATTTTTTTTTATAATCACAGCTAAAATTCTTTCTGTTTCCCCTGTAACTGTATGTATGTAACTGTGTAACGTGAAACCAAATACAAAACATATGATTTAAAATAGTTCTAGACTTGTTGTTGGAACGAACTAACAGTTGGAACAAACTTTCATAGTACATGTTTGTGACTGCGATGTTCGAATACCAACTACGTTGGCCTCGAACCGTCCAGGCTGTTTTTCTTCTTACGACTAAATATAAGGAGTTATGTCTATGAGTTATGAGTTAGTCTAGTTCTGAAGGTCAAGTTATATGGTAATTTTTGTGTTAAAAACTGATAATTTTCGTAACACGTTTAATTATTTGTGTTTTATAGTTGGTGTGGCATCGCAAATTATTATTTTCGTTTAATAAAAATTGTTTAACCCAAATTAGTGTAACAATATTTATATTTTTACTAAATATAAAAAGTAAAGTCTGTAAATATTTAAAGTATATGATTAAAATGATTTTTCCTCTACATTAAATCTTTATCTAGCTTAGCATTCAAACCTACTCAGCGATTATGGTTTGTTCGATGTTATGCAAATTCAACTCGTTAAGATAATCGTTCCAATCTCTCTACATTTTCGGGCACCCTATTACCATTCACTTTTGGCCTATCGCATTTTCGATATATCGCAGGATCGAATTCCTTGACAATACAATCGATCATCGCAATGGAAATTCGATAAAGCAATAACTCTAAATAATTATCACCCCATTAAATGGGAGTCTATAATTTTTCTCCAAGCCAGCAATCCCAGTTTTCATATTAGCATTCCTTCACTTGTACGCCGCCTATTTTTTTCTATTTTTACTTTTCGGATACATGTTCCTCATTAGCAATTTAAAACTGTTCCTTTTTTTTTTTCTAACGATTCCTCTTGTTTTGTTTAGATGAAGCCTACATGAAGCTCTCCTTGGAGACTATCGAGGAGCTCGACTGGTGCCTGGACCAGCTCGAGACAATCCAGACCCACAGAAGTGTCTCCGACATGGCATCACTCAAGGTAAATTAGTAACCACGTCTTTTTTATCAATTTATTTTTAATAAAAAATAATATTTTCATTATAACAATGAATAATTTTATGCCAAAGCAATTGCAAAATTTGATTAGTTTGTTTCGTACCATCGGATTTATTTATTTTTTTTTTTTTCTATCAAGCAATAATCGACAATCAGTGAATGTAATGGGATAGAAACATTAATTCGATAGGCATTTTAGAAATGAGAAAGTGACCAACAGTCCCTCTTATCATCTCACTATTCAAGAGAAGCAGTCTCTCAACCAGATTCTTTTATCCACCATTTTAGGAATTTCATTTATATTCCTAATACATTTTTTATAACCAAAAAGAAATTTAAATTTCATTCTTAAAATCACTAGCCCGTTTTATTTTGTTTTGTTTTTTTATTTAAATGTCTTTATATCATAATTAAATCCAATGAAATTTTATCAACAGTCTTGAAACGTTAAAAAAGAAATGACTGCTCGTTTTAATGTTTTTTTCCTTAAAAGGCACACATTTAGAATTGGCATATAGAGCGTTAAAAAATAAGAACGAAACAAGCGATCAATCGTTTGAGATCTAAAGACTATTTTAGAGTTGAAAACATGTAAAATAAAATTTTAGTTGTGGTGAAAGAAAATCTCGATATTTTGTAAGACTTTTAATTTTTTGTTGGGTTTACTAAAAATACGGGCATTTAGATCGATTTGCTTTTTTTCAATTCCATCCGATCTTTTGAAATTGCTGAGTACCTTCTCGATAGGTATGAATGTATGTTATTTAATTTTGATGATTGTTATTTTTTTTTCTCTTTCTTATTTCGAGGTTTATATTTTATTTATTATTATTACTTTTCTTTTCTTTTTTATGTACATTTGTATATAGTTATTGAGCGAATGTATCCTTACAGCTCTAATATTAATGCCGTTGATTTTGGCAGAATATATTAATTCTCTCAATAAATTGGGAAAAAAAGAAAAGAAAAAGAAAAAAAAAAAAAGACTACCTTCTACTATCATGGCGGTTCCAGCCGGTTGTTAAGGGAGGAGCTGAGGTCAAAGGGGAGGGGCCGCAGCCCAAAACCCTTCCTCTTGATCCCTTTCCCATAACCAAGATTCTATCATTCTATTTTTTGTTCATGGCGTTATTTCCATTAGTTAAATCCTTTCTTTAAATGACTAAAAATGTTTTCTCAAACTGCACTGTCTAAGAAATTTTGTATCAAAGAATCTGTATCAGATTCTGAAATCTGAGAAATTCTGTATCCGCCAATATCAACAATCCAGGGAGTTCTTGAACAACGTAAATTCATTATCCTGCAACTATAGCAACCTACATTAATAGGAAGGTATTT
Source organism: Aelia acuminata (assembly GCA_911387785.2). NCBI lineage: Eukaryota > Metazoa > Arthropoda > Insecta > Hemiptera > Pentatomidae > Aelia > Aelia acuminata. The sequence goes on from OU426979.1 coordinate 58,199,406, forward strand.
TATTAATAAATCATTTACGCATTATCCATGCGTATGTTTCTTTCAAAGCCTGGAACACATTACATCTATTATCCTTGATATTTCGCGTTCCTCTTGGGTGTAGTACTTCAAACTAAAACATAATAAAAAGTAAATACATATATAATTACTAGCTAAAACTTTCATAAAATCTTTGGTATATTTGAATCGGTGGAAATGTGTACAAAATGCCTCTGACCCACACATCTCTCATTAGAAGTCATGTTTGTTATTATGTGATAATCACTTATTACCAGTCAACTGACAAATTAGTTGACACAGCTGTTTGGAAGATACTAGCACTCACATTATCGCAACTGCGCTACTATCCTAAAATATAGTTTAGCTTTGTTATCAGTGCCTCTTGTATCTTTCTCTATATTACGTATTCCTAGATTATATTCACTGACGTAATGGCTTGAACAAAATGTTAGATTGAGTGACCGGCGTCTAGCTGTGGCAGAGATCAAAAGGTACATTATCTTATCACTGTTATATGAAATTATAATAGTAAACAAAAATTAATTTCACTACCATTATGTATCCGATACTATAACTATTTCATATACAATCCGATTATTGCTAGCACTCCGGTCTAAATAAGATAATTCTGATTACTTAGAATATAAATTCACGATCAAAATTGTTGTTATAGGTTGTTTTTGGTTCATTCTTCGTTTTCATTTCTTTGAAATACAATTTTTATAAAATATGAATATAAAATAGTTCTGTAATATAAAAATATCAAAGTCAACTACCTAGATTACGGCGAAGGAATTATCTGAGGTTTACTCGTTCCCGTAAACCGTTGACCAAATAACTTTCTTTTATGAAATTTTTACATGGATACCATTCCATAAAAATTAAGTATAAATAAAACAGTGTAGCCTCCAGAAGATATATATAAGTACATAAAAAAAAAAAAAATAAATAAAAAGTATATATCAATACAGTACCATTTCATAGAAGTGTTAATTATCTAAACAAGCAATTTTACAATTCCGATCATTCCGATAACACACAGTTGAGGTGTATACTTTGAAAATGGAACGACTCCATGTGTATATATATATATATATTGTAAGTTCTATTTTTCTTTAAATCTTATTATATAGCTAAACTATATATAGTAAAAAATTATTGCCAAAAAACATGGGGGAAAAGCGGCATAGAAGGCTGAATGAACTTGAGAAATTTATTTTATAGTTTTGATGTATTTCGAAATTTTATAGTGTTTTTTTTTCAATATTTTGATATTTTGATTAAGGATTTTTGCTATTTTTAAAGTAGACGCCTCAGTCACGCATTGTTGGCGTCGGCTTTCCTATATGTAGCAGAATAATTTTATTTCCTTTTAAATTTATATTTTTACTTTCACTTACCTATATATGAAATATATAGTAAGTGGAAGTATTGCGATCGTGAAAATTTTTGACTTCCGGTTTTCAACGGAAATACACGTTTTGGGATCCTCTGAGTCAAAATAACCAAGTCCCGCGAAATGGTCTGTGTGTGTGTGTGTCTGTGTGTCTGTGTGTCTGTCTGTGTGTCTGTGTGTGTGTGTGTGTGAACAGACTAGCTCAAAAAATATAAACCGTGCGAACCTGAAATTGGGTATTTAGAGTATGTATAAGCCCGCGATGTGACAGCAAAAATTTCATCAAATTTGCTCAAAGGGAGGGGGTACTTTATTTAATAACTTTTTAAGTTTTTTTCGATTTTCTCAAAAACGGCTCTAACGATTTTGATTAAACTGAGTATTTGATCTATTTATATGCCTGAAATATGACTGTAAAAATTTCATCAAAATTGATCAACCGGAGGGGGGACTTTACTTAATAAATTTTGTATCATTTTCACATGTTTTTTTTTATTTACTCAATAACGGTTTTAAAGATTTTGATCAAACTTGGTATTTGATGTATTTATATGCCAGAGATGTGATAACCAACATTTCATCACAATTGATCAACCGGAGGGGGGACTTTACTTAATAAATTTTGTATCATTTTCACGTGTTTTTTTTATTTACTCAAAAACGGTTTTAACGATTTTGATCAAACTTGGTATTTGATGTATTTATATGCCCGAGATATGACTGTAAAAATTTCATCAAAATTGATCTACTGGAGGGGGGACTTTACTTAATAAATTTTGTATCATTTTCACGTTTTTTATTTATTTACTCAAAAACGGTTTTAACGATTTTGATCAAACTTGGTATTTGATGTACTTATATGCCCGAGATATGACTGTAAAAATTTCATCAAAATTGATCTACTGGAGGGGGGACTTTACTTAATAAATTTTGTATCATTTTCACGTGTTTTATTTATTTACTCAAAAACGGTTTTAACGATTTTGATCAAACTTGGTATTTGATGTACTTATATGCCCGAGATACGACTGTAAAAATTTCATCAAAATTGATCTACGGGAGGGGGGACTTTACTTAATAAATTTTGTATCATTTTCACGGGGTTTTTTTATTTACTCAAAAACGGCTTTAACTATTAACAAAAATAAGATATGAATGTAGAAAAATGTGTGACTTTGGGAAATGATATTTAGAAAAACACGTCAATTACTAATCTAAGTAAGTTGGTAAGTGAAAGTTGTGTGTTGCGAGCACGCACCAGATTTTTTTTCCTTCGCTTAGTAGATACTTTTATGTAACGTTCGTTTATATTTTATTAAGTGGAGAAGTATAATAAAAAAATAAAGTAATAATCTTAAAGTTCAATACATTTCTTAACCTTAAATTACATACTTCATGGGTTACCTGTGGTCTCGTGGTTAGCGTAGTCAACTGCAAAGCAGAAGGTCGCGAGTTTGTAGCTCGCCAGACGGCCCCAGTATTTTTTTAAAGGGAGTAAAAAATCCTTGGCTAAGCCTTCCTTCTTGAGCCGTTAAACGGAGGTGCCGAGCCTGTACGTTGTAAGTTACTCGTCAAAGATCCCTATCCTAATTGTACCTGGACAGACAAAAATTTAGGACTTCCACAATAGCATCGTCCGATTAGCCATAACAGCATAAAGCGACGTTAAATAAACAAACATTAGTAGATATCAGTAATTTATTTTAAAAAATGAAGAGTGGCTGTTATGAATGATGAGTACACGACAAATGCATTTTAGAAACTTAATAAAGTTTGAAATTTCTGCGAAAAATCAGGTTTATTTTGCATCGTTATCATTTAATTTTGGCTGCATCTTTGCCTTGATCAGTATTTTTTTCTTTTATTCGATGGCATTAAACATTATTAACAAAATTCACAATGTTCTATAAACAATGTCAAAAAAATTATTTACTCCATTCTACTGGTCTGATCGCCGATTTGAAAATCGTTTTAACATCACGAGATCACAAGAATATTTTAGCGTTAAAACAAAAAAACTAGAAAATGTATAATACAACGGTGTAGTTTTCCCGGTTAACGTTTTCACGATCGTGTTTCTATGTATGTTATTATTTCCATTGATAAAATATCCTGATAGAAACTAATGAAATTTCTTTGTCGTGAAACATCCATTTTTCATTTTGGATATATGTCATTGATTTAGTCTAGTTGGCTTAATCCTTTTGGAGGAGACTTATCTGTTTAGATGTTAGGAATGACTCCAACCCATGCAAGCATTTATTAATCTTCTTTATTTCTTCAATAAATTTTCCTACATCTCATAAGTTAGAATACATCAATCACAACTTTCTAGTTGATCTGGAATGCGATACGGAATTTGATAATAATAAACATTTCGTTATTATCATTCTCAAAGACGAGCCTCCAATACTAATGAGTTAGTATACCGATCCCCTCGGCTTAGACCGCATTGACGAATCGGAAGCGATTGTAGGACTGTTTTTGCCGATGGTCAGCTTTTAAGGTCATCTAATGGACGGAAATAGCTGGGTCCTTGTGTAGATATTATTGGTATTTATTTTCGGAATCTATCGAAGATTTAATAATTTATCGGGCAAACAATTCTATTTACTCGATGAAGCAAAAGGCGGCTGTGGGCAGTTCTTCAATAACTGACTCACAATTTCCTCCAGTTTTCCTTATTAGAAAACGATGTTGTATAAACGGATGATTATTATTATTAATTAGCTAACAATGATAAAATTTTCATATCAAAATAAAAATCATACACTCCCTTGAACAGTTTCATAATATTTTATTTTTTTTACATCGTAGAAGTTATCGGTGGAAAAAAATATATATTAACATTTCCTTTAATATTTTGATGAATTTAGGGTTGTCATATTTGTGGTATGATATATATCTCTGAGGTGTGCGAGAGGGGAATTAATCCTGTAAGTAAGCGGTTTGCCCCATATGGTTTAATTAAGAGTAATCCACGTCCCCATTACGTATATAACTGCGAATTTGTATGACACTTTTGCTTTCACTTGTAATTCTTTAATTTAAGTTAACATATTCGATTTAAGATATATTATATTAATTTAAGTTAGATATTCAAGCGTATTTTTTATTGGGAAAATGGGTTCCAGGGAATAAAACAATTCACTAAATTAATTTTTCTACGGTAACGCTCATTTATTTTTTTTAAAGTTGTTCCTCCCCCCGAATCCTTCCTCGTCCCCAACCCACTTTGTTAAACGCTGCCTTAAGTAACAGTAGAGTCCCAAAATGAATACGGTCCTCCCCTTGCTCAATATATTTTAAGGGACTGGATATTTTAAGGACATGAATAATTATTTAAAGGGGCGAAGGAATTTTGGAATGATTGAAAGGGACTGGATATTTAAAGTGGATAGATACTGAATTATAAGGACAAGGTATTTTAAGGTAATTCTTTCTGAATTATGAGGAATGGTTATTGAAAGAGGATGGTTGCTTAATTATATGGACTATATATTTATTATAGGATGTATAGTTAATTTTAGTGAACAGATAATTATTTAAAGGGGCAGCTAAGTAAGCAGAAATGTTTTAATGGTTTATATTATTTTAAATATTTTTCCCATGAATTTCTAATCATATTATAATAATATGATATAATATAATGATATAATAATATGAATAATATTATTATTTAATTTAAATGACAAAAGAAGCCTTTTATTCTATTTATTGTATTACATCTAATAAAACAATTTTATATATGTACCACTTTTTTGGAGTCTATTTTTTGTTTGTTTGTTTAACGTCACTTGATGCCACTAAGACTAATCGGACGATGCTATAGCGGGAGTCCTAAATTTTGCCTATCCAGGTATAATTAGGATATGGATATTTTACGAGTACCTGACATCGTACAGGCTCGGCACCTCCATTTTACGTCCTATCCGAGGGACGGCATGGCTAAGGATTTTTTACTCCCATTAAAAACTCCTAGGGCCACCGCTGGGCGCGAACCTGCGACCTTTAGTATTGTAGGTTGCCATGCTAACGACTATACCACAGGTAACCCCGAGTCTATTTTTTGATTAATACAATCGGTAATGGACTTGGATCATACCTATACAATACTACAATGTCTTTCACCTCTGGTTGGCAATTTCATCCTTAACTCTTTATTGTATTTATACTCTTTATTAGTAGCTAATATGATAACTACATGAAAAAAACTGCGACGCAAAGCATTTATAATATTGATTAATAGAGTTCTGGTTTAAAAATTACATCAATGAAGAGAGAGTGAAATTTATGAAGAGAAACTCGTATCGATCTTAATTCTTTCATCCGAGTTGTTCCCGAACGCCATGTGGAAATTCTCATGTAGTTATTCCTTCAATTAGAAATGATTACCTTAGGTTCGGTTCAAGTCACTAACAACTCCTCCGCTAGAAATCTTACTTCATTAAACAATCAATGAAATGGTTGCTTTCCTTTTGGAAACTTAACTTGTAAAATTGTCATCAAGTAGTTGATAACTCGCTGAACCAAGACAGCTACTGATAGACAGTTGGACACGTCTATTTTACAGAGTGCTGTGTTATCTTATACCGCGCGTTGTCATTTAATCTAGAATCAAAAGGTTTGGTCTACTTCAAACATTTATAAATCCCCTATTTACCATTCGAAGTTGGACTTTTAACTATTGTACTTTGATGTGACGGATTCTAAAATAAATCATCAATGCATCACATACATTGGAATACCATAGATACTAAGTATGTAACCAATGCTAATCATTAGACATTTGTTCACGAAGAAGGACTGACGGAAATTATCTAGCAGCTAAACTACTATCTGTAAACGAAACATTTTAAGGCCGCTTGCATAAACATTGTTTAGAAATGTTTAAAATTCTAAACATGGCCAGAAAAATATAAATCTGTTACTTACCGAGAATTCCGAATCGTAAGAGTTTTTAACTTTAAAAATACCTGAGATTCATTCGTTCTTAAACAAAGCAGGTCTTCCCGCAGTAGTGAAGATTTACGGCTACATTTCTTATCTATTTAACTTTTACCGGGAGAGTGCTACCTGCTGTTTTTAAATGCGGTCTCTGCCGGTGGTAAGTGTTGCAAAAAAAAAATTTTTTTCTCTTTGAGGTTAGTTATTATTATAATAAAATAATTTCTGGTTAATTACATTTTCGTTAAAAAATCAGCGAAAGAATCTAGAGTATCGTTTATGATATAAAACTACATACCTTTATTAATACCTAGTATTATTTTTTGGAATGATGCATATGATTTGTTGGATGTTACATATTGCTTCGTACTTCAATAATATCTTAAAGTAAAATTGATTGGAGCCCTAGAGTTTGTATAATTGACAGTTACTATAATTTAACGTACTTTCTTTTATTTATTTTTTTTCTTTTTGTGTTGCAACTGAGCCTCTTCCTCGTATTATCCAAATGTGAAAGAAAATAATTTATTTTCTATCGAATAATCAAAATAAAATAATTTTTGACAAAATTACTCCAACAAATCTTTCACTCCACTACTCGCGCTTTACTAGCACATTATTTTATTAACAGCTTGGTGACGATTGAAGTTAGATTTCAGTCTTGTTCAGTACTATCCTTTTTTTGGAGTGTATGACTTGGCAATACTTTTGGATTTTGCATAGAGACACAGATTTTGCTCCATAGCCATTTTGTATTTGAGAAATAAAGGGCGATTAGATTTACAAGTTATTTTTCTGTTATTAAAAATGATTATTTCCTTATTGCAGCTTTGTATCAAGTAATAAATACTGAAATTACTGATAATTATTGTAATTTACTTGAGTAAAAGATTTCATGACAATAGATCATCTTTGTAGCTCAGAGATGCAACGTGAGCATTTTTCAGTCTTTGATATTTTACATAAATGTTAATAAAGAGAGCCTTAGCCAAAGTAGATTAAAATGGTTAAAAAAACTTTATATCTTTTTATCTCATTCATGGTACCAGTCAAGAAACGTAAAACCAAGTATCTCATAGATCAATGCGAGCACTTTTGTCGCTCCGCACCTCATTAAAAATGTTATGAAGAAAAGTTTGTGTTAAATCGAAACTAATAACCGATAACAGTTATTTTCAATTTCTCTCCCCTCAATGGCTAATTTCCTTTAATAAAAAAAAAATTGAGAACCATTTTACAATACCTCTACAGCAGCTGATATCTTTACAAAAGTGCTTACAATCCTACAAGTGCTTAAATTTTAAGAAAACACGATATAGTCAAAATTATACAGATATCATTTTGACAACTAACTACCTCAAGTGGTGTACGGACTTAAAAGACAAAAATTTTTAATTGATCCATAAATAAAGCTTAGAAACACTTCCATGTAAGATGATTACGTTTTGCATGTTCCTCGATAATTTCGGGAAGAGGACCTGATATGACCTTGTTTGTTCTAGACTACTCATTTATTACAGTCTTTATTATTAATTGGTCCGGAAAAGCAATGCTTTTTCAAGTTGTTATTAATTATTATCTATTTTTTATAAATAGACTCTGGAGTTGTTTTTATTGTTTATTCCACTACAGCGTGCGTGGCTGACCTTCGAAAGGATGAAGATGTTACGGTTCAGATGTTCGTTGCTCCTTCGGGCAAAGGAAGACCGATCAGCTGTTAATAATGGTTGATAGGAACCAGGGGTTTGGTCGGGATAATTCTCGCCATGTATACTAACAAATCTAGCATGGAAAACATTAAAAAAAAAATAACTAAAGGATTACTTCATATTGTTTCTTTAACTGCTAAGTTCCATACCGTTGAGATTTTTTTTCTAGTGGAAGTTATTTCAGATCAGAATTGTATATGATGAATGCATACTTCTTTATCGATGTTATCAACTGAATTTGAAATTTTAACCAAAAAAATTCAATTTATTTTTCACATAATATAAATACTAAAATTAATCTAATCTTAAATTGTGGCCGACCACCAATATTAAATTATTTTTAAATAATTTATTTTTTGAAGAGAAAAGATTTGGCTCCGCCGGGAGTCGAACCCGGGTCTCCTGCGTTACATGTGAGGATGCTAACCACTACACCACAGAGATCGGCTCAAGGCAGAGCAAATCAGTGAAGAGGAAGGATTTGGAGAGGAAGGAAAGGGGGCGAAGAGGAAGGAAAGGGGGAGTAGGTATCAGTGAAGAGGAAGGATTTGCTCTGCCTTGATTGAGGATTGAGCTCTGTGGTGTAGTGGTTAGCATCCTCGCATGTAACGCAGGAGTCCCGGGTTCGACTCCCGGCGGAGCCAAATCTTTTCTCTTCAAAAACTAAATTATTTAAAAATAAATATTGAAAATAATATTGAAGGTTTCCCGTTATTTAATACTTTAATAATGCTGTCTCACAGGAGTGCCCAGAGGAGGTGATGCATGACCAAAATTTTTGAGGGTGAAAATATGGACAGGGTTTCCAAATTCTGGAAGTAATACATTTTTATGGTTTATTATTTTGGAGGAAAAAATTTAAACCACTGAACAACGGTAATACGGTAGAATATTTTATTGTAGACAGTACATATCATCAAGAAGAGAAGAATCATAGATTTTTTTCGGAGGAGAGGGGATTTTTCATCGTGCTTCCGGGGATGGGAACACCTGCTCTCCTTTGAATATTGTACAAAAAAGGTCTCAGGCCTTCTTCTTTCTCCTATATTTTCTACTCGATCGATTATTTTATTCAACTTTTAAAAAGTCTCATGATTTTATTTTAAAACATATATTTGCTGTGTACATGATCATAACTTTTATTTTACTTGTTTCTTAAAAAAGAAAATTGGTTTTGTGCAGTTCAAGAGGATGTTGAACAAAGAGCTGAGTCACTTTTCCGAATCCAGCAAATCAGGCAACCAGATCTCAGAGTACATTTGCTCCACCTTTTTGGGTAAGTCATATCATTTTGATAATTTACTTTTACTTCATTCAAAATAAACGGTATGAAAGGTAACAGAAAATCCAATTTTGGCTTGTAAGTCTCAAGAAAGGTGCATTTAAATTGGCTATTAAAACCAATTGCACCTTTTAATCATAAATATTACTCATGAAAAATGGCATTAATCATAAAACTTAATACGTTTTTGTTATTAATATTAATCAATTCTGAATCATTGAAGTCTCATCATTGTTCCAATGAACCCTTTATATAAATATATTGCTTATCAGTCAATTCAAATATTTTCATTTCTGCCTGAAGATTTTAATGATAACTTAATGTCCTTTGTTTTAAGTATGAAAAATATGAATGGCTTTCAGAGTTTAATTGAAATTTGGCTTTACATAAATCACATCTTGCTCACACCAGAAGAGGTATAATGGACCCATGGCTCAAATTCGCGCTGACCTGATTTAATCTAACATTTTCTGATCGACTTAGCAGGAATCCGATTATAGATTCAATGAGGCTTCGGTCAAGCCGCTTCGGATAAAAAATTGCATCCTCAAAGCCATCCTTCTGCTTTCAGATTTTGATATTAATAAAATCCAATATCCTAGGAATTTTTGTAAGCGAAAACTGCCTTCTTTAAGTTTAGTTCAACGAGATTTATACTTCAATAATCGAGATATTCGATGATATATCGTGAATCGGAATCGATTGTTGGGGTTTATAGTAATGGTCGAAAGTAAAATCAAATTCAATTTTCAAATTGTTAGTGCTTGAATAATTTTTACAAATACGGCGAAACCGTATTCTTTTATGGTTGGAACAGTTAATATTTCTTTATTTATATCAATTGTGAAAAGGATAGTTATTTAAGTAAATTGTATCCGTTAAAGGCTAAAAAGTAACATATCTTTCTTCCGATCGATAAACATTTAAAGTAACACGCACTACGCCTTCTTTAACAATTGAATGGGTCCGCCGAAAAACGTTCTAAGCTACAAAATTGCCGAAGTGGCACTTTTGGGTGAATGTATTAAAATGTATAACAGTACGTCATAGTATGATCTAGTATTCCATTATGTCATTTAACATGAATACATAACAAATCACATGAGAAAAAAAATTCACCTACAGAACTAACAATAACTTTAATTTCACTGATTACTCAGCATTGCATATTTGTCACTTAGAACGTTTTTCGGCGGATCCATTCAATTTTATTTTCTTCTCTCTAAATAGTTTTCTATCGTAAAATTAAATTAAAAAGGCTTTTAACGGTTTGTAATTATTTACGTTTTGATTCAAATTTAAGACAGATGCAATTAGAACCATAGGAACTCGATAATAAACTGAAAAGATATAGGAATTGTAATCTAGACATAACAGATACGCGCATATATGCATGCGCATAGATACAGATTTTTGGGTTTTAACCAACGAAATGACTTTGCTGTTTAGAGAACAGAAACACGAATTAGGCAATCAATAAAAAATAAATGAAAATTTTATCAATTGTTAAACAATATTGTTACTCTTATAGAGATCAAGTTTCTAATGCAGCAAAAATACAGTGGTTGCCTTAAAAACGGATATGTTAATAAATAGTTCTTCTGTGTTTCTATTTAGAACTATGCGTATATTTTTTTAACTTTGGACATGTTTTAGGGCAAACGTTTTCTTTTTTGTCTACAACTTTCGTGATTTCAGCCTCGACGTAGTATAGTTCAGTTTCTCCCCAACCTATTTCGTGGGGATCACTTTTTATGTTTACCCTATGGTAGGATCCCCGGATTACATGGCTCCTTTTTCCAGATAACGTTACATTCTCTCGAGCAGTCTTCTTGGAAAGTACATGATAAAAATTTAGAACAAGCAAATTTTCAGGAACAACCTTCTTCATTTAAATAAAATATTTTTTATAATTATAGATATAAATTTATATAAGTTACTACTTTGATATAGTTTGAACAAGATATTAACAAGTGTATCATTTACTTCGTCAAACATTCCAAAATTCCAATTAGAATATCTTTGTATCAAAGTTTGAATTTTGATTGACTTTCATGCCTAAAAAAACACGACTACATAGAATGAAATCCCTTTTACCTTCTAAAACTCATTTCTGTCCATTTCTTTTGAAGTTATTAAAAACTTAAACGAAAAATGCTCCGGGACCTTTGTTTTACAATGCTATGGCTTCTTCTGTTCTCACCTCACGAATGGATATAATTGTATAATTACTGGTTTATATCTACTGTTTATTAATAATTAAGATTAATTTAACATATTGAATTAAATTGTTAATTAAAGAAGGAATCAGTAGGGGGCTTAATTTACATACCTCGAATCTCTGATAGACAAAATTAGAAACCGACCGCTGATTCTCCGCAGTGTCTGAATATCTTTAGCTTGATTTATAATCTTATTAGAAATTCGTTTTCTTAATCACTTTTTTAGACTCTGGAATCTTAAATTTGGCTGTAGTATTAAAGATGGAAATGATATTTTTTTGCATTTATTTGTTATATAACTATTGAACATTTATCAACTTATCAATAAATATCAAATAAAGTGCAAAATATGGCACTACATTTGCAAAGGAAAAATATAGAACAAATATTTGAGTAGAAGGTGGTTAGTTTATATTTAATCATTTTGCAATTAGTTTTATTCCAAACAAAAGTATATATAAAGAGGAACCCCTACAAACATATTATCACGAATGCAAACCCTCGGAAATATTAAACTGTCCTGAGAGAAAAACTTCCACACCAACTTTTCACTAGATATCACTGGGATCTGGAACCTTCAACATGCGAAAATATTAGCAAATACGAATATACCTCCATCATATAAATCCAATTTCATGTTCCATACAAATAAGTTTCAATGTTAAAAGAACAGCAATAAGTAATGCTACAACCTAAAAAAATAGATTTGGAACCGACATTATAAGAAAATACAAGAGAGGAAACATTAAAAAACATAAAAGCTCTCAAATATTTAAAACTGAAGAAATATTACATACCATAAACACCTACATCTTGGTATAAAGGAAAAAATAAAAGTTAACAAATAGATAATTCAAACTTTTTTAACTACTATTACCTGTTGCGTTATTTTATTTTTCCCAGAGAAAGGTTTTCGCATCATTAATATTAATCTTTTTTTTTTTTTTAGTTTTTTCATTATGAGATCTTTGTTTTTAATCAAAATTTATACGGCTCTAATTGAAAGCTAGTTTGAATTTTTTTAAACCATACTTCTTTTGAAAATTGACGCTAAATTATTGTTGTTTCAATCTCATGAAAAATAACTTCTCATCAGCTTTTAAAATGTTTTTTTTTATGCCCGATCTTTATTATAGAATGGGGCTGATTTATTTTTTAACTTGTGACCCCTTAATGTCCGAGTGACGCATTTTCGAAAAATAAGTTTCCGAAATGATAATAATAATGAAAGTTACCAATGATATATTTTTAACGTATATTATAAATAAGAAAGAAACAACAAAAATTTCATATTACTTGTACCGTTGAGACGAAATAGGTTAATTTTGACTTTCAAGATACTCTCAGGTTTCGGGGGCAAAGAAAGTCAATTGAAATGAATTATGTTACAATATTGATAAATCGAAGAAAATTTTTGTTACGTAAAATAAGTGTTCTGGCTAATTGCATCCTTTTTTAATTATTTCTTGTTCAGTAACGCTTACAATATCGAATACATTTTCTCTTCACATAAAATAAAGATAACATTTTGTTCTGTTCCGCTAAATTAATTATGAATATTTACGCTTGTATACCTACTAAGAATTCCACCGTAGATCTCAAGATATGGCAAGTCAACAAACTAAGACATGACGTTGCTTGACCAACATAAAAGATGCATTATCTCGCAAACAGCAGTCAACGTTTTAATCTATTTAACAGAAATGTTCTGTATATTGGTCGCTGATTTATTTTATTTGTTTATTTTCACTTACCTACGTATGAAATATATAGAAAGCTAATGTTGTGATCGTAAAAAATTTCGACTTCTGGTTTTCAACGGAAGTACACATTTTGGGGTCCCTCAGTCGAAATAACCAAGTCCCGACAAATTGTCTCAATGTGTTTCTGTGAAAAGATTAGCTCATAAATGATTTGTCGTTCGAAACTGAAATTTGGTATTTGTGATAGGTATTTTTTTTTTTTTTTTTTTTTTTTTTTCCTCGGCGCTACGGTCCTGATAGGACCTTGGCCTCTTCAACGATTCTTTTCCATTCGTTTCGGTCCTGGGCGATATTCCTCCATCGCCTCACTCCAAGCCGCCGCAGGTCGTCCTCCACGTCGTCCAGCCATCTCAGTCGTGGTCTGCCTCTTCTTCTAGCTCCACCTGGTCGACTATACATTAGGTTTCGAGGCTAACGCTCTTGAGGCATTCTCTCGACGTGTCCTAACCATCTGATGCGCCCACTTTTGATTACAGCTACCAGGTCTGGAGAGTTGTAGAGCTGTTTAAGTTCTGCATTCGTCCTAATCCTCCATTGTCCATTCTGGTATACTGGGCCGTAGATCTTCCGGAGGATTTTCCTTTCCCATATAGCATCCTTTCATTTTCTCAGGATAACACCCATGTTTCGCTACCATACGTAACGATTGGCCTTATCATAGTTTTGTAAATTAACTCTCGGGCCCTTCTAGACAGTATCTTGAACCGCAGTGCCTTTTGGGCAGCATAATATTGCCTGTTTCCAGCGGCTATCCTCGCTTTGATTTCTGTGAGCATGTCATTGTCCTGTGTCAGTATCGATCCTAGATACTTGAAATCGTGACACACCGGAAAGGCATGCTCTCCTAATCTGAGTTCTTTCGTTCGCTGCTCATTTTTAGCGGTAGAGGAAAGCATGTATGCCGACTTGCGCTCGTTAATTTTAAGGCTCCGCGCTGCTGCAGCCCTTTCGAATTCCTCAAGGCTACCTGAAAGTGCCGGGATGGTTCTTGACATCAGCGCCACATCGTCCGCGTATGCCAAATGCTGCGTGATTCGGTTGCAGATAGTTCCTCCTGGGTTGGTTCGTATTCCTCTTACGGCCATTTCCATTGAGAGGTTGAATAGGGTTGTTGCCTGGGGGTCTCCCTGTCTCAATCCCGATCGCGCTGTAAATTCCTTGGAGAGTTCTCCTTGTAACTTGACACGGCATCTCGATCCTGCCATTGTCATTCGCACCAACCGCACAAGTTTCTTAGGTATTCCCATGTTTATTAGGTCATCTATTAGCCTCTCCCTGTCAATGGAGTCGTACGCTTGTTGAAAATCTAAGAATAGGTGGTGGAGGTTTATGTTAAACTCATGCGTCTTTTCCAAAACTTGACGCATTGAGAATATGTGATCTATGGTGGATCGCCCTCTCCTGAAGCCACATTGGTACTCACCGACCTCTCGCTCCATGTACTGTATTAGCCTCCTGTTGATGGCCGTGCTGAGGATCTTATAAGCCACACTCAGAAGTGAAATCCCTCGGTAGTTGGCGCACTGGCATTCTCTCTTCAGTCCACACATCCCACACCAGTCTGTAGAGTTCTTCTTTGACCTGCTCGCCTCCATACTTCGCTCCGCTTGCAGCTCATCTATTCCGGCTGTTTTATTGTTCTTGAGCAGCTGTATTATTTCAGCTATTTCCTCTTTATCTGGGGGGACTTCTTCTTCAGGTACTTCTTCCGGTTCTATGTTGGTATCCTGGCTTACGTCTATTTGGCTGCAGTTTGTACTTCTGCCTTTGTTCAGCAGTTCGTCAAAATATTCTGCCCATCTTGCTAGAACCTCTTCTCTTCCCATCACAAGGTTGCCCTCACGGTCCCTACAACACTCCACTCGAGGCTTAAACCCACTTTTTATCTCTTTTATCCCTCGGAAGAATGCTCTGCTTTTGCGGTGATCAAATTCGTTTTGGATGCGTTCTAGTTTCTCGGTTTCTTTTCTTCTCTTCTTTCTTCTGCAAACTTGCTTTACGATCCGGCGCTTTTCTAAATAGTCCTTGTTGTTTGCCCTTGTATGCCTCTGTTGTAACTTGGCCCGCGCCTTTTCTCTTTCAGATATAACCTGTCGGCATTCTTCATCGAACCAGTTATTCCTTCCATTTGGTCTATTACTCTCCAAGAGTTCAGATGCCGCTCCCTTCAGTGCTCCTTTAAATTTTTCCCATCTTGATGCGATCGTAGGTACAGCACTTTTGTGGTCTCCTAGAAGTTCCGTGACACGATCCTGGAACTTCTGTCGCATCTGTTCTTCCTTAAGGAGCTCAACATTGAATGTTCGCAGCTTCTCGCCTCTTCCTGTTGGTTTCACTGCCAGTCTTTGGTTATATTTGACCCTCACCATGTAGTGGTCAGGTCGCAGTCTGCTCCCCGATAGCTTCTTACATCATAGATGTCCGATGCATGACGTGCGTCGATTAGGACATGGTCAATTTGATTCTTCGTTCTCCCGTCCGGTGAAATCCAGGTTTCTTTGTGAATGTCCTTATGGTGAAGCAAGTACTGGTCACTATTAGCTTTCTAGCAAGGGCAAAGTCCACTAATCTTAAACTGTTCTCGTTGCAGACATCATGTTTACTTTGGCATCCGATTGCTGCCCTGAAGGCTTCCTCCCTTCCTACTTTAGCATTTAGGTCTCCCATTACAATTTTTACATCATGCTTTGGCAACGCATCAAATACTCTTTCGAGTGTTCCATAAAACGTATCCTCTGCTTCTTCATCGCTGTCCTCCGTCGGTCCGTGCACGCTTATGATGGATATGTTGAAGAATCTTGCTTTCAGTCGTATTGTACACATTCTTTCGTTTATTGCTTCGTACCTTATAATATTATTATTTAGAGAGTTTCTAATCATAAATCCAGTGCCTATTTTGTTTTTCTTGTGCCCACTATTTATAAGGAGGTAATCTTTAAGAGTAACCATCTGGGTATCACGCCACTTGTGATAGGTATATGCACTTGATTTGAGTGAACGTTGGGGGCACTACCTCCTAAAGTCATGTTTTCTCTTTACGATTTTTTAAACGGCTCTTAAACTTAATCAGTTTATCAAGTAATTCAACCTTCCATGTACTAATTGTATTATGTATGTAGTCTATGTTTTCCGTAAAATACTTTATACATAGTTAAAGTACTTTTCGTTTAAAACATTCTATTAGATCGAAGAAAAGAGATCTAAGTATATCGTTTAAATTTTCCAATAAAATTTTTGGGTCCTATGGCATTTTCATAGAATTTGTTAAGTTTTAGTACTAAGGATAGAAGGAACACTGTTCATATTTATGTACTTGCACTATTAACAGGTAATTGACGTTCCATATGTATGGAAACTGGTGGTCATTTTCATCGTGACTAGAGGATGTAGCCATTAAGCGTTGGAATTTCCTTAGTAAACGGTGGCTACTTTTCCTCCTGTTCCTGTGTTAGTCGGTTTTGCATTGGACGCTAAGTACCTTTTCGAGCTTTCTGAATATTTATTAGAGATTAGAGGTGGTTGTTGAGGCTGACATTTAGAACAAACGGAACTGATCGTGCATTGTCATTCCAGCCCGGCTCCTTGACCTTTCGTCGTGCCGTACACCTCAGCACTGTTCGCCACGGCTCAATCCATCTTAATTATCTACTACATGATCCGCTACAGGTGTCTCGGAAGCGCATGCTGGGATTGTGAAATCTTAAAATTGACAGTGTTAATAATGAACCTTCTTCTCTATCGCTGGAGTGAAGTGCTTCTATTAAGCTTATTTCATTCCTCTAATGAGAACCTCGCTTGAAACAATTCGTACTTAGTTATTTCAAAAACAAAAATTTTTATAAATTGGAAATACGCTTTGGAAGGTTCTCCTTCAGGTTAGAGGGGTGCGACATCCACAGAAAAACATCGATGTCGCATTCCTTATTAGGAAAAGGATAAGTGTATATATTTTTAAATGATTTCTTTTGCAGCTAAATAAACTAAACAAAGACAGCCTGTTCTTAAAATAGTCCAATAACTGAGATATTTACTGTCCTACAAATTAGATGCTGGGATGAGCTTTTTCTGTTCGATACTCCATTGTAAATGTTTGCATTCCGTCTCTAGTTCTAAGATGAAATTTTCTATTTTGTAAAAACATGAAAAAACGTGAGGTTTCGGTATTTTTGAGAAAGTATTTCTGATATATAAGATACTGTACTATACGGTTGCGACATAGATGTCAGTATTCCAAAAACATCGACTTTTTTTATAAAATAATGATTTTATTTAACATCGATTAATTTTAGTCGACTTTTTTTTAACATCAATGAAATTTTTTATTTAATATATAAATCCGTTCGCTACTCTACCCAACTAAAATTATACTCCTATGGTTCGATCTAGTGGTGATCATCCTGATTTATGTATGCCGCTTACAATTTTCGCGCATCGGATTAATGCAGCCAAGTTCTGTAATGCGATTCGTATCGCTTTCAAATAAATAAGTTTTTTTCATTTGATAATACAATGTATAAACTCATTTAATTTTTTTTTCAACTTTTCATCTTAAAATAAACAGTATAGTCTTTGAAAGGATAGAAATGTTCTTCTTGTTCTCCTTTTTTGAGCTCTGAAAATATGCCTACAATAATTGTCGAAACGTAGGCATTGATTAAATAGTTAGGTCTATCTTATGTCTTAACTCCTTCACTCCCAAAACCTTCTGCTTGATCTACCGTAAAAGATTTTCAAACTGAACATAATTTTACGAACTTATGTTTCTAAAAACTGTAACCAACGTATTCTTGACATACTGACCGACAACCAAATACTACCTGAACATCAATTCGGATTTCGTTCACTACACTCTACAATACACCAACTACACAGAGTCACGGACTACATTTCAGTTGCTCTAGAGGATAGATTATACGCTACTGGCGTATTCCTGGATGTAGCTCAAGCATTTGATCGTGTTTGGCACAATGGGCTGCTTTACAAACTTAAATCGTTCCTCCCTTCAACCTACTACCTTATTCTGTTCTCTTTTCTCTCCAACAGGTTTTTCTCTGTCCGCCAGGGCTCAGAAACCTCCTCTATACGACCGCTAAGGGCCGGAGTGCCGCAGGGATCAATTCTTGCACCTCTGCTATACATCATTTACACTCACGACATACTAACATACCCCAACACATTAATAGCAACCTACGCTGACGACACAGCGATCATCACCAGACAACAGGACTGGTTTAAAAAATGGAAAATTAAGGTAAACGGTGAGAAATCGAAACATATCACTTTCACACTTCGACATGAAACCAGTGCTCCAGTATACTTGAACAATATTCCAATCCAACAAACTAACTCAGTTCACTACTTAGGACTCACATTCGACAGAAGGATGACCTGGGGGCCACACATAAAGCAGACACGTCTAACCCTAAACAATCGACTAAGGCTTCTGTATTCTCTTTTACACAAACGTTCGGCTCTAAAAATAAGACAAAGACTAAACACTTACACTTACTTACTAAAACCTATATGGACTTACGCTTCACAAATCTTCGGGATAGCAAAAAAGACTCAGATCCAAAAAATACAAACATTCCAATCAAAAACGCTACGACTTATTACTCGTGCTCCGTGGTATGTTAGTAACAAAACATTACATACAGACTTACGCATACCTATGGTTCAAGACAGCATTCGGACATCATATAAGAAATTTCATGACAAACTTCATGGACATCCCAACAGACTTATACAAGACATGGCCACAACACACATGCCAGAAAACATCCGAAGAAGGCTAAAAAGGAGCTGGCTAAGGGATCTCCTGGAATAACCTGTTGTAAAGGTCCAAGTTAGGAGTAGATGCCAATGGGTATTAACCTCCCTCATGCCTGACATGCCACACTGTCTCGATTGTTAGCTCATCTGCTTATTGTCGCAGGCTGAGCGACAGGTGTAGATTAAAATGTAATAGATAAAAAAAAAAAAAAAAAAAAAAAAAAAACTGTAACCATTACAGCGTTCTTGGCTCAATTCTGAGATGTCTTTAAAATCCTTCGTTCTGAATACCTTAATGGGTGATAATTTAAAAATTAAAATTTCCACTTCCTTATGTTTTTAAAATTGGGAATCTGGAAAGTTAAAGTCGTATTCTGTACAAAGGTAAAAGACGGGTGATTTGGAGATGAAAGCTGGGCCTTGAAGTGGCTAGAAGTTCTACGAGAAGATGAAAGATATGAGACCCAATATTTTATATCTTTACCACAAAGGTGAGTGCCGAGCTACTCGGGTTACCAGGTATATGTGAATCAAAAGGCCAACCTTTCGCTTCCTCTCATCTAAAAAGATATTTTTGCGACTACCACTAGAGAAATGAGGGTTTGGAAAAAATATCCACCTAGATTGTACTTAATATTATTCTTGAACTAACACGGAGAGGTGTCTGTGGCAGCTACTAATTTGTCATTAAGTTTAATATGTCATAGTTACATACGTAACATCTGTGGTAGTGATTTCAATACTAATTTCAAGTAATTGATACCACATTCTGAATTTTTTATTTAATTTTGAGACGAATGTGTAATATGTTCGTTATGACGAATGATTACCATCAATTCCATCGAAAATTGTTCGAGCGAAAAATACCGTATCGGCATGTCGCACACTGCTTCAAATAACTAGATCATATCTAAAAAAATTGCTGTTTTTAGTTGTGAATATTTTCTGAATGGGCTGGAAGAATAGTATGTCATTGAAAGATGGTAAAAATTTTAACTCGATCCAAGTATAATATATGAAATTTTTAACAAGAAGGTTATAAAAAAGACGTAACTGTTAGATTATTATAATAATAGGGGCTTACAACCCGAAGGTTTGATTCCGGCAATAACTTCTGCCAACCCCTCGTAAGCTCCCCAGTAGGCACCGTGCTGCTATCACCTCAATTATATTAACCGGGTACAGTTTACTTAGTTAGGCGTTGTGTAATCGTCTAAATTCACCGTTAGATTCGTCTATATAATAATATACATATAATATCAAATATTCTGCGAAGTACTTTTCAAAAACCTTCAGCCGTTGTCTATCCCTCAATGTTAGTGGCCACAATTCACTTCTGTGAAAGTCCATAGGAAGAATAATAGTTTTATAATTTCGACGTGAGATTAGATAGAAGACGTGAGCTAAGTAATTTAGTAACTGAAAAGTATCTCGCCTTTAATCTAGCCTTGATTTCCTCTTAAATTTCTTTTTTCTTATTTATCATAGCCCTAAATATCTAAGGCTGTAGGTATTCCTCCCTCTATTTAAATATCTCTGGATATGTACCCATTTCTGGTTTCTGCTCAAAATAACTGTTTACAATTTCAAACATTACATATATTCTTCTTCAAAACGAGAAAAAAAGTTAGTTGTTACCAATGATGACCTTATTCATTGTTTAGAGCTCAAGCGGAGTTGAACTTTAGGATGGCCCTCCTGAAAAATAAACTTTTTTTTAGATATGACGCTATGTTAAATACGGTATCAAGTTGTTAACAAGAGTGAGCGATACAGCATCAACTATATAAATATTTCTGCATATTAGTATTCCTCTATGTGTGCTTAAAGAGGCACTTTTGAGGTGGTAGCAGTAAGCTCCGACTTGGACCCGAATAGAAGTGAGGTCGGAATGAGGACCCGGTTCGGAAGGAAGTGGTCGGGTGGAAGTGACAGCTGAACAAACCTTCCCGAACTGGCAATAAAAGACAATTACCGGGAGCTGGCTTAATAACAATCAGGCCGGCCAGCCACTTCTCCGCCTCTCTCTCCTCTCATCATTGTTTAACTTCTCTTAAACCTGTGTGTCAGCATAGCTCACTGCTATTCCTAGCGTAATCTCTTCCAATTTTCTTCCATCTCGTAAGGTCCTCAGGAGAGCATTTATTTTTGTAACATTTAAAAGATGTAACCATCCATTGCTGAAACCTGCAATTCATTAATATTATACTAACTAGACCGCAGTTGAATATTGAGAATAATATTCCAAAACAAAATAAGATTTTGTCTCAAATATTTTTTCAGCTTCATTTCATGGCTGTTGATATGAAGTAACCAAGTGAAACATCACAAGGAAATAATCTTGGTTTCCGCTAAGAATATTCTCCACTGCGGGAAAACGATAAATCTAGCTTTTCCGATGGAAAACGTGTGTGATCCTATCCATTTGTTAAAATACAAGACATAAAATCTTTTCTATCGTGAGAAAGTCCTACTTCTTGGCCAGCGGGCGTGCATGGAAGTTATTTTATCGTGTTCACTCTCAACCGCCGGACTTTTAAAGTACACATTCGAATTAGGGACCTTCAGAGGGTAGCTATTCCCTGTGCCTCTCCCCAAAAACTTACATGTCACCTTACATTTTAATGGTAATTATTTTAATAATTACGAGGATGATGAGAGGAGTTTTAACAACCAGTTTCAGTTTATAATAATAATTTCAAACAGTAATTTTAATCTTCTCATGCTCATAAAGCTATTCAGATCTGATTTTTACTATTTATCTGAATTTTAAAAAAGATATAGTCTTCACATTTTCATTATACTATTCCTATAATTGTAACTCTTCCATGTGAGACATTAAAAATTGTTTGCTGGTGCAAATTTTTTATTCCTTTTGTGATCAAATTGTTTTAAAAAAAAAAAAAACATCCAAGGTTCTTATTTAAAGAGCCAATGAAAATAAACAGAAAAACTGCTGTAGTAAAAAGCAAATAGTTTAGATTTTTTCAAATATTGAATATCGGGCTGTTTAATTATATTTACAACTCGTTCCTCATCCCCCTCCCCCGTTAAAAGTCTTTAATAAATGCAGTACTTTCTGGTATAACTAGAACTCTCCAGTTCTAAGCTTGGGACAGCTTATTTTACTGATTCAGCGAATCATACCAGAGAACTTTTTTTTATTGAATAAATCTGATAATTAAAAAAACTCAGATAAAAGTACTGCAGTCCTAAAACTTACGATTTAGTTTTTTCTCAAAATCGGAATAATTGTGGCTTCATCGTTTTTGCTGGAATCTTTATTAGCTGGCTTTGGATATTTGGACATTCTCAGATATCAGTGTCATTCTCACCAAATTGAAAAAGAAAAAATCATATTCGAGGTCAGTGACGAAAAGCTTTAGATCCATGGATTAAGGCCGTTCGGTAATTAGCTTCTTCACGAAAGTGTTGAAAAACTACATCACAATTTTCAATTAACCTAAATTTCTAAGCCTCCAGCACGCTGACGGATCTCACATCGCCGTTGAAGCTGTTGAGAGCGGATTAATTTAAATATTTCCTAATATGTTTTAAATTATTTCTTGATTATCCTTGAAATTCAAGAACGGGATTCAAATCCATGCCTTTTGCGTTTGCAGACTGTTTTTGCATGCGCTCTACCCTCATCCACTACGGCCCTAATACCTCAAAACCTTTTACATCCTCCCGACCGTTTTACATATATTCAACGTCTTATTAATGTTGCGTTTTCTCAAATATTATGATAGACCCTATGTAATATTATATATAAACTGAAATAAATTGCTAAATAAAAGTTATCTTCATACGATGACAGGAGGCACAGACGGGATCTGACGGGGTTCGCTAGGAAGGATGCGGTTCAGATGCTGGGGACGAGCTCGTTATTTTGGATCTAATGATCCCCGCCCTCGATATTCCTCACAACTAGCTGTCTCCCATAACAGTAAAGGGCATAGGATCCTTTAATATTGCTCAAACTGCAAAAGTGACAATAATAATTTTTAAGTATATTTTTCCTTCTGAAATTGCTATTAATCCATCCGTCAAGTTTACATTTTTTTTTTTTTTTTTCCAAATATGCTTATGTGCTCAAATATAATTTATCGAATGATAACAAAACAAGAGTTTCTTTGGAGGTTGACTAAGTTCATCATGCCTCCTCTTCATTCAAGGCAATGTGCTCCTTTAAATTATGAAGCCAATAACCAATCTTGGATTCAATATTAAGTCATCATCCGTCTTCCCACATTCCTAGAGAGAAGTACTTTATTTTAATTGCACAGCATGCTTTATTCTTATCTGTTTATTATTTTTTTAAACATCCAATATATCTGTGGCTGCAGGGTAAAAAGTTAAATCCGAACTAAAAAAAAATTTTTTTTAATTTGTTCCCACATGACTTTGCAGGTTTATCATTAGTACCACAACATTTTGTAGGTGAATTATCGAAGAATAAATTTAAACATTCAGAAGGTTGCTAACTGTTTAAACTGCTAAATAAACTTATGAATCTGCCAAGTCACGTGCAAACAAATATCTCTTTAATTTGGACTTAACCTTTACGCTGCCGCCAAACATACATTAGCCGTTCAAGTAACAGAATGACTTAAAAAAATTCCAAAATTTTTTAGGAAAGCTATTTTAATAATATTTTAATTAATCCAATCTTAAATTGTGGCTCACCACCAATTTTAAATTATTTTTAAATAATTTATTTTT
The DNA here is from genome assembly GCA_911387785.2 of Aelia acuminata. NCBI lineage: Eukaryota > Metazoa > Arthropoda > Insecta > Hemiptera > Pentatomidae > Aelia > Aelia acuminata. The sequence continues at coordinate 58,223,222 of OU426979.1, forward strand.
TGAAGAGAAAAGATTTGGCTCCGCCGGGAGTCGAACCCGTGAAGAGGAAGGATTTGCTCTGCTTTGAGCCGAGCTCTGTGGTGTAGCGGTTAGCATCCTCGCATGTAACGCAGGAGACCCGGGTTCGACTCCCGGCGGAGCCAAATCTTTTCTCTTCAAAAAATAAATTATTTATTTTAATAATATTTTTCTTTGGAAAATTCGTAATTTTTCATTTTATAAATATATTTTAGTCAACTTTTTTAGCTTATATTTTATTCAACGGTGTGATATTTTCAGGCGCATATGTCTCAGGCTTGGCATCTCAAGATACAAAAATCTTTATGTAAATGAAGAATGGTGAAATACTTCTTCCAAATTTCTTTAAGATAGGCACTTATTAATGATTCCATTACCTGATATAATTTACTTCATTATCCAATTAACCTTTTTTTCGATTTTTGGCACTTACAGCCTATTCCATTTACGTGCCTCAATTATATTGTTATTAGGACTCAATTATAGGAATAAGGTACATGATATTTCACTCTCGACTTCCTTCATATCTAGCATACATTCCAGGCAGAATCTCAGAATTCCTGAATAACATGCTGGCATTCATTAATTACAGCCGCGATATTTTAAGGAAATTTATACACTTGCATACAAACAGCGTTACGATAGCCATCTGAGTATTAATATATCTTTCGAAACGACTCTATTTTTAAAGTATCGATTCGCGATACCTTTGGACATGAAGTAAAGATGCTTGTCGATACCGAACTTGAAGAAAAAATGAGATAATTAGTCAGGAAAGATGGAACAAACTAATATTGAAATTATTTAGCAGAAACGTATTCATCTCATGATTGAGCATGTCCCAAACATTTTTTCTTATTTTTAGAACCAAATTTGAGCTCAGGTACTAGTTTTCTTTATTTATAATTTGGCACTAACAGTCTATTCCATTTTATGCCCCAATTGTGTGATTTTCCCTAATGTAAGAGCCAGCTATTTATAGAAATATGCTTCTAATTACATTCTAAATATATATTAGAATACAATATATCGAATACATCGGAAATCCGTTTATTTCTGTAAGATTGACAGTCACGAACGTGTTGTGCATTATTTTTTTGCAGATTTTAGCACATTTATTTGTTTATTAAGCGTTTTATGCGGTTAGCAGAAATTCTGAATGTTTAAATTTATTCAACAAGGCGTCGCCTAAAAAGTGTTGAAAATCTGCAAAGCCCTTAGCAAACAAATTAAAAAATTATTTTTTGGTGTGACTCAAAAAAAAACTTCAGCCACAGAAATATATAAATTATGTTTTCTCCTAAAACTCCCCATTATTCATTTTAAGAAGTTAGAAACGTTGTTCAGAGTAGTGGAAACATTTCAATCATCTCTTTCAGCGGTTCTCCCCAAGAATTCCCTGAATGCAATATCTAGGCTTTTTCAGAGCTCATATTTTTACGGAGTGTTCCCCTGAAAACCTTAATAGCTTTCCCCTGTAAAACTGTCAAGAGCTAAATACGAATTTTTTTTCCCTACAAAACCCAATTTAATAAACGAAACCCTCCCTCTGCAAATTTAATTATACCTTTATCTATTGTGATACTTTAAGGGAGAACTATTGTTTTTCATAACTGCAACCTAGCTGAAGTTTTTCTTTATAATTTTTATATTCAATCATAACCAAAACGCTTTTATGAGCGATATTGGTATCATTTTTACCTTTTGTAAATGACTTTCTCGATAGCAATCGATATACCAAATATATTTTAATATTATATTTAATAACCAAATATAAAGTTGTTTGTAGCTAAAAAAATAAGTAATTGTTAATATTTTAGTAACTGATAAACATCATAAATAATAGGCCTCAAAATGATAATGATGAGGAATGGAACATTACACAAGAAAAGAAAATGCTCTGAAGGACATTAAATAAAATTATATATTTCCAAAAATAATAATGTGGAGGTAATAAGTAATAAGTAGCCGGAAAAATATTTTTATCCACGTCCTAAAGAATTTTGCCAATCCAGGTATAATTGGGATAGGGATCTTTAATAAGTACCTGGTATCGCAAAGGCTAGGGACCGCCATTTTGCGTCGCCTCCAAAGGACGGCAAAGCAAAAGATTTTTCACTCACTTTAAAAAATCCTTTGGCCATCTACTTCTGAAGAAGGATTTGTAAACCTTTCTTCCTTTACCTTTTGTTAATTAGGGGATAAGTTCTAAATGTGAAAAATCTGTTTTACCAAAACCTTTTTAGTAACTGTTATATTTTCGTCTCATACATATGTTTAAATAAATAATATTATGTTTAGGGGTATATACATAAAATAGATGTATAACTGGTAATACTTAAGTGAAAAATAACCTTTTCTCATCTGCGTATGAGTCATATATAGTGTTATTACCTATTTCAGATATTGGAAGACGTAATAAATTTAGAGATCGTGTAAAAAAGTATGTATCGGTTTATAACAATTCCTTTTATTTACAATATCTTTGATTTACAGTCTCTTTTCATCCGTTTATTCCAAATATTGCGAGGATTTTACAAATGAGGTGAAAGGAGTTACAGGTTTTCTAGCAAAAAATAGTTCCGGTTTTGTAAATGTTAATGTGAGAACCATTTTTTTTTTCATTACTATTTTTTTTTTACTTGTTCATTCGATCAGTTCATTTTGACTTAGTATCAATCCTGTATTATGGCTTTATATCCTGAGTATATTGTAGAAATATGTTAAATTAATCGTCCCCATCAAAGCGTGAAATTATTAGGTTTAATATAGCAAACCTCTTATCATGGCCCTTATCCTATTGCCCTTACTCAATAAGTACGGTTGCTAAGTTACTAAATTCCAGCCCTTAGAGGATGGCTATTGGGCGAGCTTGATCAATTTGAGGAAGGTTAAGGGAATTGGGGCTAAACCCGCTGGGGTTCTGCTTCATTCAACAATCGGTACTTCAGTTATTAAAACTTATTATTATTATATTATTATTAATGAAATATTATTAATATTGTGGACATGGGCGTCCGCGTGGGGGAGGGGGCGGGTTGAGGAGAGGCCAGCTGCCCAATTGGAAGTATGAGAATCAAAAGCTACAAACAAAATAAAATATTAATAATGTTAATAGTACAACCACCAAGACGATCTCATAAATATTTATTTTTGGTATAATTACATGGAGCTTTCGGCGTTCATCGCCATATTCATCTACAAATATAATGAATAACAATATATAGACAGTATGAAAATTTATAAAACTAACACTTTTATATAATAAAGTTTATCATTCTATATACATTAACAATCGCATGCTTACCCGTTCATTCTCCTTAAAATAGGATCGTTCGTGCATTAGGAATTCAAATAAAATTTTAAAACCATTTCGTCTCGCCCATCATCCCTGAAGCATGCTGCGGGCCTACTTTCCTAAGGTCGACGCAAGCGCGTTCTATTGTAATTTATTTTGTGTGAGTAGTGCTTTGAGATATTAATGATTTATTGTATATATCAAGTACTTTATAAAAAACATATTATAATTTCAATTATAAATAAGTTTTATACTAACCATTAAATATATATGCAAATATAGTTAGTTAACTAAATCAATTTCTTTCTCTTTTTTTCATCAATTTCTATATCTCACTTAAATTTATATCAATAGTCAGAATTCCTAGATCCTAGATAAGAATTTTACTAGCCTGCCCACTTGAAAAACAAAGAAAAAAAAAATCAACTGATTATTATAATTATACTTATTATTATAATCTCCAGGAATAAAAACTTGTAAGTTTGTATAATGTAAACGAATATGAAATGTATATATTTTGTTTTCATCTAAAAATCAATCTCTCTATATATAAGAGGCTTTGTCCTGACTGACAGAATCAACGCAGAGCAAAAACTACTATTGATAGAAACTTGAAATTAGGAATTTAGATTTTAAACGCGATGTAGGTAACCACTAAGAAAGGAATTTCAAAAAAGTAACCCCTAAGGGGTTTTAAATGGGGAAAATGTGGTTTAACTCTAACGGACGCCTATTTTTGCACTGCGAGAAAAAATATCTAATTTGGACTCATTTTAAAGATCTTGTTACGACGAGTTTAACTCGAAAGCTCCCACGGGGCATCGAAAACCATGTTTTAAAGCCGAAAAATGAAGCGTTCACGACGAGTAAGCAATTTTTTGTTTCGGCGGTTTTAGTGAACTCTTTCCATTGCGCGTTTCCCTCTCTTCTACCGAGCCGGCAGCTTCCCCCCCCCCAACATTCCACCTACCGGAAGCTCCGATCCCTCTCCCCCTTCGCTCACTTCGAATTAGTTGCGTTTATAGCTAGTTAATGCAAAAAATTAACTTTTCGGTCAGTTGGAACAATTTTTTTTTTAAATTGATTTTGTTAACATATTATATTAAATCAATACCATGATAATGATCACAGTATTAGTTTTAAAGGCTCGCGGGCAAAGCCGCGACGGGGAATGCTAGTTGATTATAGTCAATTTATTCGACTGTAAATAATATAATAAACTGGATTTATTTCAAAATTGGTTAAATCCATGCTGAAAGTTTCTGTTTTTTGAGCATAATCATAAATCCATAGTTCAGCGTAGCTTTATTATGTTAATTATGGAGGGTGTCCCAGACCTAGTGAAAAAAAAAAAAATGGGTAAAACTCTAGGCTAAACGGGGTAGAATGGAGCAGAAACGAGTTTCCTATTTCAATCTGTTGAGGAGATAGAATTTTATTGTTTTTATTTTTAGAATCTTACTTTTTTCTGAAAAATGGCAGTTTTCTCTACTTCGGTTAGAACAAAAAACACTAGAAACAAAAACAATGATATTTTCTTAACCTAAAAGACCGAAAAGATGAGTTAGGTACTTAATTGCTTCTCATACCTACCAGTACGTAAAGTACGTTTTCTTAATCTACAAGATGAGTTAGGTCTGGTTATTTTAAATCCACTTTCAGTGGGCCTTTTAACGAGCGAAACACAAAACACAAGCTAGACAATACTTGATTGCTTCACGTACTATTAGGTACGCGTAGTAAATGTGTGGGTAGGTAACGTTTTCTTAACCAGCATTAAATTTCCTAAAAGAGTTAGGTCTGGTTATTTGATTGAATAAAAGTATCAGTTATTTTATCTCTTGTCCATTTGTATGAGGGGTAAGGAGTTGTGAAGGTGGCAAGCCAATTGAAGCTACTCAACACGAGTTGGCGGGATAAAATAAATAATATTTTACAAGTGACTGATTAAAGCTATGAAATTCTATCTAAATCATAGTAGTTCGCCTTATAGTGAAAGAATAGTCAATCTTTTCAATTTATTTTATCCATAAATCGACACAATTCGGTATGTAGAATTGGAACTGACTATAGAACTTTTTCAATGAAGCGAGAAATATCCCAAGAGACGTCTGAATGATAGGAAATAATGTAAGCTTGGCGGGTTTATCAAGATTATGTAAGACCGGAACGTGAGCCTCGTGCCCTTTGGCAATATGCAATCCTCATCACGTACTAAATAATCTGAGAAGCACAATTGGCTCTCCAAATGGCACCGTGCTAAATTTACCATCGGCCAGTCCTCAATAAAGCCACTGTTGGTCTTCAGTGCGGCTTGAAAGGTCGCCGTGCTTGGAGAGGTTTCGCTCCTCGATGAATTGATCCAAATTAGCTTCCCTTCGGAAGCCTCTCAGTCTCCTTTCGGAAACACTCTCTGCATCTATTTTCATTCGTGTTCAACTATACAACTTAACATTTAAATAATTAAAATTATTAAATTTATAATTTCAATTATATGCTCTGACGATAAAGGATTTCCCCTAAAACATCTAGATCCTACAAAGGCTTAAATAACTTTACATCACTTACATTGATTTTCATGACCGGTTCCAACAATGGAAAATTGGATTGAATCATAATAAATCGTAATACATCGTATTTGAGCTTTAAAAATACAACTACCCCTTCATCCTCCACTTTTTATAATAGCAACAACCTAACACCTCGGAAGGAAACAGTACTCATGGGTTCCACAATTTAAAAAGAAGCAAAAGTCGCTGAACAAAAGACTCATAATTCTTTTTCCGTTTTTTTCTAACTTGAAACTGAACCAGAAACCATAAACGTTCACATATACACTTCTATACTTATGAACTCCACAAAGGTATTCTGTATAGCTAGACTCGCCTACAAAATCTTTGATCTTTTCACTCTGGTTTTATCGGATTTGGAAACAAAATTTTGAAAAACGATAAATAAATATATAAAAATAATAACGACTGATAAAAAAAGTACCATGGTAGGTGAATGATGAAACTCTACGCGCGGAGCTCCATTTACCAAAAGTTGGTCAGCACGTAACGAGGCTTTACGAAAGACTTTTTATTAACCTGAACTGACATACAAACAGTGCAATAAGAAGTATGGCTGATACGACAAAATGAATAAAAAAAAAATATTTCCAAAAATTATGAATAAATTTAAGTTTTAAATATGATATCTATATTCTTCTAATCAAAAAATAAAGCATTATTAAATTTAATGATTAATAATAGGTGAATATATCGTTGTTTTTTTGGGGTTTTTTTTTTTATGTATTAAAGAATTCTGATCTTCTAATGAAAAAAGGTGGTAAAAGGAAATGTTATACCATTTCAAAAAATAATAATAATATTTCTTGCGAGGAACTCTAAAATATTGGCAAGTTGAGTTTAATAGGAACTCAGTCGCTGAACAAAAGACTCATAATTCTTTTTCCGTTTTTTTCTAACTTGAAACTGAAACAGAAACCATAAACGTTCACATATATACTTCTATACTTATGAACTCCACAAAGGTATTCAGTATAGCTAGACTCGCCTACAAAATCTTTAATCTTTTCACTCTGGTTTTATCGGATTTGGAAACAAAATTTTGAAAAACGATAAATAAATATATAAAAATAATAACGACTGATAAAAAAAGTACCATGGTAGGTGAATGATGAAACTCTACGCGCGGAGCTCCATTTACCAAAAGTTGGTCAGCACGTAACGAGGCTTTACGAAAGACTTTTTATTAACCTTAACTGACATACAAACAGTGCAATAAGAAGTATGGCTGATACGACAAAATGATTAAAAAAAAAATATTTCCAAAAATTATGAATAAATTTAAGTTTTAAATATGATATCTATATTCTTCTAATCAAAAAATAAAGCATTATTAAATTTAATGATTAATAGTAGGTGAATATATCGTTTGTTTGTTTTTTTTATTTTTTTATGTATTAAAGAATTCTGATCTTTTAATGAAAAATGGTGGTAAATGAAAATGTTATACCATTTCAAAAAATAATAATAATATTTCTTGCGAGGAACTCTAAAATATTGGCAAGTTGAGTTTAATAGGAAATCCATTAGAATTCCTTTACAGGTTAATTTTAGTCAGTTCTAACAGATGAACGATAAAAATCATGCGGCCCAGCTAAAAGTATAGTTAAGCACTTACGTAACGTTAGACTGTCCCGACTGAAGTCTAACAATCGATATCGGATTAATTTTAGTTACAGTAGGGTTCCGATTAACCGAGGTCCCAAATAACCGAGGTGCCAAATATGAGGGGGGGGGGGTATGTGTATGTATATGAGTTAATTTAACAAACTACAATAAAAGATTTCTTTTTAAAAAAAATAGTTTCATAATTTCTGTCATTATTATTGTTATTATTATTAAGTATTTATGTTTTTATTTAAAAATAACCTACGTTTTCAGTTGGTATTGGTATGGTTCCGATTAACCGATTATTTCGCTTAAACAAGGTAACCTTGATCCCCATCGACTCGATTTATCGGAACCCTACTGTACTTTCACATACCTACATATGGAATATATAGTAAGGGAAAGTATTGCGATCGTAATAAATTTCGACTTCTGGCTTTTAACGGAAATTCACGTTTCCAAAAAAAAATCCCGCACAGTGCTGTGAGTTTGTGTGAACAGACTTAGGAACTTTTTTTATTAGTTTTATTTTTTATTTTTTTTTACTTTAATCATTCCATTTTTTTAATTTAACATTAACTGAACTTAACTCATCCCCCCAACACCGGTAATTGTGAACCCTGGTAATTGTATTCTCTCTAACGAACCTCCACTGCCCCTTGCTTAAACAGCCGTGTTAATCGTAACAAGCCATCAATTATATCATTGTTCTGCCTTTTGATTTCATTACGTTCCAATATTAATGTCCCTTAAAAATAAAAATTATGAGAGCAGTTATAAAATGCACTTAAATACATTTTCTGAATATGCCATATATCGTAAATGATAATGTAAATTAAAAAAATCCTATGCCATTTCATAAATTCATTTCTCAGTTTACAATCTTCTGAGTTTCTTAATATTTTCTTTTAAGTTATTAACTTTGAATTTTCTTCAAAATTATTCGTGTTTATAAAAATTCATTTATAAAACGACTATTCAAATTAACTATGATTAGTTTTTTCATTGAAGATTTTTAATTAAGAGTAGTAGTATAGGAACCTGAATTTGTAAGGTATCCAATGTTCCAAGGGAATGACTGTGAAGTCCACAAGAGTGATTTTAGACAAGCCACAGAAAGAAAAAAAAACATCTTTTAGAGGACCCCTTTCCAGCATTCAGACCCCAAAATCTAAAAGGCAATAGCATCCACTACCCTAATAGAAACGGAGAAAAAAACTTTTCCCCTTCAAAGGGTTTTTGTTTCCATATATTTTCCGTGATTTTTTTTTCGTTGATGGTACTTCAATGATGTTTTCTAGAAAATACTTCTAATATTGTTCAAATATACAGATACATCAATGTAGGAATACCGGAACGTTAACTTTGTAAACGAACAGTAAATAAAATTGTCAGTTCAAAAAGGTATTTACCTATTATTTAATAAAAATAATTTAAAGATCTTAAGAGGGAAATACTTAATATTGCTTGATGTTCTATGCAGTTATAAAGATATATCTCTCTCCGTTGCCTCATTATCCGTACAAAAATTAAATAAATAACTTTGTAATTAATTAAAACGGTAGTTAAGACTACAAGTAATATGAAGAATTTTGAAACGTAAAAGAGTTTAGGAACAAATTATGTAATACGGTTTATTGGTGATGGAGATATTCAAAAATAATATTTTTTTTTTTTTTTTTCCTTATCGAATATAAATATATTTATTGAAATACCCTTGAAATAAACGTAAAAGATCCACTTGAGGTGATGGGGACTTTAGGGGCTTATTGCTTCCTCGCTGAGTAATAACACCGATTATTATTTAATCAATTAATATAAAGCGTCTATCTATTATATAGGTAAATAGTTTACAGCTCGTTACACAGAGCTACGTTTACCAAAGCTAAGCTACGGTTTGCTTTGGTCCGCATTATATGCAACATGTTGAAGGGATCTGATTCCACTTAACCCGTCAATACTCTCCTCCCATTTGCTTCTGTTCCATATAACTTCATTATATGTATAATGATAATGTATTACAATAAACCTATTGATGAATGTACTGCTCAGCAAAATTAAATGCTGTGTAAATTGTAAAAGAGGGGTATCACCCTGGTTTTTATATAATTTGAAAGTTATTATTATCATATCCATATATTATTTATTTATTACTACTTACATTATATATTACTGGTTAGTATAGCAACCTATTTAACCCAATGTTGCGGGTTCGTGGCCCTGCAGGTGGCTCTATGATTTTTTTTAAGGTAGTAAAAATCCTTGGCTATGTCCTCCTTCGGGTAGGGAGCGAAATGTCCCGAGCCTTCTATGATGTCAGGTACTTGTGAAATATCCGTCTCATAATTAAATATGAATAGGCGACATTTAGGACTTACACTGTAGCATCGTCCGATTTAAATAATACAAAGGGGGTGTTAAACAAAACAAACATTTTTTATTGTTTATGTTTGCGAGTAACCTTGTAGTACCTAGTAACCTTGAGTGCTAGAGTCGATTTCGAAAAAAAAAAATTAGATGGATTTTAGAATTCAGTCTCCAAAATGGATATGTCCAGTAGAGAATTTACAACTTTAAAAAGGGCCAAGTTCAAAAGTCAAGAATTTAAAATTATTTATTTTAATTAAGTCCAATTTCTCAAACCTTTAAAAAATTGTTATTTTAGGTACCTTTTGAAGCAAAATCGGCTCCCAGTTTTATTTACTTTTAATTTTGAGATACATAAGCTCATTATATTAATTGGGTTTGATGATGATTAACTTATCTCTTAATGATGATATTATTTGAACGGGTAAACTGTAATAAAACTTGGGGGGAAGTAAATTGTTATGGCCGATCTTAAGGATTTGAGATTTGACAGGTTCGGTGAAGGATGTAGGCTGCGATTGTTGTTTCCCTTAGCTTTTTATTAATGCTTTTATTGGAGATAAACAACTGTTATTGAAATAACACCCCTAAAAATCGAGAGAATTGTATACGGTTCTATCACCGTAATTATTTTAAAGGGGAGAGCGGTACTCGTTAGGACAAGGACTATATTATAGTAATTTTAAATTATCCTTTTTTATAAAAGTCTCGAATTCCTGCAAAGTATTGTTAATATTTATATTTAATGTTATTAAAAACCTTTTTATACCTCCAGACCTTTTACTTTTGATGTCTCTGAAGCTGCTCACCTTTTGGATTCGGGCAAATGGCTTTTTATAAATTATTTGTTTTTAAATAATAGAGTTTTAAAAAAATCTGAAAAAATAATTAAACAGTGGATATCTGAAAGTAAGACCTCAACTAGCCAGTGTTTAAAACTGCAGATATTGTTATTAGTTAGGAAACTGTCCGAAATAGCTTCCCCTTTTGTCAAACTCTCCACTCTTTCATCTATTTTTATTTTATCCCTTATTGGATTTTAGTTATGTTTTCTCTACATCCTAAAGGTGTGATTATTATACGGATTTCATAAATGATCAAAGAAACTCAAAATATTTAATTCACTCTAGCAATTTACACGAAATTCGCGAATTCAATTGAAAACAATGGAGTTCAGTATTACTAAAAAGTAATAACTATTCATATTGATCTGTTCAGATCCTAAAGGAATGGAAGGAGAGACAACGGGGAGGGGTGGAGGAGATGCTTTTATATAAGTTAAGCTTTGACGAGATGAAAGAGGTTTTCGGACCGGAATCTCGGGAAGAAGCAGAGAAGAGGGAGTCTTGAGAAATATAGGCCATGAATTGAACAGGCTGGGGCAGATGTTCGGTTCAATAAATCCAGATGGGATGAACAACTGTTTGAGGGCTGCTCTGTTTGGGGTTAGGCTAGCTTCCCTCAATACTGAGGTTATACTGCCCAGTTCTAGCTACTACCCAGCAGTTAATTAGCTTGCCGCCAATAACCACGAGGTAATGAACACTCCATCGCGTCGTTGTTATATTTATCCCCTTATCCAAAACGGGAAATAAATCCTAAAAACATGTTAATTATTAAGATTCTGTAATAACATAAATAAATCTTTTATTTTTTTGTTTTCTGAATGACAGAAAGAAAGATAAATGGAAGACGTTCATTATACACTAATTAGGATCTTTGATTATAAAAAAACTTGCCTGGCTTGGAGAAAGGGAGAAATTCTATAATGGACCAATGATATCCTGTCATGTTATCTATGCTTATTATCGACTGTCAGGTTAATTAAACTTTATGTTTCGTTTAATGGCTAACATAACACGAGAGCCGCCATATGTCAAAATTACTAAGGTTTAGGTAGTCTCCTTACTTTCAGTTCTGTCAAAAATGAGTTCCTATTGTACTTATTGCGAAATCGAAACATCTCTCATACTGTTAAACGATTCAATATAGCTATTAAAGTATATTTCACATGATTATTATACCAGATTGTGCCGGTAAATGAATTATGCATTGTTCACCTGATTTCTGTAAAAAAGTGAGGATAGATTGATTGATAGGCATTGATAAATATATTTCACATTTAGGTTTCATTAGGTATAGAACATCGAAGAATGACATTTGGAACGAAACTACCGGAGAATTCATTTGGTAACACAAAGCCTAACTGAGTGAACTTTATCTGGTAAATATATTAGCGGTTGTAGTAGAGCGACGAATATTATTACAAAGCTTTGTTGTGAAAAAATCACTAAATTATTAAAAAGTGCGGTGCCGACTGGGAAACGTCGGAGGGTCAGGCCTAAACGAAGTTGGGAGGATAGCGTAAAATAGATCTTTAGAACTTTGACTTTGATCAGTAGATATGCCTTATAGGGAGCGAATAGTGGAGTCGGCACCGAACCTTCGGGTTCGTTAAGTCTTTATTATTAAATTAAAATTAAATTAATTAAGGTTTTGTTAAAATTTAATCTCTTATCTTATAGAGGAAGGGGGCCCAAGGTACTTTCCACAGTAGGGGTTGCAAAACCTGTGCAACTTACACGTTTATATATTTGCATTTTTTCTTCCACGCTATCGAAGATTATACTTCCTTATTTAATTAAATATGTGAAAATCCGTCAGAATCCTAAATTTCCATTTGCGTTTTAGGTAAGGTTTAAAATTGAAGGAACTAGTTTTATTTCGTGTCAATAAGTCTATTGTCAAATTCATGCAAAACCTCTATAAAATTATCAAAGTTTTTTATCCAACATCAAATCATGGTTTGTGACCTAGATAAGTCCTTTATCAGTTCTACCTACCATATACCGTCCCCTAATTTGTCTTACATATGCGCATATTTTCCTCGAAACGTCTACATTTCGACAACTGATCTCTGATATTGCACCTTTTTTGTTTTAGAAAAATGTGTTTTAAATACTCCAGCAGTAAATTCCATCTACAACTTTAAGTTACGCTAGCTAAAACGTATTGTCCTACAAGATCTTGTCTTGAACTCCTGGACACATATCAAGTATTTGTGAGATGGCCTATTCCATACCGTTTTAAGTAACCGATTGAAATGCTTTCATAGGAGGGGCGTAAAAATTACCTTCTTCGATCGAGTCAAGTATCCAACAAAACAAAGTAATTTTGCTCATATTTATTCCTGCCAATGTACCGTTGGAGGTAAGACATGAATTTTGTTGTTGCAGACAAACAGCAGGAGCTGGACCTGCCAGCACTGCGGGTGGACGAGGCAGAGCCGCGAGGAGCCACGGCCAAGAGGAAGGAGGGCAGGCCCGGGAGGGTGGTGCCTATGTCACACATCTCCGGCGTCAAGCGGCCGCTCACACACACCAACTCCTTCACCGGTGAGACCCTCCCGAAGTACGGGGTTCAGACGCCCAACGAAGAGGCTTTGGGAAAGGTAAGGCAACGATAGATTATAATTAGGACTGACTAAAGGGCAAGGATACCTTGATCGTTGCATTCAATAGGTTCACTGTGATATGCCAAACGTAGAAAACAATGGAGTTATATCATTGTAAAAATGCTTATTTTGCCTCAATATAATACAGCAAAATATCTCACACATTCCTGTGTCCCTTATATTTATGATAACTTCTTTATAACTGTTTATATGGATACCTTTGATTTGAGAAGCACAAAATACATCGCACGTCGGCAAGAAGATGGTTTAATTAAAATAAACCATTTTTATAAAATTGGTCTATTATACCGAATCAGGATAACAATATAATCACAATAATATTAATAGTTCCATTCCTGTAAGGCACAAGTCACCATATTCTTTCCTGGAGGGGATGGTCGTGTTAACGCAGGTATAAAGAAGGCTTCTTTTGAGTTAGTACTATTTGTTATCAAAGACTTTTATCCCTAGTCGCTGTTTGTAGGTAATAATAATAATATTGAAGGCTTAACAAACCCGAAGGTTCGATGCCGACACCACCACTCGCTCCCTGCACACCTCCACCACCGACCGCCATCCAGACCCCACTTCGATAGATCCGCCTTAACGCACTTCTCCCCCCTCCGCCTCGGCCTGCCCTTCGGATGTTTCCCATTCTGCACCGCGCTTAACCTTTTCGGAATTCGTTTACTGCTAATTTTCGCAATTTTTAACGCCCATTTTATTCGTCTAGCTGCTATCAATTATATTTAACGGGTACAGGTCTCTCAGCGTCTAAATTCTTCGGTTAGTTCATCCCTCTTCAGTCCAAATATTCTACGCAGTACTTTATTTTCAAAAACCCTTAGCCGTAGCTCATCCCTCAATGTCATCGGCCACGTTTCGCATCTGTAAAGGACCGTTGGAAGAATAATAGTTTTGTAAATCCTAATTTTTAAGTTTCGTGACAGAAGGCGCGGGCTAAGTTATTTCGCGTCTGAAAAGTAGCAAGCATTACGGGATTTTGATCTAGCCTTAATTACCTCATCGATTTCGTTTTTTCTAGTTACCATCACCCCTAAATATCTAAATTTCTCTACGCTGTTTGTAGGTACATAGTAAAATTGAGAATGCAGTTGAAACTTTAAATGTGATTATAAAAAAAAAAACAGTTCTTTTGAGTTTTAACCGTCTTCTTGCGATATTTATTTAGTCAACTTCTGCACCTGAGGTGCAAGAAAAAATGTTATAGTCGTCCGTGTTATGAATCCACAATAGGAGTTTTTTCCAGTCGTCATCTGTAGGTTTTGCCTTAAAAATATAAGATCCTGCTTCTAATATTGAAGGAATTTTAACAGGTTACTGACAAGTAAAGTATCTACCCTTATGGAGGCTCTCTCTTGATATTTAGTTACTATGCCCGATTTTTAGGTTTTGAACTCTGTCCTGAAAAAGAAGGTGGCTCTTCGAAATATCCTGTGCAATGTAGATACGAATGTGCGTTCGATACAATATTTCTTTATTAATATACAATAGAGTTTTTTTTTTTTTTTGTTTTTTTGCCTGGTTTAGATAATTCGAGATCCACATCTAATGGAAACTACTTTTATACCTATATTTTCTGGTTGTTGTCTTTTACGATATCTCCAGTTTAAGATAACTCAGCCAACTAATAAAGAATTTCTCTGCCCGAATTAATATTTACTTTTGCTTGTGTTGCCTAAAGCTTCCAGCTCTCCGCTCTTTCCTCCTCTGTTTTGACGGTAAGTAGGGTAGTGTTGGTGAATTGGGCGCTGAGTGGTTGATTAGTTGGGAAAGGCACTTTGAAGGGTTTAAGTAAACATTTCAGTTTTTATCATAGCCTCTTCTGGTGTTACTTTTACCTCCAGTCCCCGCTTGGCTGAAATTGGATTATCCACATTTGTATCGAAGGCGATATAATTTTTGTTAATTATTATTAGTTAGTATAACTATTTTTCCTTTGACTTTTAAGAAAGAAGATGGTATCTAGTATCTATTACCATAGTCTTGCCGGCTGAATAATGAATTCTCAGATCCCTATGAGGATTTTATTATGTTCCTAAAGATATCTCAAATATTCTATAAAAACGACTGAGGGCTTGAAATACCCTCCTGGGATAAACCCAGCCTCCATTATGGAGGTAATCTTGATTCAATAATGAAGCGTTGTGCGTGATCACGATCAAACCATTAAGAAATAATACTTCCTTACACTTCAGACCCTATATGGGTTGTATTATTATAAAATTTTACTTATTTCTTTTTATCATTTCTTTTAGGCTTAATTTTAATTCAATATTGTAGATTCCTTTTTTTTTTCAAATTATTTAAGAGAAATAAATAGAAGTTTTAATTGCTAGAGTTTACGTAGTTCCTTGAATATTCAGTTAAGGAGAAAACTGAATTAGGGATTGGAAATTCACTTAAGCTTATAATTTAGGAAAATCTCAGGAAAACTCGTTGACGATAATTGCGGAAAGGCGGGCTTCAAATCCTGTTAAAAGGTGATGGTGCTCCAAGCTGATGGATGTTTATAAACGGCAATAGATTTCTCCCACCAAGAGTATGTGATATGGCCTTTATAATTTAATTGTCTTTTTTAAACATCATTATAATAGGTGTATTGTCTTCGTCAATAATCTCCCTAAATTATAGGAAATTCGGCATATTTATCTGTGGAATGGAGATACCATAGGTATTTATTCGGCTTGTAAAAGTGCAAAAATTATAATTTATCGCATATAATAGCTGCTACTAGGCTCACACGAATATTTTGCGTTTTCACGCATATTTCAACGTATCCTGTAACTTCGCTAAAAATGTACCAATGTCCATGATTTTTTTCTTCGCTTTGTTTTCGCTTGAAATCAAGGAACCTATAATGTTGTTAATCAATCTTCAATCGGATCGTACTTCTGTTTACCTTATAATTAACTGTTCTTTTTCTGGGTATTTTATTATTATTTTTGTTGGGGGGGATGAGGGGGCACAGAGATATGTTCAGAACGGTCTTAAAATTTGATAAATTTATTGTGTATCGAAAAAGAAAAAAAAACCCTTTGAAAAAAAAATAGAGATCCCGGAGCCTGTGCAATATCAGGTACTCGTTAAAAATTCCTATCCTAATTGAACTGACAGAATCCCATTGCAGTCTCATAATATATGTGTTTACATTTTTACATTCTGGTGGACATTTCGGACCACTGTGTCCCTATTCATCACCTATATGTATAGTACACAATTTATTATAGCAATTTACTCATACAATTATAAATAATAAATATATAACAACCACTATATATACAAATATAGATTCTAAATAGGTATAAAAATGACATACAGGCACGTCAAGTTATTGATTATTGTTTATTTATTTAGTTATGTATCCTTTTTAAATTGAATAACTTGACATGCCTGAAGGTCATTTTTATACCTATTTATTGTTTATAATTGTATGAGTAAATTGCTTAATTAATTGTGCACTATAAATACAGGTGACGAATAAGGACACACTGGTCCGAAACGTCCACCGGAATGTAAAAATGTAAACATACATAATATGGGACTGCAATGGGATGCCGTCAGTTCAATAATGTAAATAAATGAAGCAGTCTATCAAGATAATCCTCCTATCCTATTTAAATCTGGATAGACAAAATTTAGGACTCCCGTAGCTTCGTCCAATTAGCCATGTTAGCGTAAAATGACGTTAAATAAATAAACAAGCAACGTGCGCAAATGACAAAGATCTGACTTTTATTCATTTACTGGTGTTCGAGATAGTTAATTCATGGATTTAGGTATAATTTCATATATATGTAGATATCTGAATTGTCATTTTTGTGCTGTTTGAATTATTGTTATCTTGAACTATAAATTGAAATCCTGTATTATTGTTCTTTTAACAGACAGCATAGCTACGGGTGTATTGCAGTACTATAGAGTATCGAAAAAGAAAAAACCCTTTGAAAAAAATAGAGATCCCGGAGCCTGTGCAATATCAGGTACCCGTTAAAAATTCCTATCCTAATTGAACTGACAGAATCCCATTGCAGTCTCTTCATTTTTTTTTTTTTTTTTTGTTTGCCAACCTGTAATTTTGTCTCTTTCTTAGGTTGATGCTGGGTGCTTTCCAAATTTAATGTTGTTTTTTTTCTTTATTTATAACTATTGCATCTTCTTCTACTTCTTTCCCTTCCTCCTTTATGCCTTTCAGCGTGGAGGTATTGTATCCAGCCATCGCAGCCAGGCATCCCGGTCTCTCGCCAGCATCTTCATCTCTCCTAAGGACTTTCCTCTTGATCGTCCCAACCTGGCAATGTGGTCTTCGTAAGACGGTCGAGGTCTACCCCTAGGTCTTTTTCCTCTTGGTCGGGCTTCATAGAAGCTTCTGGGTTCTCTATATTCGCCCATTCTGCTCATATGACCATACCACCTTAGTTGTCTTTTCTCGAGTATTTGTCCCAGTGGCTCGACGTTTGATTCTTCACGAATTCTTTCATTGCGTACGCAATCTCGTCTGGTTTTTCCTGCCACTCTTCGGAGATACCTCATTTCAGCTGTGGTTATTCTATTTTTATGTTTGTTTAGAGTTACCCAGCTTTCACTACCGTAGAGCAATGTTGGAAGGTACACTGCTTTGTATATTCCTAATTTAACATCTCTTCCAACTTCTCTCTTTCCTATGATGGAATTGCAGATATGGAAGTAAATATTGTTGGCTTTTCTAATTCTATTGTTGACCTCATCGTCAATATTCCCATTCCTGCTTATTATTACACCCAGGTATGTATAATCATCGGTCTGTTCCCGTGACTGGCCATTACATATTACATTGGTTGCCTGAGGTTCTCTCCCCAGATGTAATATTTTACTTTTATCTGTATTAATAGATAGGCCTTTTCTTCCTAATTCCTCTTGCCATTCAAGTACAGCTTGCTGTAATTTGTCCTGAGAGTCAGCTGCTAAGACTATGTCATCCACATACAACAAAGCTTGGACTTGCAAAACAAAATTTACGAACAGCAAAGGACTTAAGCTCAGAGTTGGGCATATTTAAATAAAAATGTATTCATGATTATGACTAATAATCAAAAATGTGAATAATGATTGTAATCATCATTCACAAATTATTCTTTAGCGCAGAATCATTATTCATGAATTGTATTAATCATTGGTTGTGGATTATTCATGAATATAATGTTCATGAATGACCATTATTAATTATTAAATGTTAGTCAGTAATCATGATTAAGAAGAATTCATTATTCATGATTACTCATTACTCATTAGTCATGACTAATGGGAATTCACTACTCATGATTACAGATCATTCATTAATCATGAATAATATAAATTCATTAATCATGATCACAAAAAAATCACAATTTTGAGTCTTACTGGTCATGAATGATGATTGAAAATTTATTTGCTCTTTCTATTCTTGTCAATAGACCTTTACTAATACCCATTGGAATTAGGGTCTAATTCTTTACTTATGACTTCAAATGCTGTTCAGTTGACTATACCCACACTTAGGACTTGTCCTTGCTCATTAGGACAACTTTTAATTCAGAAATGCATCCTCGTCTTTTAAATTTTAATGAATAATGATTATGAATATATCATATTCATGATTGATGATTAGTGAATATTTGTTATTCATGATTGATGAATATTATATTAATCCTAGCTCATGAATATATATTATTCATGAATAATGACTAACTGAATTTATCAGTATTCATTAATCATGAATAACTGAATACCAGTGATTCATTATTCATTTAAAATGAATATCATAAACACTCAATAATGATTAAAAATACTCCGCACTGATTATGAATAATGGTTATTCATTATTCATTTGTTTTATGATTACAATTATTCATATTCATTAATCATTATTCAGATTACAATTTCCCCCACTCTGCTTAAGCTGTCTCCCTCCCTGCTTCACTCCCTGTTCCATGTCAAAAGGTCTGGATTCCATCCCATTTATTCTTACAATACCTTTTGGGTATTGCATCAATTAAAAGAAAATCGAAAAAATATGTTCTCGTTTTTTCGCAAAAATCTTTTTAGGAATACAAATCTCCTTCGAGGATTTCGAAATTTCCATTGAAAGGGTGGTAGATAATGAAATGAGCGATAAAGGAGAGGCCGAACCTCATCGAATTCAGGCTGATCGGTTGAAAACAAACATTTCCTCGGAAAAGCCCCTACCCTCCTCCCCCTGACTATACAGGACAGAAGGCCAATCCGATGGACGCTAAGTATATTATTCCAGATTAAAGTCTACCGCCTGCTGTGCTGTATCCTCTTTTCAAGCTCCCTTACAATTTCTTGTGTCTAGCCTGATGCGATTCGTCCTTGCTTTCACGGTTTTAAAAGGCTTTGTTCTTAGTAATTAACAAATACTGAAAAAACTTGGATGTTTTTATTTCTAAGGACCTTTATGGCAGATGAGGAGAGGTTGTATAAGTCATTAGAAATTTCGTTAAGAGTCATTACATGGCTGTGATGGGAACTTTTTTTTTGTTTAGGCTGAGCTTTCAATTATAGTATCTGTGTTTTTTATTTTGGACTTGTTATAGTTGTCTATTAAATACTTTTGCTTCTTGTCTATAAAAAAAAAATAATAAAAAACTTAGTTGTCTATAAAATACCAAAACATGTTTTAGTTGTCAATTTTTCCCTGACTTTTCCTTAAAACATCAGTAAAAACTAACGTGTAAGTAAATAATTATCTTTGATACTAGCTTTGAAATGAAAACTATTTTGGTTTAATACTATAAGATGACCTAGTTACACCAGGAAGCTGGGTATGAATGTGGCAACTTTGCCAACCTGTAATTTTGTCTCTTTCTTAGGTTGATGCTAGGTGCTTTCCAAATTTAATGTTTTTTTTTTGTTGTTGTTTTTTCTTTATTAAAGCTGAGCTAGACTCATAAACAAATGACGAACTGGGGTCACTAGTGGGATAGTGGTCAGCATAGCAACCTACAATTCTAAAGGTCGCAGGTTCGCGTCCCGCGGTGGCCCTAGGATTTTTTAAAGGGAGTAAAAAATCCTTGACTATGTCGTCCCTCTGATGGACGTAAAAAGGAGATCCCGAGCCTGTACGATGTCAGGTACTCGTTAAAGATCCCTATCCTAATTATACCTTGATAGGCAAAATTTAGGACTCCCACTGTAGCACAGTCCGATTAGCCCCTGAGTGGCAAAAAGTGACGTTAAACAAAGGACGAGCTTTAACTGTACATAGTTGCTCAAGCAATTTTTTTATCTAAAGACAGGAAGTTTTTAACAGCAGATGAACTTGGTTAAAATGTGAACGTCCATTTGCCTTTTATGATTGGTTCCACATTTGCAAATTGCTAAAGATAAGCAAATTCGTCGTAGTGAAGATCTTGACCGGTAAAAGTAACAGGCTCTTCTTGTGTAAAGTTTCCCAATACCATGGAGGTGGGGAGTTCGGGAATTGTATCTTTCCACAACTAGCGAAATGAAGAAAATTAATTTTCCATCTGTGCCTTTCTTTGCTTAACGTTGAAGATATTGTTTACTTTAACGACTACCCTTTACTTATCTTCAAAACGAGACCACTTTTCTGTAAATATTAAAAGAAATTTCAAAGAAAGCAGTATTTAGTATTTTTGCTTAAAAAGAATTGTATATTCATGAAGAATAGTAATTTTCCCCCCGGATGATTGTATTGCGATTTACTCTCGTTTTAACACAGTTGTCAAAGTTGCCACGTTTCCATAGTAACTTAGCCAATGCAGTATAAAAATCGTATAATTATAATTAATTTTTTCGCACATTTTGAAACTCGATATTAGCGCTAATAAATTGTAACGGTTTCGAAGAATGTTCATTCATTATCAGTTAAAATGTCAACTGCAAAAAAATATATATATAAAGTAGCAAAGTTGTATCACAAATAGATACAGACCTTTGATCGCCCTCCGAATATCTGATAGATGGTTTGTTTGTTTAATGTCCGTTTATGCTGCTAACGCTAACCGGTTGGTATAGTTATAATTAGGATAAAGATCTTTAACGAGTACCTGACATCGTACAGGCTCGCGACCTTCATTTTACATATCATCCGAAGGACGGCCTAATCAAGGACTTTTCCTTTAAAAAATCCTAGGACCCCCTTGATGCGAACTGAAAAACCGTTGACTACATAAATTTTCTACAGCAGGTCTGTTGAGTATCTTCCGGAATCCTACCAGTGTTAAGTGGATACTTCTCCTTCAAACTTGTGGAACGTGATTGGCGGAGGGTCATATTACGTCATTTCCCCTTAAATGGTTGTTTACGATTCTAAGCATTGATAAACTATTTCAATGGATGATTTAAATCTTAATTAATTTCTTTATTAATTATTTAATTGGTGGATATATCTCATCCTTTATATCTTAAAAATCAATAACAAAATCTGTTCTTATATTTTGACTAGTTGATCGATATTCCTTAATACGTATGGAAAGTTGCCTGTTTGCAAACTCTATCTATATTCGGTTATTTCTTCTCCTGCTTCATTTTCTCTATTAAACACTTTAGACTTTTCGTGACGACCGGCTAGACGAAGCTATGACAGCTCCAAATGAGATTAATCTGAGTAAGGTAGAGGAATTAGTTGTGAAGGTTTAGTTGTATATTCCCTCAAGGGCCCATGAAGTTGTCCTTTAGTTCAGTTCATAGTCGGCTCCCGTTTCCATGGCAGTCTAGCTAGCTAGCAGTTAGGAAAGTTCGTCGTCTTAATTTATTCTATCCATCGATTTTCCAGTAGCTATATTCTTCCTACACCTATTTTTAGAACTTTAGATTCAATTCCTCAATAACACAAATTAAAAAAAAAAAAAAAAAAAAAAAAAAAAAAAAAAAAAAAAAAAAAAAATTAGGCACTCTTGATTTTCATATTACATGTTACATAACGCTAAAATTTTGCTTTAAAGATTTCTTTTTGTCCGAACATTTCTTTGTCGTTTGATCTTACTTTGAAGGCGCACCTCGTTCCATCCAACCAACTTCACAAAGCAACTTTTATTTGTTTTGGTAGTGCAATAAAACAAACTTTTATATGTGCACTGGCGGATCCAGGGGGCCCGCAGGGGCCTGCAGCCCCTCCCTTTGGAAAAATTTTCGTCATTTAAAGATAGAATTTGACTTTCCTTAATGTAAGGAAACAAGTTAAAGAACAAATAATGTGCAGAACAAGTAGAATTTTAGTTGTGGTAATGGAACATAAAGGTAAAAAAGTTGATTAGCAGATCAAAATGTGGCTGCAGCCCCTCCCTTTAGGTCTGCAGCCCCCCCTTTACGATCGGCTGGATCCGCCCATGTATATGTGTTTATTTTTCCTGTTTTTTTTACAGCATCCTAGCTAGCCAGGATATAGAGAGATTTTCATTGTTATTACTACCGTTAAAAGTGATGTTTTATTTATTTCTCTGGAGTTATAAACCGACTTTTTCAATCGTTATAAACTTTTTCCTCAAAAAATAGGTTTCATGCATCTAACCATTTCATTAACTGGAGAAAATAAGGATTAGATGGTTCGGTGTACGTTCAGAAATAATCACTCCACTACGATGAGCTACGGTTTTTGTTTATTACTTATTAATTGTTTTGCTGTGGCGTTTCGCCATAATGCCAACGCGTTTGCCAAACGAATCATTAATTTATTATTCACCTCAATTCAAATCAAGACGTCAACAAAAAAAAAAATTAATCTTAAGTTGGTTAATAATATAATCTACCCAAGATTCTGAAGGCCTACGAGCGCCCCTCCCCTGAAATTAGGAATATAGAAAAAATATGTGAATATATAATAATTATGTTAATGAATCATTCAAAATTTATTTAAATAGCTAATAAAGTCATTCAGTGTTCATTGTAGAACTCGAACATCAACTCCCGTTCGACTGTTTCGAACCATACGGTTCCATTCGGTTTACTTGGTTTTCGGCTTGTCAAGCGGACATTCGGTTTAGATTCGGTACCGAATTGAAACCGATAACACTAAATGCCCCCGCAACCAAATATATTCTATCAAGTTCCAATTCGTGTCTCGGCAACAGAATGCAGGAGAAGTCGTTCTCACGTGTACGGTCCAGTTTCGGTTTTAACTTGATAGAAAGTGTGATTTCTTTGAAATATTTTTAAAATTTGTCATATTTTTCATCCATTAAAAAATTAGCTTACCTAATGTGGATCATCAGATTTCCGTGGTAAGTCAAATCTAGGGAAAAATATAAAATTAATAAACACAGGAAGCATGGAAAAGCCATCTTTTATTAAATCTTCATTAATTTTTCGTTTTTTTTTTGTTTTTAAACAAAGAAGCAACATTGCAATAACTTTACTTTTTCCGACTCAAATCACAAAACAATATGAACAATATACATGTAAAATAGTTCTATTCGTTTTATGGATAGACCGAGAACGAAACATGAATGGACCTGTATTGGTGTGACGTTCCAAAAAGGCTCGTTAGCCATCTTCAGTATGACAAGCCGGACTCGCAACCCCCGGTCATCGCTGTTAAGGTCTGGTCACACATAACCGCACCGCAGCACGGGCCTGTATCGGGTCTGATCCAAATACGAAGGATAGATAGTAACGGGCGGTTGACACGGTGTCGGGCATGTGTGACCGATTACTATCTATCCTTCGTAAATGTATCAGATCCGATACACGCCCGTGCTGCGGTGCGGTTATGTGTGACCAGACCTTTATCCTTACCCCTCCCCACAATTTTTTTTTTTTTTTTTTATGCCACTGCATTTAACGGAAGAACAAGTTTAGTAATATAAATCATTTATTTTCTGTTGCTAAACGATAATAGTCTGCGTTCAGTTAGTAATTTCTATGTCTTTTTCCTCTTAAAAGTGAAATTTCCTCTTGCATTTCTAATATGAAATGGTGCTGATTAATATTCACTTAATGAAATCAATTTTTTACTTCAATATTAAATTTTGCTGAGACTTACAAAACTACCTTGGTATGACTTCATCTCCATGCAATATTGTAATTTAATCCTTCTCTTGTTTCAGACCCTGGCTGAGATCGACAGGTGGGGCATAGACATTTTCAAGATCGCCGAACTATCAGTCAATAAACCACTCACAGTTGTCGCCTACAGTGCATTTCAGGTACATTTGTTATTTTTTGTATTACTAATAAGTTATCACCATTTGTTATCAGTCTTTAGAGAAAAAATATCATTTCAAATTTTACTAGTAGAGATGAGAGATGGTCAACTGTTCTTCAATTACGATAGGTTAAATGATGGTCAGGATTTTTAGTTACAATGATATTTATTATGGTAAGCCAACGTTTCGATCCAACTTGTGGATCTTCATCAGGGCTAAAAGAAAACAAATATATGAGTATCTATGCTAGAGGGTGACAATAAATGGATACATTACAGAACTGATAATATTATAAAAGATGGTGTACTATGGTGTGGCTTGCCCACAACCATTCCTTCGACTTAGAGAACCCCTCCATATTAGCAACTGTATCTAACCACGACAAACGTCTCCTCTCAGAATCCATTTTCATCCATCCATCTAAAAACTAATAACCCGGTAAATCACAAATCAGATAAAGAGATAATTTCATCCACTTATTCTAACATCTTCCGCATCCTCAAATCCTAGTTTTGATTTCATAGGTACCTGCAATTATCTCTGTACCTCTTGTACTATTATTATTTTTTGTATTGTATGCTTCTTTCTGTATATTTTCCAAATTTGTATGCATTTTTACATTATGTATTATCTCATTTTTATGTTATTATTCAGTCCAGACACAACTATTTGTATACAGTACCATATATTTTGTTAGTTTTTAAATATTTTGTTCACTCAGTTGTCATGTGCCTTTACTTCAAAAACGTTGGATTTCCCCGCCATAAACCTTTGAAGTCGGCAAACTAACCCCCTACCACTACCTCTCACCTTATTTTTACCTTTAGTCTTAGTATCCACCTGGACTCAGTAGGTAAATATCAGATTCTATTTTATCTTGTTAACCAGCCTCTTATTTTAATATTTATGTACACCATCTTTTTTATATTATCAGTTCTGTAATGTATCCATTTATTGTCACTCTCTAGCATAGATACTCATATATTTGTTTTCTTTTAGCCCTGATGAAGATCCACAAGTTGGATTGAAACGTTGGCTTACCATAATAAATATCATTGTAACTGAAAATCCTGACCATCATTTAACCTATTTCAAATTTTAGTTTAACTCTACGTAAGTAGCTATTCGTCTTTCTGTCATGTTTATTAAAGGAACAAAGGTAAATTAAATCACATTGTAGTTGGCTTAATGTAGAGTTATTATTTAATCGTTTTGCGATGTTTGGTGTGCCTAATAAGTTTTATAGAAATGAAAAAATCGATTATATGTTAAGCATATTGTTATGTTGCTAATGTCGAAAAAATATCGAGTTTAAATCTATCGAGGAAGAAAGTTAATGTAGTTATAATTTGCATCTCTGTTGACCTAATAGAATTCTAGTATGTTATTTTATATGAGAATAGTTTGAAGTCCCCTGGAATTTAAAACAGATATGCCCTAATCCCTCAATTTTGTTTAAATCAGCACTGGAAGAGGCAACTTCATGTACCAACCCTATATAATTGTGGTGAGGGGGGGGGGATGAATTAGGTTGGGCTGATAAATCAAAGTTGTAATGGACTGAAATTTCTTCAAGTAATAAAATCACCCATACACCAATCCATAAGTAAATATAATCACTAAAAAACAATATTATGATTTTTATTATAGTTTCATGCTCACGATTATTCAGATTTAGAATTTAGAATAATTATTTCCTATGAAAGGTTTTTATGTGAGAATAGCACCTTAATAGGAAACTTGTCAAAATAGTGTGACTTCAACACATTGTTAAGCAAAATGAGCAATTATTCCTTTACATCATTCCAAATGAAAATATGATAAGAGTACCATAATGAAAAGCCATAAAATTGTTGGGGACTGGTCCAGAAAAAAAAATGAAGTAATTTAGCAATTTTTGAGGCTTAATATGAATAAAAAAATTAACAAATGAGAAAGTCTATTGATAAAGCTCTCAATCATGGCATTCTATGGAATAATATTGTACAAATAATTGCCCAATTAGAGGCAAGAAAATTTCAATGAAAAGCACAAATGCACCCTCTTTTATCATTCGCCATCTAGTTCCTTTTTCTTTTTTAAATCATCTGAGAATATCTTTTCTGTGCCTTAAAAAATTGGCGCCTCTCTGAATTTTTTTTTCTTACCTTCATTTATGTGGTAAAATATTTAAAAACATTATATAAATTGCAAAAATTTGTTGAATATTTTATTAAATAGTTAAAAAACAATAATGATACTGCTTGTAATAATTACTATATTAATTTAATATTATTTGATAAATGGTTGTTGTTGTTATTTATTTTGAAACTCTTTGTTGGACAAAGATATTTATCAACACTGTATCTGTAAAACCCATGTGTCTTGGGCTCAGAACTGTGTAAGGAAGAATTGGTCAGTGCTCATATAAAGAGTTAATAAAATAAATTAAGAAAATGAAGAATACCTTAACAAGACAATACAATAAAAAATTATACAGCCAAACCATGGCTCTAAATCCAACTGTCAAGAATACTGTTTTTTCTGTGGTGTCCATACTACTTTATTACTGTGGGGCTACTTTACTCATATAATCAACATATTCTAACCAGAAGAGGAATTTCAATGAGATTCATTCAATGGATCCACCTTGCTATAAAATTAAACCTGCCTCAGATTTCAACCCCCATTACTAGACTTGAGAATTCTAAAATATGTCGTACCCTAGCACTTCAGCATCACTGCCAAAGTAAGGCTGGGTTATTCTATTGTAGAAAATACCAACTTTTTGTATTCAGACTGAAGGTCAACATTTATTTCGTTAGAACTCTAAAAAAAAAATTCTCTCCCGCCCCCTGGATAGTTAAAGCCAGAGCTGTTTCCGATTCAGGAGTAATATTTTTACCAATTAACTTGGTCTCTGCAATTTTGTGATACTGTCTATTCCTTTCTCTCTTCTTTATTAGCACACAAATCTCGTTTTTTTAATGTTTAAATAGACATATTTATACTTTTTTCAGAACCGGGACTTGTTGAAGACATTTATGATCCCCGCAAAAACACTTGTCTCCTTTATGCTGACCTTAGAGGAGCACTATGTGAAAGATAACCCTTTCCACAACAGTACTCACGCCGCTGATGTCACCCAGTCCACTCACGTTCTTCTCAATACTGCTGCACTCGAGGTAAACTATCTCACTCTAGGTTATCATCCCTTAGCCATAAAATAAATTACTATATAACCACAAAATAAATTCCTTTACTTATTCTTTAACAGAGTGTCTTCACCCCATTGGAAATCATGGCTGCATTGTTTGCTGCTACCATTCATGATGTCGACCACCCAGGCCTGACAAATCAGTTCCTTGTTAATTCAAGTGAGTATCGATTATTAAAATTTGTATTTATCTATGCATTGACTGCATTACACTACTTAGAAGAAGTATACTAATAAGGACCAGGAAATAAAACACTTTCGATTGGCTTGATTTTTGCTATTGGTTTATTTTTATGTCTGAATAATTTTAGAGTGTTTTATTTTGGGGTTCACGGTTAATTAAATTGGAGTTCCCTACAACTTGTTAATATAGTACTTAATTATTGAAAATCAAAGCATTATTAAAATTTACATAATTTTAGAAGTCTTGTTGGCATTTGTAATTTATCTCAAATAGCTTTTGTATTTCCTTATTTTATTTTGTTGTTATAAACCTGATTGTATCTAAGGAAGGAAAGCCAAGCTATCAGATATTCATATATAATTAATTTTAAAATTAGAAATTAGTTTCAGAGCATGGAAGAGATTCTTATTCTGGACTCCCTTAGAATATAAAACCATTAAAACCCCATTTTTAATAATAGAGCAATAAAAATATTCATGCAATTGGATAATGACAAATAACAGTAAACTCTTTGTAGTGTTAAAAGGCAGCAGAGACTTGAGAGAGGAACGAGATTGAACCTCAAGTTTCTTCCTCTTGGGCCTGTGATGTTTCATTGTTTTTCCACTGTCCAGCATATTTTCAAACAAGAATCTTAGTAGAAATGTATTGATTTTTCCCAAAGATGTTTATTATGTTGTTTAGTTCAACCATACTTAGCAAAACTTACCTTAGTACCATAACTTTAGCAGAAGACTTTGTGACATTGTTCATCAATCATAGTTACCTATAACTTCTTCTTAATAATACTTCATCACTATTTAATATACAATGTAATCAATGCTCAAAAATAATTTTATGGGACCAAATTTCTAGGTTCTGAACTTGCATTGATGTATAACGATGAATCAGTGCTGGAAAACCACCATTTAGCTGTTGCATTCAAATTACTACAGAATGAGGGCTGTGATATCTTCCTCAATTTGAGCAAGAAGCAACGTCAGACACTCAGGAAGATGACAATTGATATGGTCAGTTAACTTTTTAATTTAATGTTTTGTTTTTTTATTTAATGGGCATGACATTATTTAGGAGATGGCAGAAGCTGAAAAGAAATTAAATTTAAAATATTTATGTATAATTAAGGAATAGATTAATTTTTTAAGGATTAATCAAGGTGTGAGACACTAAACCCATAAACCAATCCAGGTTTTGAGTCAAGTTGTGACTTTCTAATACAGACTATCTGGCATTGTGTCTAGAAAATAGTGGCGCCTGAGTGTTGATGTTCTCCATATCACCATCTTTTGTAGCCAATACAAGAAATCATTAACTAATACCTAGTACCAAGCACTGGGTTCTTCATGTATCATTGTCGTTTAAGATTTTATAAGATTAGTTTCATTATTTAAAATAAAAAATATATTTTAAAATACATATTTTTTTAGGTGCTATCTACAGACATGTCCAAACACATGAGTTTGTTAGCAGATCTCAAAACTATGGTGGAAACAAAGAAAGTGGCTGGTAGCGGAGTTTTGTTATTGGACAACTACACAGATAGGATACAGGTAAACAATAATCTACATCAAATCTAATTTAGACATTTACATGTTTCCCTTTTCTTCCTTAACAGAATGGAAAGTTAGATAGTTTTTAATATTTTGTTTATTTCAAAAACTATCATTATTTGTCTGTAGTAAGGTAAATTATTGGCTTTGACACTTTTTCTAAAGCAAGTTGCAATTAAAAATAAGTGTGTGAGCATTACAAAAAATTTTAGTAAAATTAACTTCAATCTTCTTGTTCATTTGATCATGAAAATATTAATAGGATTATTTAAACTTTTAGATGGGACATTACTATTCTCTTAATTCAGCTTATTTTAAAACATGAATTCATTATCTCATAGGTACTGGAAAATCTGGTGCATTGTGCAGATCTTTCAAATCCAACAAAGCCACTCACACTGTATAGGAGGTGGGTCGAACTTCTAATGGAAGAATTCTTTCAACAAGGTGACAAAGAAAGGGAAGCCAATATGGACATCAGCCCAATGTGTGATAGGCATTCTGCGACAATTGAAAAGTCACAGGTATTATTTATTTTATTTGTATTTATAAGATGTATAAATTTCAGTGTTACTGGTTTTTTATTATTTTTTTTTTTCTATACGTTACAATAGCAATGAAACCTTAAAATTTCTCATTTTTATATTTTTCTATGATCTCAAATAAGATTAGATGAAAAATCATCAGTCGTATTACGTTAAACTCCATATATAAGTAATATTATCTGTTCCTGCTGCTTTGTGCGATTTTAATTTTCCAATGGCTATTTCAACTTCCTCTTTACTCGGTTCTACTATTAATGGTTCAACACTTTGGTATTCTGAAGGAGAAGTATAATATAAATAAAAAAATAAAAAATAAACACCATTATTTTCCATAATTATAATATTATTGAAATAATCCTTGAACCGCCTTAATATGTCTACCGGATTGGCCAAGATATTGTTATTTTCATCCCTAATTCCAACTATAACTGGCTCCTACCATTTACAGATTATTTTTATGCCTTCGTACATGGCTCTAACGTTATTCTCGATTTTTTACTTTTAATTGCTATTATTTGATTTTTGAGATACTCTCGGTTTTTTAAATGTGAGCAATTTACTAGTTTATTTTCTTAATGCTCAAAAGTAAGAGTGATTGGTTTCATTACAATTATTTAACGCTTCTAATTAGTACCTCGGTTGGTTCCTGTTACTTTCCCTTTTCCCAAGACATTTTAATGTTATCCCTGATACCTTCCCATAACTCGTCAATGTCTTCATTATCCTTGTCAGAAGATTCTAAAGCCTCAAACCTATTATTGACTTCCAATTTGAATAGTTTTCTAACTGTTCGAATTTTTAATTTCTCCACATTAAAATTATCATATAGAAACCAGCCTTTTATTTTTTATTATAAGTCTCTGACGAATTTTCGCAATTACTAGTTCATGATCTGACCCTCATTCGGCCACAGGATATGATCTAATAGTAATTACACTATTTCGCCACCTATGTTTAACCAAGACTTGATCGATTTGATTATGGTTTTAAATGTTTATAATGTATAAACGTAGCACTTTTGATTATCAGGTTTTTCAAGGTGGCAAAATTTATTAGTTGTATTCCGTTATCATTGCTATATTTATGTAAACGTTCTCTACAGATCATTGGGTAACATACTTGTTCCCTCCCTACCTTTGCATTTGCTTCTCCCAGAATAACTTTCTTGCAGTTTTGTGGTAGTTTATAATAAACCAATTCTAGTTTTTTCATAAAATTCGCACACAAACTTCATCATCACTCTCTTAGGCGGGTTATGTTGATCAACACGATTTTAAGCCGCCGCCCCTGAAATATAGCCCCTCCGATAACCTATCTTTGTAAAATTGACTGTCCTTCAATGCAGAATATTATACATAAGTAACCTATTTGTAATAAGAAATCCGGTGCCTAAACAATAGTTTCTAGTCCCCCCATAACAAAGTGTACTTCCCTTCCCTTAACAAGCCCTCCTCTTGCAAACCAGCGGACCTCTTGCAGCGCCATGATATCAAAACTGTACCCTATAACCTCAATTGCGACCTTTTTTAACCCTGCTGTATTCATACTTCTCACAACCTACGTCTCTATACTTAAATCTATACTTTTCAATTTCTGCCATGAATCCCCTAAAGCAGTCCCCACCCCGAGACCCGAACGGAGGACTAGTTTACCTCCGGATAATGAGCTTTTTACGTTTGGGTGAACTAAAAAATGTGTGAGTAGGGCATTCAAACCTACTTACACTACTATACACACCCTCCAACAATCCTGCTCTCAATTTTTGTCAACGATTCCTAAGGGCTTAGCCGGGAGGAACTACCTAGGAATTTCCACCGACCGTCCCCACCCGTGGGATGCTCCCTTCCCTATATGTGAAAATGAAATCCAGGCGAGGAAAACTCTATACATACCATATATATATATTTCTGGCATTCACTGATGACCTCATCATACTTGATGCTAACGACCGTGACCGACAGAATAATATTTATACTCTCAAAGCAGAACTAAGCGCAATTCATATGGAAGAAGTGGATATGAATATTAACTCCATTAATAAGGTGAAAACAAAATGAATGTGCATTAGGAGAAAACCACTCAGTGTTATGAGAGTTAAAGACGAGAGCTTGGAGCTTGTTGAGAGTTTAAAATATAATCTTTATTAGTAGTATTAGTCACTTGGGCTCCCTTTTTTGTGTATCAGTCCTATTGTATTTTAGATCCTATTCGTGGTTAATTTTCTTATTATTCCATATCTTCAGGAAAAGCTACTGTAAAACTTTCATTTCTGGGCGCCTTATTTTTTTAATTCTGGGGAAAGCCCATTATAAACTGCAGTCCTCCCTATTTTTATATTGAGCACTTCTCTTTCAACATCTTCTTCCCTTATAACTTCTTCTTAGATTCGAGGGTGATACAATCTGTCTACAGGGCATTTGTTATCCTTAAAGATATTAGTATAGTCTTTTCCATCTCTCTCTGATTTCCTCCGAAGTGGGTCAACAATTCCCAAAGTCTTCCCATTTTCCTCTCGTAAGATCCTTTTGCATTCCTTTCTTTTGGTTTTAAATACCTCTCAGCTTTCATTAGTTTGCTTTTCAAGGTATTCTTTCCAGGCCACTTTTCTTTTTTTT
Organism: Aelia acuminata; assembly: GCA_911387785.2. Taxonomy (NCBI): domain Eukaryota; kingdom Metazoa; phylum Arthropoda; class Insecta; order Hemiptera; family Pentatomidae; genus Aelia; species Aelia acuminata. Next base: position 58,255,795 of record OU426979.1, read on the forward strand.
TCCTTAGCCGTATTGTTCCAGTCGATATTCACTTTCTTTGTTCCACATACTCTTTCAACAATATCCTGTATCATGTTTTTAAAATCCTTCCATAGATCATCTGCATTTTTATCAAGCTCTAGCTCCTAGCATCAGATATTTTAGATAATGATAATAATGAGTTCAAATGATGACATGTCAAAGTTAAATAGACATAAACAAGAATAATAGATAATATTATATTTGGTTTCAGGTTGGTTTTATAGATTACATCGTCCACCCACTGTGGGAAACATGGGCAGATTTAGTTCATCCTGACGCCCAGGATATTCTCGATATGTTAGAGCAAAATCGAGATTGGTACCAAAGTGAGTAAACGTTAAATTTTCCCATCAGTCTATTATGATCATTTAGTTCTCTATTTCAAGGCTAAAATGTTTTATGTTTTCTTCAAAGGTATGATTCCTCCGAGCCCACCTCCTGCTGATTCGCAGGACAGTGACGACGAGAAGGACCGACCTCATGAAGATATTAGGTAAATAAACATTGCTCTGTGGTGATTAAAGAGGGAAATTGAAAATGTAAGGCTCTCTATGATGAAACTTTATTTATTATAATTGGATTAAATCCGATGCAAAATTTAAAAAGAAAAAAAAATCTATTGCCGCTATCAAACAATCATTGTATTTATTTAATACAAATGGAGTTATATATATTTACTTGACATAATTTTATAAATTGATCTGAATAAATTGTAATATTAAATTATCATTCCAAGTACCTTCTGCAAAGAAACTTTTTTAACATATAACTATAAATAAAGAATTGGAACAATTGCTTTCAAGACTGTCTCAATTCACTATTTTTTTTTTTTTTTTTTTTTTTTGTTCAAAATATGTATCCCATTAATTTCATTTAATTCATATTAAAGATATAATGGTAAGAACAGAAAATATATATTTTTTGTTCATACCATTGTATCACGACAGTTAGTACAGTTGGAACATACCTTAGATTAAAAAAAAAAACAACCATTTTAAAAAAAGTTTTCTTAAAAAAATGAAACGAGTAATTTAAAAACGAAAAATATATTATTTAACTTTTAAATATGATGGGACCTTGGTTTCAATGTACTCATAGGACAAAATCCAAAGTGGCTTTTTCAAACACTTAAAACCAACCACCTCAAATAAAAAAGTAAATTATTTGTGAAATAGAAGTTAGATAACAATTAATTAATGTTATTTTTATTAATATTATAGATTTCAAGTAACGCTTGAAGAAGGAGAGAGTGAAGAGGGGACTACAATGTGACGCTCACTAGCTCACCTCTGTCATAAACTTACTCAAAAGGTTGTTATTTTCTTTGAATCATTGTCTTTTAGTATTTATTTCTCATAGAAATTCCTTTAGGGATTTGAATTAAAATCCTGAGTATAGAATGTAAGAAAATCCAATTTCGTATACAGAGTTATAATGGCCATTATTATAAGTTTTGCATTATGTTTTAAAGTATTTTATTCTAAACTTATTACTCATATTCATTACATTACAGTTGTCCTAAAGAATAGATTCCCAAACTTTTTTGCATCTGCCCCCCAAATGAAATTTAAGCCTTGAAAGCCATTTTTAAGCCATTTGAAATTTAAGCCTCCCACACCCACATTTATAGTATGAGCTTATGAAAAAATAAACAAGTTTTACAATGAAAACATTGTTTTCATTTTCCAGACATCACAGATGATAAAATCTACAACAGAAATTTATTTTTAATAAATTGTGTACTAAAATTTTATGTGAGAATTTTTTAATTTTCAACTCGTATCGCACCCACTGGCATATCGTCCCCCCCTCTGTCATCATCCATCACTGAGGTATAATCTCTATCCTCCTAACTGTAGCGTGATAGACCTAACTAACCAATCTTTCCTCTTAGCTGCTCACCAATGACTGTTTCACATAACCTCATTCTCGCTAATAACACAAAAAGCCATTTAATGTGGCTAGATCTCAACTTAAAGGACCCGCTGGGGGTTTGTTATTCCTTCAGGGAAAGCTGAGATCCAATAAAGGTACTCAAGTCCCTTAAACAACTCGATAGAATCGATTCAAAGTTGAAAGAATTCTTTAAAAAATAATAAATAAATCAGGTTCATAAAAAAGTAATCTACGATTTGATTGATTTCGTGGATTCATATTTTTACTTTTACCTATATATAAAATATATAATAAGGGAATGAATTGCGATCATGAAAAATTTCCTTCAATAAAACTTTGTTTGTTAGCATATATTAGGTTCTCATAACAAATATAAAGTTTTACAAATTAAAACACAGAGCAGAACAATATTTTAAAAATATTCTTTGATAAACTAAGTTTTGTCATTTACTGAAGAAAAAAAATAATATAGTATAAAAATATACATAAATAAAGTATAAAAATAATATAATAAATTACCTCAGGACGATCTCTCATATAAATATTATATTTTTAACATTCTATAATTAGGAGCTTTCAGCTTCCTGTGATAATATCTTTATGACTCATTATATTATAAACAGACTACCTATTTCCTAAGAAAAAAAGGTACTTTTATATTGATTTAATTACAATGAAAAAAAAATTTATTTATCCATTCTTATCTTTCTTTTCTCAGGTTAATTGAGGTTACTTTTTTATTCTTTATATTCATAGTATTATAATATGTAAAAAAAATTATTTTATAGCAATGATTATTTATTTTAGGTGCAGCTATGGTGGAGATCGAAATAGACCGTCTTCCCCTCAACAGAATCTCACTTCATGCTGTATCCAATATAAATTTATATATATATAAATAATTTTCATGTCTTTAGGCGCTGGTCGCCTGATGACTTTTGTGTGGCAAAATATTGAAAAACCCCACAAAAAAAAAAACTTCAAAAAACAAACAAAAAAACAAAAAAAAAACTTAATTTTCTTTTTCCTTATCACTCACTAAGCGCTATGTCCTCTTAAGTGTATGTATATTTATAAAAACTATATGTATACACACACCGAAAATATTCAGATTCATGCGTATATGTTGACTTTAGCATATATAATTGAAAATAATTTGAGAAATGTGTATAGTTCATTAAAAGAAAACAATATAATAATGCGTGTTCTCAAAATATGCAGGGTCTGTTTTTTAAAGTTTAACTTTGACAAAGGAGAGTTTGGATCCCAAGGTCCACAAACACTTGTTCATTATTTTTTTTTCCTCTCATTTATATGCACTTTCTTTTTTTCAACATAATGTTTCGAAAAGTCATGATAATGAGTTGTTGTTTTTTCTTTTGAGGGAGCAAATATACTAATTGATGATTGGGTCAAAATCACCTATGATGTAAAAATTGAATTTATTTGTACATTTAAAAAACAAAAAATATTACTCCCTATTATTATTATTATTATTATTATTATTATTATGAAAAGATTAAAATTTGAAGAATATATATTTTTACTCCCTAGCAATAAGTTTCTCGACCAAAATATCCTAATGATAAGAGTTCATTATCATGGATTTTTCTTTATCATTATCACAAAAATTTACTAGCATTTTACATTATTTTAAAAATCTTCTAGCCATTTTTTAAAACTTTAAAGGTACTTTTTAATGTTAGAAATTATATATATATAAATATATTTTTTTTTTACATAGTGTAAAGTGGGTAAAGAAAAAGTGTTGAGTGTTTTTCCTCTTATATATTGGCGTCGGCCAGTTATTTTACCCAAAGTTTTGTAAATAGTTACCCAAAGTTACCAGTTGTGGTGTATAAGTAAGTGTTATTTAATATATAAACTTATACTTTGGCATATTATTTGCCTAATTGTTAAAGAATGTGTTATAGATTAGTTATGAGCATTTTTTTCTCATAAACATTTTAGAAAAGATCGTAGCTATCTTTAATCGAGTACTTGGAAAGAAATGAACAGTACTAGGTAGAGAAACTTGTCTCTCTTATTTTGAGTATTACTGATGTTACCTAAGTTATTTAACATTGAAAAAATGTTTTTAAGTTGCTGATGTAATTCAATTTGTACATATTTATAATAATTTTAGGTTATTTTTATTTATGATTCAGTGATACAGATCTGATTTTGGCATAGTAGGCTTTTCTGTTTTCTGATATTTTAGGGACTTATGAAATTGAAGGACCCATGCTGAAAATTGTTTTCTATTTCAAAATACCTAAAAATATCTTCACCAATGATTACATTAAAAATTCATGCACAGCCCATTTTGTCTAATCTTTAGGAACAGTAGGACCTTGATAATCTGGAAAAGTAGTCATCCAGATTATACATGATGTACCTATGTACAAACTTATGTACATTTATGTGTGTTATTCTTAATGAATTTTCAATAATTGTTTACTGTTCTTTGAAGTATAGTGACATTTTTGAAGGCAGGGTGATTTTGAAGGGAGAGGCAAGTGTGATTCTGAATAATATGCATTCTGCATAACCAAGAAGTCCAATTATTGTTCCTACAGTTTTTACAAGTTGTTATTATACAAACTTGATCTGCATCAGCAACATGGCCGACGCCTTTTGGTTTTCGTGTTACCTTACATCACCTTTGTATCAATTAAATGTTTTCTTTATTTCCTGTTTTTTGTTTGTTTTTTTGTATATTTAGCTTCAAGGCACTGTACTGGTTGCAGACCTTATAATATTAGTTTATTTTACACGATAGCATTATTATTGTATTTAAACGTATTTTCTTTCTTAATAGTTGTGTAATTCATTTAGATTATATTGTAAGAAATGTTTTGAGGGAAGAAATCAATAGAGGTTTTATCAGCACAAAAATGGCACTACAAAGAAAGTTTTGTACCTGACTTAATATTATAAGTATTTAGTTTAAACAAAGTAAAACAATTACATTGTCTAATATTATTTATATATATAAATATTACATATTCTAATATTTATTGAATTTTTTCTTATTTATCTTGTACTATTTCTTAATACTGATATGTTTAGTACTTTAAGTGGTACATTGATATATTTTTTATGGCTTAAACAAATTACATTTGGAAATAAAGTTCTAAATAATGAATATTTTGTAATATTGTTTTGTTTTTTAATCTAAAATATTCTGACCTAATATAATGAAAGACTTGTTCAACTAATTACAAATGTTTATAATTGAAAATCTACATGTTCTCTTTATTTTTAATTTTTAATTGGTTTAATTATAATAATTTAAATGCCTATAGAATTAGGAAAAAATATTCTTGTCTCTGATTTTTTCCCTTAAAACATACCATTGTTACAATTTTGAATTTGTATACAGTGTATAAATATACACTGAAAACTGGTTTAAATTGTAAATACACAGTTAGTCAGGTGGAAATTCTGGAGCATATCATAATTTCACCTGGTTGAAAGAAAAAAAAAGAAAAAATGGAAAAATTATTTGTTAAAAAAAATGTTTTGAAGTCTTAAAGTACCTTGGTCTCACCCACACTTTATCATACATATTGTGTATAGTTAGAAAAAAAAAATGTTCTCATGAAAAAGCTGTAGATCTTATTCGTTTGTCGTTCCTCAAGTTTCATCAGCTGTGTTCACAATAATTTAAATTAAATAAAAAGTAAGTACTTATACTCAGGGATATCATTGGAGTTAAATCAGCTGATTTATGAATTGGGGCGATAAACAAGAAAGAACCAAGAGATTAACCAACCTGAGGCCTACTGTTATTCCCTTACTTTTTGTAGATTTCCCTTCTCCACATTGGAAAGTATATCGATTCAACCTGAATTTCTAAAGCTTCGTGTCGGGCTTTACTTTGTAAATACCCAAAATAAGCCCTACAATTGTATCTGTGTCAAGTAGTTATTGTATATAATATCCCACGACCGCCATTAAGGTGGGGTACTGTATTTCCTTTCCTGGGATATGTCAGATCAAGGATCCCATCTATCAGAAAATCGTGTAAAATAAAATATATATATAATACCTATTGTGTCATTCATTTTCCTATATAACATTCTCCGTAAATATAATATTTTTATTTTATATCAATAGCAAGCTGTGATTTATTAATATTAGGCTCAACAATTTTAAAGAGCTTTATAATACAAAATCTGCTAAAGGGTTAAGATAAGCATTGTATTTTCTACTGATATTACAGCTCAGTCTCTCTCAAAGCTCCACTTGATTAAAAAGTTGCAATTTACACCCTTTCACTACAAAATGAAGTTTGAGTTTAATGAGTCAACTATGTTTTTGTATATTATTACTATGATTAAAAATCAATCTAGTTTTTGTTTTGTTTTTCCAAACTTTAATCCAATTCCAAATTGGAATTCCACTAACTCCCATAGAACTCCACATTGAAAGCCTAAATTAATAGCAGAATATATTATCTTCTTCATATGAAATTTGCTCATAAACAAATTATGGCTAGAATAATAACATAGATTAAACGGTTTTCTTAGATTTAAATCAGATCATGCATTGATTTAGATCCCATAATTTTTCTCAATACAAAGTCACTTAAACACAAAACAATTTCTTAAAGCTTCGATTAGGAGTTATTTCATAATCACCTAAATTGTAAGTAGAGCAATCAAATTTTATTTAGACCTAGTAATTATACCTGTCTTTATAATTATAATTGTACTGAAAGCTTTATAAAAAAAAAAAAAAAAACTTCATCCATTGGGATAAAGGTGCTATTTTAAGTTTATGTTACAAAACAAATATTTATATATTTTTAATCTAATTTTTCAAAAAAATAACTATCCAATTCATAAAAATCAAGAAATCATACAATTAACAAGAATATTGTGTTTTGGATCTTACAAGATGAATGTAAGCTTGTTATATCATCATTCATTTTCTCAATGATTAAAATGGTTTAGTTTTAAGTATTATTTTTATCATTCAAAAAGTCTATATAAAGATGCTTCAAAGAATTGATTTTAGTTGTCAACACATTTTTTTATAAAATCTAAGAAATCTGAAAAAATCCAATTTCTGAGAAATTTGGCTCATAGGCTCCATTTTGTGTGTTAATACCTGTCAAATTTTCATGATTCAGTCTTTATTGCTGTTTAGAAAAAAAATTCATTTTTTGTGAAAAAACATTTTTCTATTTAATTGCGATTTTGGCAATCTTTCAATGTAATCTAGGTGATTCAAAACCCTTATGTTTCCCCAACTATTACCCCAAAAATAGACAATTTTCCTAGGGGTAAGGAACTGAAGTTGAGTTATAGCACTGATATGAAACTTCCCCAAAGTCACACTGTTAAGGATGCATCAGAGTTGGGCATATTTAAGTAAAAATGTAATCATGATTATGACTAATAATCAAAAATGTGAATAATGATTGGAATCATCATTCACAAATGATTCTTTAGCGGAGAATCATTAATTATGAATTGTATTAATCACTGGTCGTGGAGTATTCATGAATATAATGTATTCAACAATCATGAATGGACATTATTCATTATTAAATGTTAGTCAGTAATCATGATTAAGAAGAATTCATTATTCATTACTCATTAATCATGACTCATGGGAATTCACTACTCATGATTACAGATCATTCATTAATCATGAATAATATAAATTTATTATTCATGATTACAAAAAAATCACAATTCTGAGTCTTACTAATCATGAGTGATGATTGAAAATTTGTTTGCTCTTTCCATACTTGTCAATAGACCTTTACTAATACCCATTGGAATTAAGATCTAATTCTTTACTTGTAACTTCAAATGCTGTTCAGTCGACTACACCCACTCTTAAGACTTGTCCTTGCTCATTAGGACAACTTTTAAATCAGAAATGCATCCTCGTCTTTTAAATTTAAATGAATAATGATTATGAATATATCATATTCATGATTGATGATTGATGAATTTTTGTTATTAATGGTTGATGAATATTAGGTATTCATGATTAATGAATATTATATTAATCCTAACTCATGAATATATTTTATTCATGAATAATGAATAACTGAATTTATCAGTATTCGTTACTTATGAATAACTGAATACCAGTTATTCATTATTCATTTCAAATGAATACCATAAACACTCAATAATCATTAAAAATACTCCGCACTGATTATGAATAATGGTTATTCATTATTCATTTGTTTTATGATTACAATTATTCATATTCATTACTCATTATTCAGATTACAATTTGCCCAACTCTGGGATGCATGACAGGTAAGATAAGGCTGCCTGCTGTGTGTGAGAAGAAACCCTTCAGATACTTACTTAAGCTCAGTTTCAAGGAGACAACTGACAAACAAACTCTACCCCAGCTTTTTAGCAGATTTCAATCAGCCCAATTGTTCCGAGAGCAGTGTGTGGCACTAAAAGAAAGCAAAATAATGGCAGGAAGAAAATTGAAGTAATATCCGCTTGGAAACCTTCATAGCCTGTGAAATTCACTTCTCTGGATGACCATTATGGCTTCTAATTGTGATCAGACTTAAGAAAGTTATTTCTTAAGGAATCTCCTTGAAGTCTTTGCTTCTGAACTCCTGCTAGTTCAGAAATTCTTCTAATGATTCCTATGATCTGGATGATAGTTGGAGGTTTTCTAATAGATAAAGGCTAAGCCTTCTTAGTGGGTTCCAGAGATTGAGGAGGTTACCTGCCTGTAAAGATGTGCTCTCTCACGAGGTATGGTCCTATATGATTTGATAACTTTAGACAGAGGCAACTCGTGAAAGTTGCCATTCTCTACTTTGTTTAATGTGGAGATTCTGGTTATAGGCAGAAGATATGTCCTTCACTATACCAAAATAGACATTATATTCATAGATATAGATATAGACATGTATAAATAGACATTTTATTTTTCCATTGATTTCTGAATGTCATTAATGATACACTGGTGTTTATATAAAACTTTTATTTATAATAAGGCAAAAGTAATGTGGCAGCTTATGTTTTTAAAGGAGGGGAAATTTGAAAAAAAAAAAAATGAAATGTAACAGTAGGAGGAATGGGAAACCGAGTTGACAATTATTTAATTATCATATAATACAAAATATGTTATTCAAATTTTATGTATTATAAGATATGTAATTCAAAAACAACCAATTGCTCCTTTTAATGAAAAGTAATACTTTTGGAGTTTTGACAGCCCAGCATATGAGGGCTTGTCAGAATTTGCATTTTAGTTCATTTTTTCTTTACTAGCCTACAATATGAATCTCGAACTTTCCACCCGGTTTGGAATATGTTCTATGTTGGATCCAGCAACTTCCTGAGGAAGACATATGAATTTAGGCAGATCCAGCCAGTTCTGTAAAGGGGAGATGTAGTCCCAAAGGGGGGGGGGGGGAGCTGCAGCCATACAGTCCTTCCTCTGAATCTGCTAATCAGCTTTTTTTCACTTTATATTCCTTTCCTATAGCTAAAATTCTACTTCTTCTACATATTATTTGTTCTTTGGCTTACTTCCTTACTTTTAGTAAAGTTAAATAATATCTTTAAATGACCAAAAAATTTCCAAATGGGGCTACAGCCCTCACCCTGGATCCGCCAATGGAAGAGTGCAATTCTTTCAACTAATTGATTTCAATCTTATGAAATTTGAAACCCCCATTAAATGGAGGACAAGGTGGCCGAGCGGGCTAACGTGTTAGCAATTACTCGTTGCCACTGACAACATATGATTGATTGATCACCTGAAGATAGCAAGTTAAAAATCCAAGCCAGGGGACATTTAATAACTCGGCATTAATCCCCCACTCATTATCCTGGCCCGGGAAACTCCAAATAGCTTAAAAGGCGAGGAACGTAGGGGGGGGGCAATGTTGAATCATAAGGGTAAAGTCCAGTATACGTATTGGCCATTTTTCAGCCTCTATTCGTTTGACGTTCCTGGACCAACTAAGTTTCTTTGTTTGAATCGAGTAAAGTATTGTGAGTACAATACAAGAGAGTCTTGTTTTACATTTCTTCTTATTTCTGAGTTTTCAGCGTGGTCCAGCCTCGACTCTCTGCAACTTCGGCTCCAAAACTTTTTTTCCAATCCTAATAATGTTTTCTCTTTTTTCATTTTATAGCACACTTCCTAGAACCATAAAGGATAGTATCTATTTTGGATTTATAAATTCGCTTCTTGGTTTTCAATTTACCTTTTCAATTCAACCTCCTTACTCCATAATAAGTTATTCAAGCAGCCTATCAGCTGCTTCCATTTTTGTACTTTATGCTTGATATCTTTAACTCATGTACCTTCTGAGGATATCCATGATCCTAAGTACTTGAAAATTTGACAGTTACGCAATATCCAGTTCTCCAGGTTGAGGTACGTCGTATTCGAATAGAAAACCATATACTCCGTCTTCGTTTTGTGACCTCTAAGTCCAATTTTTCATGATCTTCATCGAAGCATACGTTTCGCGTCTTACTCGTCTTCAGCTAACACCATTTGGTCATCCGCAAACTGGAGTGTTTAACTATAGGAATTATTGGATGAAACAATAATTGACAAATACCTTATAAGAGCTATTAACGAGCTAAAAAACCTAATAAAAACTATTGTATAACTCTGCAACAGTACAAGTCAAAATTGGGGAATAAATTGAGTCAAAGTTTTGCAATAAGTAAGGGTCTAAAATAGGGCTGCTCCCTCTCACCTCTGCTTTTTAATATATACCTTGGAGAGGTCCTTAAGGAGTGGAAAAACAAAGGCTCTAAAATGTGCGTTAAGATCGGAGAGCACTTTCTTTACACACTCCTGGAAAATATCATCTAAAATCATAAGGGAATGTTTAAATTGCCGTCGCCCGCATTTATACAATCTGGTTAGAGAGCACTAACCAATAACTAATTACATCGTAAGTAATCCGATCAGTTGCTCGGAGTTAGTGGTGGCAGTTATAAATGACGCCTAAAAAATATAAATATAAAAAATGACGCCTCCAGCAACAAGTTTTTTATTTACACCCTTAAAAATATTTTTATTCTACATCACCGCAAGAACAATCCCAGAGTATGATGCATGGCTTGAAAATGGCTCTAGAAGCCGAAACCCCCTCATAAAATTTCTGGATTCGCTACTGAGATAAAGTATTGAGAACAAAGTTCTTTTTCAGACTAATTACAACCCCCCCCCCACGTCCAGCATTAATTTAATATTGCCTTACAGTTACACAACAATACTAAAATAATGGCAATCCATTAATATTTATCTGTTTGAGGCAGTATTAATTTTAAGTATAATAAAGTAAAGTATTTAATAAATATACTTATGATTTAATTCTTTTTATTGAAATGACGAGAGAACCATTTGTTTTGTTATTGCTTTATTTGCAACACTGGGTACGTCCCGCGTGAAATGAGTTTTGGCGGGCTTCTGTGTAACCACATTGTGGTAGTTAGGGATTTGTGTTGTGTTTGTGGAAGCCGCGATTCTGCTTTGCCCCGGGGTTTTTATTTGTATTATGTATTTAAATTAACTTTTAAACTTAGGGTTGCTGTAAAAATGGTTGAAATGGAGGAATCATATCAGGGCTGTCTAGATTTTGTTTTAAGTCCCCAGATTGAACCGTCTGACAAAATGTATCCTGTAACCCCTGTAGAAAATTTTAATAAATCCGAAAGCCGTCGGGGCCGGCCCAAAGCAGCTATGATATCCAATCTTATTTTGGAAGGAAGTATTTCGAAAAATGGTATAAGATGTGACATTTGTTCCAGAGTTTTTCCCAGGGACAAATCTCTACAAGCTCATAGAAGAGTTCATACAGGTAGCTTTTTGTTCATTACTTATTGCTTTTTTAGAATTTGGTTTGTTGATTTTGCATTTTTTATTGTTATTATTTATTTATACCTTATCCAGATTATTGCAAGTACTTTTTCCAAAGACATCAGTTTCAAAGGGTGCCTTTTAAAGCCCACAGATTATTACAGAATTTAAATGTCTGCCATTAAATGTATCCATTTAACAGTTTTGCTTCAATTGAAATAATTTATTTATCCACTTTTATTTAATATTCTAGATATTTATATTTTTAGTTGCATGTACTGTTTCTTAGATGTATTCTTAAGTAATAAGTTCCGTTACAATATTTGTGTGAGTTTTGCGTATTTTTTCTTAATCCAAGTCCTTTTGTCATGTAAAATTTATCAAAGCCCACCTGAATGTATTACTCTTTCAATATTATAATTTAATTCATTATTCACTCTAATTTGCTTTGTGTTTGCCCTTCCTCTTTCATTGTGATAGTAATTTTTTAACTTATTCATTTTTTAGGTGAACGGCCCTATTCATGTGATTATCCTGGTTGTACTAGGAAATTTAAGCAAAGTGGTCAATTAAAGACTCATCAAAGGTTACATACTGGGGAAAGGCCATTCCTTTGTTCTGCTGAAGGGTAAGTTTATTTTTTAAATTATTGGTTTAAATGTCTAAAATCCACCAACAAATTATCAGTTGAATGATATAAAGGTGTCGTCCATTTTCTTGATTGAGTTGTTCCTGTTCTTTGTTGTCTATTAGTAAGCATTGTATTAAAAATTACATTTCTTACTCTCTGTTGTAGAGTTTATAAATAGAATAAAAAAACTTGTACCACTACAACCCATGAAGGTTCTTGGATTTAGTACTATGTAAGGAGGTACTGTTTCTAGGTCAGCGGTCGTGCAAGGAGGTGATTTGACCCTGATCACCCTCAACCACCCTGGTTTTCCTTTAATTGTTCAATTAAGGGTACCCACTTTATAGTGGGTTTGTACCAGGTGGGTCACCTGGCCACAAAGGTGATCTGTGACAGCATAATAAAGACACTCTACCAAGCCAGATTCGAACTTGGGACCTTGAGCACAGCACACCAGCGAGCTACCCTGTTCCCTATCAATAGAATAATATATATTGAATTTGTGGGCTTAATAATTTTATTTTAATAACTTAATTCATCTCATATTTTTTAAATACTATAAAAAATAATATATCTACAGCTCTAAACATCTGTTAATACATATATTACATCTGTTTTAGACTACCTGTACGATTAACATTTATTGATTCCTGTTTATGATATCACATTGAAAAACTCTAAGGTTATTTCTACAATAACTTAAAAAAAAAGCGGGCTAGCTCATTGGTAAGGCAGTCAGTTGCTGTGCTGAAGGTCCCGAGTGTTGAATTTGGTTTGGCAGGATATCTTTAATATTCCGCCACAGATTGTCTCTGAGGCCGAGAGACCCTCCTAGGTCAAACCAGCCTCTATAAATTGGGTACTCTTAATTGAAAAATTAAAGGTGGAAAACCTGGCTGTTGAACATGATCACGGTAAATCACCTCCTTGCATGACTGCTGACCAAGGTACAGTACTGAACCCTGGACCATCATGGGTCGTAGTGGTATGGGGTTATTTTTTTTTTATTAAAAACATTGGAACGAATCCACAAATATTACAGGGTCTCATAGGTAAAAGGCCAACTTCATTCTTGATAACCACTTTTTGAACTACTGACAATAGTATCCATTTTCTAATTGAATTAACATAAGCAATGGAGGAAAAAAGTTTTGTGTTTCCTTACCCTAGCACTTAAATATGCATTATTATGAAAAATGTTTATTTTTCTTCAAAGAAAGAAGGGTGGTAAGTGAAAGTTTATGTTGCGCGCACTGTACCAGACTTTTAGATCATTACTCATCTTCTTTCTATAATGGCACCTTATTTGTCAGCACAGCAACTGATATGGATTATATTCAAGACGCTAATATGGAATAAAAAAAGAAGTACATATACATTTAAGATTTTTATCTTAACTTTAGTGTATATCGAGACAACTCTATCAATATTATGCCTGAAATTAGGAGATATTATTTCAGTTATTATATTTATTGTTTTCTCTTATTAGGTGCAACAGTAGATTTACTCATGCCAACAGGCACTGTACATCTCATCCAAATGCGACACTTATCAGATGTGATGACTTCGCACTTCTTGATTCATCTGAGTCTAATCAGTCTGAAGAAGTAAAGCAATGGCTGTTAAAGTAAGTTGCATTCTTATGTGTTGAACATAGACTAAGAAATGTGGATTAATTACTTTCAAATATTTGCATCTGTTAGATTGTATTAGTTTTTAGTCATCTTTTTGGTTGAAATTCTTTATTATCAAGGATTATCTAATTTATAAGATGTGTGTCATGAAGACAGACATGTATTATTCATAAGGATACATGTAAGCTCAGATGATTATATTATATAGAAATGATGTACTGGTATAATTACACAGCTATGCACTGCTTCACTAGATAGCTTTGATGAACATGATAATTAATACCTACATAAAACAAATACATTTCCTAGTAATTTTGAAAATAAATCCATCAGCAGTTGGATTAACGTCCAATAATTAATCAATCCATGAATTGTAGTTTAAAAAAAGTGTTTGACTAGTAAAAATGAATAAAGTATTATCATCCAGTGGATCATCTAATTGGAATACTTAAGCTGGAGGATCATTGATCAAAGTTTTGGCAATGTGATCATTTTGTCAAGGGATTAGATTGCAAGTGTTTAATGGCTATGTATTTTACAAACTGATGTTAGTTTTTTATATCATGGCATAACATTCTTATGATCTACGGTGCTTATTACGAAAATAAAACTTAAAACATTTGTACAAAATAAAAATTTGAAATTTCCATAATTTAATTTAATTTAAAAATTTCCTCTTAGGTATCAATTAACATTTTTCCATGGCATGAGTGAAAATGTAAAAAAATTTTGTTTCATTAGAAATCTTATAACTTCCATTTACTCATTTTTTATGAAGCCCCTTATATCTTAATATTGACAAACAGTGAATCCACTTTTTTGTTTCATTAAGGATTTTATATTTGAAACATTTTTTGGAGATGTAATGATTCAGGAATACTTCCGTGTATTAAAGATCCTTCTGCCTCCTTGTAAAAAGAAATAAAATCAAATTCAACTGAAGATAAACAATGCTTCATATATTTTAGGCTTAGAGCTAGCTTATTAATATCAAAGTAAATAATTGTAGTGAAGCTGTTCTCTGGCACTTGGAAATATTTCCAATCTAGCAATGCAAGTAAATTTGGAAAAATGTAACTAATGTTTCATGTAACATTAGGTTCATAAATTAAATAACGTTTTTCGAAATACTTCAACTTATCTGTAGTGGTAGGAAAAACATTCTACTTAAATAGCCCTTATTAAAGTGCACAGTTAACTAACTAGGTAACAACTTTTGTAATTTGGAATATTTTGTTTAACGATCCTTATTTTACTTTTAGTTGAGCTATGTTTTATTAATTTACTGTACTCTTACTTATTTGCAGTAGGTGTTAATAGTATTTTAGATTCGTTATTGTATAAAGCGTATCGGTTAATCCTGAATACTTGAATTGAATGCGTTTTGCCCTTGAAGTCTCATTAACCACCTTGGGAAGTCAAACCTATATTTAATTTAAAACTTTTTATTATTATTCTTTGAAGGAAGTTTCGTGAGCATGAGGCAAATTTCCTCTGCTGGCTTTGATTTGACTTTAATACGTTTATTTCTAGTTTGAAGCATATATATTTAATTTCTTTTGTAAAAACGAAATGGGATTAGCGTTTTCGAGGTTACCTCTTTGGATTGGAAAACAGCAGGGAGGTTTCAAGCATGGCGCGTAAATAAAGAGGTGCGTCAACATCTCGCGCTGATGAATATAATTTTCGGAAGTTTTGTTTTTTATTACTCGTAATTGATCTTTGTTGTTCATATCAATAATTTCTACTTTTAATTTTTTTTTTTATTAATACCGTCTTAAACAATTACGAAGTATGGCGAACATGTTAAAAGATGTTACAATTGATGATAAGATGCCTAATGAACTTTTATTAGATAAGCACATCAAATTCGTTTTAGCTTATGGAGCTAATAAGGATGAATATGAATTTTGCACAACTGAACATTTAAGAATGTCTGGTATGTACTGGATTTTAACTACATTGGCAGTAACTAAAAAGTTGGATGAAGTTGACAAGAAGGAGTTCATTGACTTTATACTTGAATGTACTGATGAGAAAACAGGTGGAATTGGTGCTTGTATAGGTCATGATCCTCATATTTTATATACCTTAAGTGCTGTTCAAATTGCGTGTACTTTAAGGTCTATAGACCAACTTCCTTTAGAAAAGATTGTTAGTTTTGTTGCAAGTCTGCAAAAAGAAGATGGTAGTTTTATGGGTGACAAATGGGGAGAAGTTGATACCAGGTTTTCATTTTGTGCTATTGCTTGTCTATCTCTTATTGGCCGCTTAGATGCCATTAATGTTGAAAAAGCTGTTGATTTTGTGCTAAGCTGTCAAAATTTTGATGGTGGTTTTGGTTCTCAACAAAATTCTGAAAGCCATGCTGGATTAATCTATTGTTGTGTTGGTGTTTTATCAATTACACAGAACTTGTACCGAATAGATGCTGATCAACTAGGTTGGTGGCTGTGTGAGCGTCAACTGCCTTCAGGTGGACTCAATGGAAGACCCGAAAAGCTACCGGATGTTTGTTATTCCTGGTGGGTGTTGTCTTCTTTGACTATGCTAGGAAGACTGCATTGGATTGATAAAGAGCTTTTGAAGAAATATATTCTTGCCAGTCAAGATCCTGATGGGGGATTCAGTGATAGACCTGGAGATATGCCAGATCCCTTCCATACCCTGTTTGGAATAGCTGCACTTTCGCTTCTTGGAGAAACTGATTTATTGAAGATAAACCCTACCTATTGTATGCCACAATATATTATTGATGAACTTAATTTGGATCCAGAAATAATTCAGTCACAACCATAACCATAACTATTTTTCTGAGTGTAGATATTCTTCAATGCCTTATATTAACATGTATTCTGTTCCCATTAAATATAAGGATGCAATTGACATTGCATAATATTGTCGGTATAGCTTATCACTAACTCAATTAGTTGATTCATGATTACTTCGCAAACACATGTAACAGACTGTTACTGCTATGTAATATCTCAAGCATTGATTTTTTGATTATTCATATACTTAGTATTTTTAAGATATAGCATACTACTTTTTACACCAATGTAAATTTAAAAAATACACTTATTAATTTATACTGTGTTTTATTTCAAACTTAATATCCATAACCATATTTTAAGGTTGTTCTTAGTCCTTCCTCCTCTTTTTGATTCATTTTTAAGAAGAGCACCCCATTGCCCCCTCCTCATTAAAAAAAATATTTCAATTTTAAGATTTATGACAAAAAGATTATTCAATATATTATGTTATAGATATTGATAAAAAGTCGACATAAGTTATACTACCTCAAATATATACAACATTTATTTATTATTATCTTTTATTATTCATCTTGGTGTTAACGTTGATACTAGTCTAACTAGAGTTTCCATTTAATAAATAGTTCAAGTATTGAATAAAAATGAATTATTACTCTAGATTAATTTATAATTTTTTTTTTTTTAATAAATGGGTCCTGGTGTATTTTTCACTTGCTAGCAATTTTAGTTTATTATACACCATTTTTGTGGATGTATGTCAAATAGGAGCTACCTGCCATCCAGAGTAGGTGGCCTGAATAAAAAAGATAATAAGATAAGTTAATTATATTTGTAAATGCTGACAATATTACACATACACATATAATGGTTTTAAAAGAGCAACGATAGGATTTAAAAATTAAATTATTCAAATTAAGATTGTTTTACCTCATTTCTTTATTACTTATACTCTTAAATATAACTGTTTTTCGAACATTCATAAATTTAGTTTTAATTTTTGTAAAGTGATGTGTTTTATTAAAATTAAATCATACTATCACAGATGAAATAAATTATACTATTGATTTTGGTGACAATTTATCGATTTTGTCTTATTTCCCTTCATTTTAAGGTGGTTTTGATAAAAAAAAATTACCACTGGCTATGTATGAAATTTATATAATATGATTTTTTTTATTTACCATGTTGCGTTGATTAGTCATTTTAATGGTTATTGGCATCTGGCATCAAGATTTTTTCATGTTTTCTATCTTAAACTGCATAGATATTGGAAATCAGATTAAATTGTTTTTAAAAAATTTACCATCTGATATGTGTAGATATATATCTAAATGGTTTCTGGTACATGATAGATCTTCAGTTTTTTATTTGCGAATAACTATTTAAAAATTTATTTCAAGTTTTAAAAATAAGATAAGTCTGGTTAAATATAACTATGTACAACTACATTTTTTTATTATATTATTTTGGTTGCATATTAATATAATATCTTCATTTTTTTTTTCAAGGTATCGTGCTGAACGTCGAGAGGCAAGATCGTCGGATAAAAAAAGAAATGATTCTCCACGAAGGGACATGACACCAACTTTAAGTGATATGACAAATGTTGATAGAGAAAACAGAACCCCAGGGCAAACAAGTCGAAAATCTCTTTTTGGCACTCCTGATTCTCCCCGAAAACGTGAATTGCCCAAGAAAAGGTAATTTTATTTTATTTCACTTCAAGAAAAGTGAAAAAGAATTCTGAATTTTTAATATTAAATAGCTCTTTCTTTGGCTGTTGATAAGAGCTTTGTTGCATTTAATTGTGATACTACCATTTAGCTTATTTCTTATATAGTCAAATAATCTTTACCATTATTAATTTTTTTTTTCTTTCCAGGTGGCTAAGGATAGCCAGTAGGGAACAAGAAAGCCTGGCCAACTTGAATAGACCTACAGTTTTAAGACACGCTGGCTGCTTATCCCCACCGCCCTCTACCAACAATACCATCCAATGGCTTAGTTCCCCTACCTGGGCAACATCCACTCCAATTCGCAGCTGTGGACCTCCAACACCTCCGCATTCTGTTGAGAGGCATATCAAAGTTGAAGAAGAAGTACAAGAGGTACTTGCTGTTCCACTACCAAATGAAAGCTTCAATTCCAGTTTTGAAATAAATAATCACATGGAATCATTTAACGAGCAAGTTTTCAAAATTGAATATGCTGCTTGAACTTGACAGATATGTTATTCTTTTTTTTTTTTTTCATATTTAACTTCGATCATAGGACAAGTTAAAAAACAAATTGCCTCGTCTTTTAAATTTAACTGAAGCAAAGCTCTACATTTAGACTGGTCGGGTGTATGAAAAATTAGTGAAACTACCAATCATATTATCATGAAGGTAAAAAATATAATTCACACTGTAATAATTATTAATCTAACTCTTAAACCTTATTTATTTTACATCATACCTCCCTAAAATATTAACTATTTATCTAATATTTCACAGTTTTTCTAGGAATGCAGATTCAATGTATTGCCAAGTAAATAATTCTCAGTTTCACGCTAATTGTTTTTAGCTTTAGATTAGAATTAAATTTTAGGCTTGCATATTGTATGAGACATGCTCAGCCCTTTTTGTTTGGTGTGAAAACACATTTTTGTTTTTCTCAGTTTCCCTACTTATTCACACACCCGACTGTATTTAACCTTTGTTACAAATTTGCTTTGTTAGATTATCGTTTTTTTATTTAAATATCTGGTATGATGGTTCTAATTTATTTTTTTTATATTAAGAAAAAATGGTTTCTGATGTCCTTATGTGCTCGTACTGTTATTTCTGGGCTTCCCACATTGCTACATCATTCGTGTTCACTGATTTTATGCTAGAGCCTGATGTGCCCAACTGAAAAACACCAATGCCCTAATTTATCATACCTTGTACCAAACTATGGATTTAGTTTGTTTTCCTAACTTTATATTCATATGTATATTTGATGTAAAGATTTTCAGTCATTGGATTAAGAGGAATCTTGGAGGTTTTTGACATCACTTGTAGGTGCTTTTTTCAATTTTTTAATGGTTGATGGCTTCCTGGTATTTTTAATTTTAATCTACTATAAGTTAAGTATGGTAAGCTATAAAATTTCTAGTAGTAAATGTGTTTCTTTATTTCCTTTGCCTCTACCTTAAGAGATGATTTGACATGATAATTAACACTTTATTGAAATTAACATAGTTAGAAGTTATAATAATTTTATTTTATAAATTACTTTACTTTAACTATTTTAAAATACTTAACTTTTTAATTATGTCTCTTCATGATAGGTACTAATTCAAATTATACTCCTATAGAAAGAATGTAATACATTTATTTGCTTTATAAAATTTGTGGACTAATAATAAAATATATCGGTTAAATTATAAGAACTGTAAGGAATACTTAATATATTTTTATGATACTATTTTTATATTAACCAGAAAAATATCATGAGAAATTCTGGAATTAAAGGATAAGTACAAAATACCCTTGTATAAATTTAATTTTTAGTACAAATCTTTTTTATTATATATTCCTATGTTTATTACTGATGTTTGGTTTGTATGTAATTAAGATACAAGTTTGTGAATTTTGAACTGTTAATTTTGGGATCAAAATTAAGTGATTTGTAATGTTATTCTAAATTTATTTATCATTGTTGATTGATCATTATAATGTTAAACTGTTGTTCCTTTTATTTTATTTTTACTTTTTTTTATTGTGTTTTTGTACCGTATAATTTGATATTGTATAAAATAAAAGAAAGCTTAAGCTTCGGTTGATCCAGGCTAGAGCAACAACCAAAGATGCCTGATTGAAAAAAAGAAAGAAAGAAATTTAATGATATTATAGTTTTATGCTTGTTATTGTATGAGTATTTCATTTTGTTTGTTTTTAACTGTGATAAAACAAAGAATCTCGAGTAATCATCACAGTTTATTTGATGTGGTCAAATATTGTTATCCAAATCTTCATGATTTGGAAAGTCTTGAGATGTAAACCTATTTGAAATAAATAGGTATCGAAGTATTTTTATGGGTTCTAGTCCCAAATTTTGTTTTAAGTCAGAGAATAATGTTTTAAAAACTAATGTACAAATTGTATAGAATTAAAAAAAGTATATGTGAGATTAAGAGATTTATCCTTGTATATTAATAAATTAATTATGAATGCGCTTTATTTACTGTCTAACATGTATATTTTTATTAATTGTATTTGTGAATCTAAGCACAATAAAACATTATGCACAAAGATTTTATTTAAAACTCCCAATTTTTATTATTAATTTTGACTTAGCTCATTAATAAGATTACTATTGAATTTGATTGCAGTGTTACTGTTTTGTTGCTCATATTAAATCATACTGGGTGAATTGCAAATTGAATATAAAATCGAAAACTTATTAATATAAAAACTTATGGTTTTAAGTTGTAAACCAAATTATATTACTTTAGTTTTGTTGATCAAGTACTGGAAGCTATTTAATGTTCCCAAAAGGCTTGGGAAAGCTCGAATAGGGGTCACAATCTTTCATTCAGGAGCTTGGATTGGGTCTGACCTATCAGCATTACATAAGGACACCAGAAGATGGTTGTGTTGTTTACCATAAATCATGGAAGTGATTCAAAATTCAATGAGAAGTCTGATTTTGCTGAAATGGTAATTAGAACTAAATTACAGTCAAATTGGCATTCATTTAAGGCTTGCCAAAGAAAAAGCTGGATTTTTTAACTTTTTGGACTCAAGAGATTTGCTTGGACCCCTGCTGAATAACTAACTTTTCTCAGTGTTTTGACCAATACCATTTTTGCCCCAGTGGAGGGTAACCTTCGATATACTTGGTGATAAGACGTGGATTGGAAGAAGGTAGAAATATATAAAATAAAAAGTTGTTTATGAGAAATAATATGTTGTTTCCATAAAAAAAAAAAAAGCTGGATGTGGTTGTTAATTTTAAATTTAATTTATAGAAAACGGCCTACACAAATTTCTAATACAGTAAAGTTAAATGATATAAAAAGAAAGCAAACAACTTGTACCACATTTAGCAATAATTTGAAGAGGAACTGTGGTTTTACTGGATTCATGAACAAAGTTTCGATTGACCTATGTCCTAAAACAGAAAATTAGCTTAAAATACTTTAAACGTTTTGTTATATTTTTAATATTTTCAGAATTTATTCCTGGAACGAATTTTTAATTTTTTAAAAACCAAAACCGGCTCTGTCTGTGGGTTATCAACCTCTTTCTCTTCCCAGAAATTGTGACTAACACTCCTGAGTAACGAAGGAGAGAGGAGATATATGACGTCAGGCCCACCGTTTTACCAAGAATCGATTTTCCTTGGGTATAATACTTCGAAGAGTGGAGCTCGGATCAGTTGAGGCTTGCCGAGCGACCTGTTCAGAGGTATGTCGAAGGATTTTGTCTATTTTTCTTCTCTAGAATACAATCTTTAGTTATATTTTATTTATAATACCTATTTTTAAAAATTCTTGTTTTTATATCGGTTGGGTTAAGTAGTTTCATTTCTGTCAGTGTGCTAAGATTTTAAATTGTTAATAATTTTGAAATGCCTTTTTATAGACAAAAGAATTTTAAGTTATATATCTATTAATAATAGTATTATGTACCGTGTGTGTGTGTATATATAAGGGCACAATATTTATTAGGGCATTTTAGTTCAAAACATTCGATCGTCTTCGATGTTATATCTTGTTATAATTTATTTCAATCATTGACTAAATTATTTTAATGATCCATATTAATGCCGTGTAAATATAATTAATCTTCCTTATGGTGGTTTATAAGATAGGTACCAAAAAAACTTTTTAATTATTTAATGTTGCCATATTCAATAAAATAGAAGTATGCTTGATTTATAAAATACATAAATCAGTACTGGAAAATTAGAGATGTACATTCTGTATAAAATTATTATTTATTTTATTAGATATAGAATTTCTTGTGTGCACAACAATGAATCTATTGTGGTAGGTGTTCAGTGGCGTTGCACCAACGTATTACGAAACGCGGTTCCTGAATAAACTTCGATTTTTAATATTTTATAGAAATGAAATGCTTTTTTTGTAACTACTAAATTTGCAGATTTTATTATTCCCATAATCTATTATATTTTTTTTTATCATTACAAAGTTTAATAAACTGATAACTTGCGTAAAATAATATTGATAAGGCCAAAGTGTAATCAGAAACCGGGGTTATCGGAATTATCGTCTGATGTTATTTTGTCTTTTTTGAACAAAAATATGAGCATTTATTCAAATGTTTGTTTATAAAACTGGGTAGGGCATTGGCTAATTGTTTGTTTATGTATCTACGGAATAATTAGTAAGCAAAAACAAAGCCTGTTTCAAGGTCAGTTTTCCGCTGGCGTTAAAGTCTCCAGCATGAATTCTTTTGCGCTTTGTATAAATTACCTTTTTCAATATTTAATTTAAATTTATGAATCTGACCCTATATTTTGGTCTAGGAATATATTTTCAATAACTTTGGTATGAATTTTTCAAAACTATTTTCTCATTACATATAGATAATTTAGTCGGATTATGTAAGATTTTTGTGGGTCAGTCACCTCACCATCCTTGAACTTGACATTTTCTCATGGGGAAGATCCAGTCGTGTTTTGTCCTTACAATTTATTTATTCTGTCCCAGTAACATGGAATAACCGCTCACATCTTAAGCAAACAGAAAATACATCATGAAACATATCGCTTATGTATTATTTTGTAATTCTTATCTATACCTGGGGGGGGGGGGGGGGGGAGGTTTATAATCCATATAACATGTATTAAAATTTCGCATCGAATCGTATGAGACGAGCCTTAAAATGAAAAAGTGGTATATGTTATTTCTATGATAATCTTAGCTGAGACATTGGCGGATCCATGGGGGGGGGGGGGCTGTGGGGGCTGCAGCCCCTCCCTTTGGAAAAATTTTCGTCATTAAAAGATAGAATTTGACTTTCCTTAATGTAAGGAAGCAAGTTAAAGAACAAATAATGTGCAGAACAAGTATAATTTTAGTTGTGGGAAAGGAACATAAAGGTAAAAAAGCTGATTAGCAAATCCAAATGAAGGGCTGTGGGGCTGCAGCGCCCCCTTTAGGACTGCAGCCCCCCCCCTTTGCGATCGGCTGGATCCGCCCATGAGCTGAGATGCATGTATGTTATTCCACGATAGCTAAGCTTCTATCCTGTAACGTGTGGTGCCCATAATTATTTTGTGCCTATCATTATAGAACTTACTATCTGTATTTAAATGTGTCCGAATGGATATGAATATATGAAGCCAGAAATGGAACACGAATTATTAAATTAAAGCACAATGTGTTTTGAAATATCATGATGGAATAAATTCATTCTTATTATTTATATTGTTTTCACTTAATTATGTTTGATGAAGGCCTGCCACACGGACCAATGCGTGGGCAACACTATCACAGATACTTCCCGTACCTTGAGATACCTACATCATTTTGTCAAATAAAAAAATTGTAAAAAAAAAAACCATAAACTCTAAAGAAATGACAATACACCTTCAATGACCCTCATCCAAAATAGTTTTCCTCGTATCGAGTTAGTGGGTTAATCCTCAAAATGCTTTATGAAATAACCCTTAGAAAATAAATGAAATAGGGATGTGTCTAATGTTAATCAATGCATTTTTTTTTCTTTCTGAGACACTAACAGCGTGCTTATTATTACATAAGAGTGTTTACTTTACAATTTAGGGACTTTCTCTCGATAATAGGGGTGAAAGTTAACATATAGATAGTTTTAAAATGCGGGTTTGCTATTATTGCTTCGTTGCTTTGTTTTTTTAATTGCGTCAAATTCAAACTTGTTCAATCGTTACATAATGGTCAATGACAGATTATTTCTCAAACTGATAAGGGACCCCTTTAAAAAAAATTACAGACAGCTCTCATACAAATGATGTATGAAGGAGGGTGGAGGGAGATCCTAGTTATAGTTTGTTGTCATATGTTAGAAAAAACAAATTCACGACAAAAGAAAAAAAAGAAAAACGACTAAAAAATCTTCTGAGGGGCTGCAGCACCCACAGCCCTCCCTCTGGATCCGCCAATGTATAGGAAGAACAGTGCAACACATTCTACAAGATTGCAAAGTCTTTGACAACCTTAAAAGAAATTTGGAATTGGGAACGACTTTAGAGAAAAATCTTTAAGACGACAAGGAAATATTTAAAACTATCGAAATATTACCAAACAGTTAAAAATATAGATGTTGTCCATGACCCTGAAGGCTAGATGCAACGAAAAATAAAATAAATAAATAGAAGTTCGCTAAATAGATAGCATATCTGTATATAATCAGTGATAATTATCACTTATGTACTGGTCTAAAAAAAAAAAAACTCAAAGTAGGAAATAAAATTATTAAATATCACTATGATATGTTTGATACGGAAGTTTATGGGACGATTCAAGTTGGAAGAGAGATTTGCTTCGAAATGCCTCAAACCAAGTTGCTTGACGCCTGAACCTTAACAAGCAGGAAGTTGGACTCTAAACGAACTGATTCACCTCTTCCTGTGTTAGCATCTAATCCCTGTGTGGCCTCTGAGTCAACTGTTAAATGTTTAATTTGTCACAGTCGTTTATTACTCATAAGAGTGTTAGTAATTCTATGGGAATCAGCTGCAAATATGTACTTATATTATTTTCTGGTCGTTAGCATCTCCAAGCACCGTTAAGAAGGGAAGGCTTCCTAACCATACACCAAAAACAGAGGTAGTTGATTGCGAAGAAGATTCTCGTTTGTTGTACTTTACCGCTAACTCCCTGATCATCTTTGGATTTTAAAATTATATGGGACAAATTTTGTATTGAAACTATTTTACCACCCATACATCTAATTTTTAGGTACTTGTGGATCTTCATATGCCCCGTACCGTGGCATGTATCCGCTATGATGCTTAAAAACTTCTGTAAGTGTTGGTGGAAATGAATAAATGAGTGCATTTTGATTAGAAAAAAAAAAAAAAAACGGTTTTTATATTTAATGAATTCTTATTATTGAAAATTGTGTTTTTGGCCGTTTTCGAGAAATTAGAGTCGTTTAGAATGGCCACGATCCTAGTCGGAGGCTGGAATGTTTATATTTATTAGCACTAAAGTAAATCTATTTCGTTCTATCCTCAAGGACTAAGCCATCGTTCGTGACAACCGGAAAGGGATTTGGATGAGTAGTTTTCGTCGAGAAAGGATTAAATCCCTTCCTTTCAAACTTTAAATGGTGGGACAGTTTTTTTCTCTAGCCATCTGTCTATGCATATGTTAAAGATCTTTATCGCCTTTTAAAACTTTTTTCTTTTCTTTCCTATCTTTACGATCAAATGTTTACTATATTATTGGATAATATTTAACGATATATTTTTTAAATATAGCAATGGATTTAAATTAAGACAATAGTTTTATTTGAAAACTATATAGAATATATTAATAATAAATACCCAATTAATAGCGTTAGTTCAAATACTTACATAAGCTCACAGGCTCACATTATAGATTGAATATATGAATACTTTATCGACTGACACATTAAAAATCCAATATTTTCTGAATTCAAAGATTGTAAACAATCAATACGGATGAAACGAACACGATAATAATTATAATTTTGTTGTAATCATTATAATTTATGGTTGTCATAACGGGAACCATTGTAGTGTCCGACTTATACTTATTCGAGACCAAAACATGTTTGCGTGGTTCTGGCACTGCTAAAAAGACAACTGATTAATTTCATTAGCATTTTTACCAATAATTTTCGGTTCCCCCTGATTAATTAAAATAATTATCTTAACTGCACTTAATTTGTTTTCTTCGTATAACTAATTCCTTATATACGTTTTTTAAATATTTTTTTGTTCCAAAATTTCGCGGGGCTTATATACCTCATGGGATAGAGTAGTAGAGATATAGTAAAGAAGTTACTGCTATACTATGTTTAGAGCAATATAACATTAGCGCAAACGCAATTAAACCATCCTGATAATCGCAAACAATAATTTTCGGATGCCATATTGCTGCAAGCATTAAAATATACTCTAATTTCAAAGCATTTTTGTTCTAATGGGACTTGAAAATTGCCAGTTGTTGGAGGATTATACATGTGATGATAATTGACTAGTAACCTAAGGCGTTACAATTTTTTGTATCCTTCATTTTCAGACAATTCTTAATAACTGTGTTCTGTTGCAGATTCTTCAAGAAGATGAGGGCTTCATACTGCTTCCTCTTGGCTGCTGCGATTCTTGCAGTGGTTGCAGGCCACACTTACCACCTTGGGAACTGTCCCATCGTTGAGCCAATGTCTGGTTTTCAGATGTCAAAGGTAATTTACATGGACAAATGGATAATATCATTTATTCATAACAATTATTACTTTAAAAAGTTTATTGTTATTAGTTGAACCATTATCGAATGAAATTTATTTAGTTAACAAAATAGATATAATTTTTTCTTGAAAAAAAAAAATGGACATGAGAAATTTATATTTCGGACGCACGATTTCTCGTTTTTATTGCATATTGTCTCATATTTTTATTGCTCTATCTATTAACTATCCGGCAACTGTATTTATTGAAATCTTTGTTTGGTACTTTTTGTAAATGTGATAAATATAGATCCTTTCCATCATTTGAATTTTTTCTTGTCACCAGGTCATTTTTACAAAAACGGGTATTTTAAAGCACCATGTTTGATTAGATAGCTTTCCTCTAAATGAAGTTGGCTTGTAACATTTTCCTTTGTTCAAAACTTGAATGAATTTGAAATAATCATATCTTTATTTCATACGCAATTGTATGGTTTTTGGGGGAAATATTCCAAGAAGTTAATCGTTAATTAACAGGATGCATATAAAAATTGAGCCTTGAAACATTATTTAGCATCAAAGTAACATAGATGATTATTCCGTCCTTCAAAGTACAGTCTAAGATGAAAATTATAGATGGAATAAGTAAAAAAAATATTTTAATAAATTGGCGTTATAAGGTTTGAAGAGATTATATATCATAATTAATCATGAGGTCATGTTAAGCTTTGATTTGATTCCTTTTATGTGTATATGACAACCTACAATCATGTAAAAAAAAAAAAAAAAAAAAAAAAAATGGCGGTCGCCATGCAGTAAATTGTTCCTGAGATAATTTAAATAGAAAATAAGAAGAAAAAAAATTCTTAGAAGCTGCTGCTGACATGCTACTATGTTGGCTGCTGAAGGTTGTCCTCAAAGACGCAGCAGAACAATCATCATGACTAATTCTCCAATTATACAACTTATCTTCCTTAACAGTCAATTTATCTTTTTCTTGATAGTGTTGTCTAGAAAGAAAAATATCGAATACTATTTGATTTTCGAGTTTTTTTTTTATTTATTTCCAAAATGAATTTTTCTTCTGAACAAGCTTTTATTAACACGCTCTTGACTTGAAATAAAAAATAGTACTATTGTGTTTTTTTTTTTTTAATATACGCTATTTTCTTTATTGGTTGCCGTAATATTCACAAAAACTTTAAGACACGTACCTACTTAAAGAAACGATTATTCAGTTTTACCCCAGCCAGTTTTAGTTTGTTACTAGCTAGAAGGATTCCATCTTTTATTATAAGGTTGAAATTAAAAAAGTTAAAAATACATATACCACTATTCTGATTGTCCATACGTTTGGAACATCCATGGCTTAGACCGATCAGCAAACAAATAATTTGTAGTTTTTTTTGTGGATTAAAAACACCTTCTTTCTAAAAGCAGTTTCATTTCATGAGAATGCGTTTAATTCATATTTGGATGTTTTAGACGACGAACTTTTCCCCCAGTTTAGATCTTTAACATCTTAGTTTGCATTATATTTTCATAAAGCTATAGTTGATATATTCGTATGAAAAGCTATAGGTATTTAAAAAAAGTTTAATTAAAGGATGTAACATTAATTTAATCATTATTGTGGATAACCACCTTGTTTCTAAATTATTTAAAGGATGTAACCTTATAGATTAAAATTCTTATTCAAATTCATGTGAGTATGCATTTTCATAATTTATTTTGGTTTCATTCTCCTTTGCCGTGGTAAGGTGTTACAACCTGAATGACCATAGATGCCCCCCCCCCTAGTTTGTGTGTGTGTGTGTGTGTGTGTGTGTGTGTGTGTGTGTGTGTGTGTGTGTGTGTGTGTGTGAACAGACTAGCTCAAAAACTATAAACCTTGCGAACCTAAAATTGGGTATTTAGAGTATGTATAAGCCCGCGATGTGACAGCAAAAATTTCATCAAATTTTCTCAAAGGTAGGGGGTACTTTATTTAATAACTTTTTAAGTTTTTTTCGATTTTCTCAAAAACGGCTCTAACGATTTTGATTAAACTGAGTATTTGATCTATTTATATGCCTGAAATATGACTGTAAAAATTTCATCAAAATTGATCAACCGGAGGGGGGACTTTACTTAATAAATTTTGTATCATTTTCACATGTTTTTTTATTTACTCAAAAACGGTTTTAACGATTTTGATCAAACTTGGTATTTGATGTATTTATATGCCAAAGATGTGATAACCAACATTTCATCACAATTGATCAACCGGAGGGGGGACTTTACTTAATAAATTTTGTATCATTTTCACGGGGTTTTTTTATTTACTCAAAAACGGCTTTAACGATTAACAAAAATAAGATATGAATGTAGAAAATGTGTGACTTTGGGAAATGATATTTAGCAAAACACGTCAATTTCTAATCTTAGTAAGTTGGTAAGTGAAAGTTGTGTGTTGCGCGCATGCACCAGATTTTTACTTTCACTTACCTATATATGAAATATATAGTAAGTGGAAGTATTGCGATCGTGAAAAATTTCGACTTCCGGTTTTCAACGGAAATACACGTTTTGGGACCCCCTGAGTCGAAATAACCAAGTCCCGCGAAATGGTCTGTGTGTGTGTGTGTGTGAACAGACTAGCTCAAAAACTATAAACCGTGGGAACCTGAAATTGGGTATTTAGTGTAGGTATATGCCCGCGATGTGACAGCGAAAATTTCATCAAAATTGCTCAAAGGGAGGGGGTACTTTATTTAATAACTTTTTACGTTTTTTTCGATTTTCTCAAAAACGGCTCTAACGATTTTGATCAAACTGGGTATATGATGAATGTATATGCACGATATACGACTTATAAAATTTCATCAAAATTGATCAACCGGAGGGGGGACTTTACTTAATAAATTTTGTATCATTTTCACGTGTTTTATTTATTTACTCAAAAACGGCTTTAACGATTTTGATCAAACTTGGTATTTGATGTATGAATATGCCAAAGATGTGAAAGCCAACATTTCATGAAAATTGATCAACCGGAGGGGGGACTTTGCTTAATAAATTTTGTATCATTTTCACGTGTTTTTTTTATTTACTCAAAAACGGTTTTAACGATTTTTATCAAATTCGTCATGTTTAATGAAAATTAGAGTAGGAAAAAGCCCACGCATGCGGAGTACGCCTTTAATGACAGGCCATTGTTCATAATTAAAGCCGTTCTGTTCATTTGAGAAGTGGCAATTAACAAAACGCATTAATTTCTAATCTAAGTAAGTTGGTAAGTGAAAGTTGTGTGTTGCGAGCAGGCACCAGATTTTTTTGTATTAGGATCATATGTTGTAGCGTCCATTCTATAATCGAAATTTTTTCGAAGTCTTGTTATAAATGTACATCGTTTAATATGCGTCAAAGTGTCTGAAATTTTACCGCGACCTTCGAAAATTTTCCTCCGAGCTACCAGCAGCTTTTTTTTAATTCTTTTCATGACCATTGCCTTAGTACTAAATATATGAGTTTTAAAAATATGTTTAAGGTTTTAAAGGTGTTTTATCATATAAAGAAGTTATTGTGTTATTTTTGTAGGTATTATTTTATGGGAGTAATGTCTACGCGGTATAAAAAAATTACCTTCAGATTTATTATTCGCCCTGATACGCTTACTCATCCATTTGTAAGCGAATAATTAAACATTACAAGCTTGATTTCCCCTTTGATGCCGTCACTGATCGAATAAGGAAGGAATTGTGGAGCAAGGGTAGGACCTGTTCACCTTGGGCCCTGTTCCAGTCGAATAGCGCGTCGCCGTTCGGGCAACGTATTTTTTATCACGCGTCAGGAAGACGGAAGAATTATTTAACTGTTATCAGTAATTAATTAGTATGTTAAATTGCTACCAATCCCACTGACTTATCATAATTAATGCTATCAATGATAGATCCTTTAATCAACGAATGCAATTAATAAACAGTTTTTAGTCAATTTATCAGATATTCTAGTTTGATAATATGATAGTTTATGCACAACAAATAATATTCGTTTTTTACTATCCCAATATTAATCTTTATGATTCTAGATAAGGTTTCTAATGAGTTAAGAATTTGTAGGGTAAACCATACAGTTATTGACACCCCAACTTTAATTTAAACTTTACTTAAAGAAATAAGTAAACTTTAACTTCACTTAAACTTTAACTTGAAGAAATAAGTAACAAGTCCTAATTTTATTTCAATATATACATGAATCTAATGTTTGAAGGGTCCTCTAAGTCATCTATGAAGTAAGACTTGAACTAACTAACCATAGGGAAGATTTCACAATTAAATCAACAGGGTGTCAATAACTAGTTTTTGCTCTTTTAACAATAAATATTGCCATATGGTAAAAGTATTGAATTTTTGACACTCTTTAATCTTTATAAGGATTGATAAAGAGGAGCTACAGGAAGTTTCAATTTGATCCCTTCATAAAAAGTATTTTTTTTAATTTCACCACAGAAATGTAGTCTTAAGGGTGTCAATAACTGTAGGGTTTACACTATTAAATTTACGATAGAATTCAGAATATAGGGGAGGTGGAAAAATCAACTGTCGAAAAACAAGATTCTGTATATTTTTAGTGCCTTGAATATTTAAATATATGGTGATTCGTTTTGCTGGTGACAGCTTTAGTATTTTTTTTATGATAATCGTTTTAAGATGATTTTCGCATTAATGATGTCTAACATCCCACAGTTTTAAGTAGTAATGGCAATATAATACAAGGCAAAGATTATCGAATAACAGTGATCTATTCGGTACCCAATCGATTCTATTTCATAATATATGCTAATTGACACTTAAGATTTTTGTTTCTTTAGTATTCTATTGTGGAACTTGACATTTATTCGTAAAAATCCATCTAAAAAATCTTTACCATTCACTCTATAGATTATTATTTTTCGCGATTCGATTTTTGAAACCTGCGATATTAGTTACATCCCTATTTCAAGCGTTCGATATCAAACGGTGAATTTTCACTTATTAAATATAGTTTAGTAGTGATATAAAACTATCGAAAGTTTCGATATTATCGAACGTAAATTGTTGATATTAAACAATTTCGAAGAAATCACCCTTATCAAAGTATTATCCTTAAGGGGTGATGCACGGAGGAGAGGACTGTATCAGACCTGTTGACGGGGGGTTACCAGAGCGATAACCGGTGAATGAGGGGAGATTTTCCTTACTAAAAACAAAGTTTGTAGTATTCGATAGTAATATCGCTTATTAGTTAGAAATGCAGTTATAAATGAAGACAATTTTTTGAAAAAAAATGTCGAGAAAGAAACAATTACAGATACGGAAATAACATTTACCAATTCAAGTTTTTCAAATAATAATATATAGCGTATCAAAGATTCTCGAAATCAAGATATGTTACCTTCATTTGCTAATATTTTAGATATTAATGAGATCGATAATATTATCAACCGTTAATTATACAGTCCTCTAAAAATGTTACTGTGTAAACATGTGAATAAGCTGGAGGAAAACTGTATATGTCAATCTTATTATTCGCTAATCTTATATTTTGTCAGTTGAAACTATCCAAAATATAGATAATTTTACCTATCTGTCGTTCAGCTTCTTGAATCCTCCACTAAACTCTTCTTCAACAAAATGCTGCTTCGCTATTTGACCGCTATGAGCGATTGTAATGGACGGAATAAGACCTGTTTACAAGTTTTTTTTTTTGTTTTTTTTTCATCAATATTGGGACGAAAACGTTGTAGTTCATTTATTAACCGATTAATATGAATAATCATCCCTAGATTGATAAAAAAACTTAGCAATGTAAACAGAACTATTTGGTTCACTGTGATCGCCCCTGGCGGTCACAAAGTGAAGCAACGTTTGGTTGCAAACTTTGTTCCTAAAATTTAAACGTGAAAAGAGGCCTTTACAGGTGTTGTTCTTCCTGCTACTATAGAGGATATATAGTGAACGTAAAACGTAAAGAACAGTACGTTTCACTTTTAAAGTATGAGAAATAAGGCAGGAAATAAGTAATTTGTCAACTGCGAATTGACTACGAATTTACATGATTCAGCGACGCCTTCAATTATTGTATTCTTACTTATCAATGATCTCTCAATAATATCGCAATATTTTCCTCTAATGGATTCCGGGGTCAGTTATGTTATCTAAGGCCAACGAATAAGAAAATTACGTCAACGGAAAGCATATCAAGAAAGATCTTCAGCAACCATCACTTTCATGGAATGCAAGGATGAATGGATAATAGTATAAAAATACAGACACATTCTTAAACACTGGTATATCATAAAATAGGATGATTGATTTAAGCTTTTTTAAATTTTGTCTGCACTAATATTAAAATTAAAGGCTCTAATTTCCTTTTCCATATATAAAAATTTCCTAAGTTCTAACAAAGTAATTTTCAGGCCCATTATATTTCATATCAGAAAAGCAAAATACTACTATAATCAGCCCAGAAAGTTTCCTGGTCCTAATTTGGTACACTCTGTATCTATAAAAAAAATCTTTTTTCTTTCTAAATAGGTTTTGAGAAAAGCCTATAACAAGTTTTACAACCTGTAAACCTGTTAACAATGTTATAAAAATTTAAATTAATGAAAGGATGGATTTTCCAATTTTCAGTTTGGATTGATTTGGAATTGGTAAAATCGACACGATTCAAGGAACTAGGAAATAAAAGCTTCCACTATGTAAAAAACACATATATTACAGAACATTTCCATTTAAAAAATAATATCACAGTTTAAACTGCTAAAATATGGATCCTGAATAGTTTATTTTATAAGTATACAATTACATACAAAGGCCTTCATTCAAAAATGGTTATATCAATTTAATATTTAAATAGGTAACACAGACACATTCTTAAACACTGGTATACCATAAAATAGGATGATTGATTTAAGCTTTTTTAAATTTTGTCTGCACTGATATTAAAATTAAAGACTCTAATTTCCTTTTCCATGTATAAAAATTTCCTAAGTTCTAACAAAGTAATTTTCAGGCCCATTATATTTCATATCAGAAAAGCAAAATACTTTCTGTTTTAGTTTTGAATTTTCTTTATTCAGTTTGCCTGTCTCTTAATATAGATCCTTCCTGTGTTTTCAAAATATCCTCATTTCCATCAATATTCTTCTTCAAAAGTTCAATTTTGAACTATATATTTCACTATTATATACAATTAATATTCATTATATTGACCTCATAGGTCACTATAAAGTTCATGGCCAGCTTCCACAGTTTCTCAGTGGAAGTGTAGGATGACTCATAAATGCACACCTAGAAAAAACAACAAAGAGACATAAAATCTTTCTAAAATGAGAATAAAAATGAAATTAACAACTAATATTACATGTTAATTTTGCCTGCATCATAAGCCTAAAATCTTTATTTTTAATAAATAAAATATGGCTTGAGAACGACATGCATCTCCACTTATTAATTAAACTATCCCTGTTTGATATAGAAAGAATTTTTATATCCCCCTTTAATTTGAAGGAAGGCTACAGCTTGCTAGATATGATTGAAATGAATTAAGAGGCCCCATCTGAATGAATAGTTCATAACAATTTTTCATTAAATTCAGCTATTTTCAAGGCTAAGATTTTAATATGAAAATTCAAAACTTAAACGTAAGCCTTTTCTGAAATCCATAAGATTGAGATCAGTCTAACATGCAAATGATAATCTGATAAAATTACAATAGTAGAGGTATCAATGACTATAGTAATTCAAGATTTGGTTGGGAGTTGCACTCTGTTTTAGGCCTTCAATAAATTTTCCCAAGAATATATTTTAATTGACTTTATTTGTGTTTAGTTTTTGGGCTTATGGTATGCCATCCAGAAGACTTCCACTGGTAGCCGATGCTTGACTTACAACTTCACCCTTGGCGAAGAGCCCGGAGAATACAACTTGGAACAAGTTTCCGAACATCCAGTCTTAGGGGTAGCTTCAGTTGACAACAAATACCACTACACAGGACATTTGAAGGCTAATTCTGATGTTCCAGCCAAAATGACAGTGAAATTTCCTTTGAGTAAGTGTTATCTTTTATTCATAACTTTATTAACCAACGCCATTTATTAGCCAGATACTTTATGATGGGCATAATTGTTATAGATGTTGCTGGATCATCAAGTTTCACAGTCTTCATGACAGATTATGAAACTTATGCTGGGATTTACACCTGCCAAAAACTACCTGCAGCTAATAGGAGGTCAGCTACCATCCTTTCCAGGACAAAAACACTAGAAAAGATGGTAATTGATAAGGTGAGAAAAAGTTAAATCTTTTTTTTTTTTTTTTTTATCGTCCACTTTATGCCATGAGGGCTAATCGGAACGAGTTATCTACGGGTAACCAACCTCTTCTAATCCATGGCTAACTGCTGAGTCTGTTCAGTGAGGCCGTCACCAAACAGAATCGAGCTGGCTTGTGCGGGATTCGAGCCCACACCGCCTGCGTGGGAGTCGGAGACACTATCCCCTCGGCCACGCCGCGGCCCAAGTTAAATCTTTAAAATATATAATTCAGCATAAGTTCATAAGACATAATTAATAGGTTCAATTACATTAAATGATATACGGGTCATTCTCACGTAAGAGGGCACTTTTGTGTCCCAGGCCGTTTATAGCGATTTAGAAATGCTTAGGACTCTTAAGACATCAATTTTCTAAATCCAGGCGAGTTGTAAAGCTAGACCCCATATGGCTTTATTTTAATTATATAACACACGTACTTTAAAAACACCAGAAAAAGGTCAAAATTCATTCCCCTGTCATGTCCCGAGGTCTGATTCTGCTCAAAGTAAGAGTTCTGTGTTCATATACTAGGTCAATTTTTACATTTTTTCCTGTCCAATTTGTTCAAAATACAGTAAAATTTCATAAAAGCAGTCTAATCCTTGATGATAAAGGATTAGAATTGAAAAAAACTACTTTTTATGATGTCCCACAGGTTTTCATTCACTCTTTTCAACACATAAAGACTCTTTACTAACGTTATCACGGAAACCTACACGGACATATAAACCTCCTTATAAGATATATGGCTACAGATGAAATGCCCATAAATGTGAGGAGGAGATTAAAAAGACTTTGGATGAGAGATCTCCTTCTTTAACAGACCCGAATAGACAGGCAAGAGCTACTGTTGGATGACATCCTTCCCCATGCCTGACAGGTCATTTTTAAAATTAGATTTTCACTACACTTTTCTGGGGGGAACTCAGTAAAAGGTATATAGAAAGCAAGAAGGGGTCTTTCCCCAAGCAACCCCAAATATTAACCTAACCTCAGTACAAATTCAAGCTCTTCAGAAGCAAATAAGTTCTCAAACTTGAGAGGTTATGTTTAATAGTCTTCATTCCCCTGTCCTCTATAGTTTTGGTCAGGTAAGTTTTTTCTTTTCCAATTTTTCAAATATAAATGATTTTGTAGCACAGATTTCATTTTTCAAGTATCATTATGATATCTTTTTTTCCCTTTCAACGGTTATCAAATGAACCTTAAAATTTCATTCCCCTGTCTTACTGTAAATCAAATACTGCAAGATAATGAAGATAACGACGTGGATTGAAGCTTTCTTTTGCTGCTCAACTTTTTTTAAAGCATCATCAGTCCTTAAATATGGGAAATTAAAAAAAAAAAAAATAATGAAAAAAACTTATAAATTTATCACTCTTTCAGATAGTTAAATAAAATACAAGTCAAGACAGGAGGTGTTTGAAAGATTTCGATTTAAAAACAAGAAAATGATCCAATTATTCTGAGAAAGAGATTAAAAAAAATAAAATGAAACGACAAAAAAAGAAAGTAAGATTGGTTTGTGAAATGACTCCCTGTGAAATTCACTTGAAACGGAAGCGATTAAGAACGAATCCTAATGTATATTTGTTAAGAAAAAAATATTTTAAAAGGGAGTTGATTTGATGATACAAAATCTCCTCGTTCAACCGCTGGTGAGAATATAGACCCACCCACTCTTCAATGCATATAACGCTTGAAGGATAATATGAAAGACTACGGAAAAATATCGAGAATTTTTTTTTCAAAAAAGCGATTTACCATGAGAAAAGTAGGCACATATGTCTTTTATTATAGAGGCATGTAATTAAAGATGACATCAATGCAATCTTGCAGTGTTACAATCCTTTTAATCCCAAAGGTCTGGTAATTCATTCCATAATTTTTTTTAGTCATCTTTATATCACGTTTAACGTGAATTCGTATTCTGCCACTTCGACTCCTTGCTTCTTACAGCCAAAGGAATAGTACTACACCGAAAAAAATGTTTATTTGTAACCATAAAATTTAAAATAACAACGCCGTAAAAAGTGCCCACTTCGGTGAGAATGACCTATACACAGTCCTTAGTAATCAATTATATAGTTTTATTATACTTGTATGCAATGGATTGGGGATTAGATGAAAATTGAATGAATATTTTAATTTTAAATATCTTAACTTTATTTCTGAAGTTCAAGTAAACTTGGGTTTGATTTTTTAATGATACTATAATTCAAATTCTTATTTTGCAGATTCGTTCCCGCCTTTCTAACTTTGGAGTCAATCCATATGATCTCAGCATCATTGATCATTCTAAATGCCCGCAAGAAACCAAACTTGATATTAATATCGACAAGGACACTTTCTCCCCTCAGAGTATTGCCGGAGTTGTCAGGAAAGCTGGTGAGAAGTTAGGAGATGGTGTAGAATATGCTGCTGAGGGAGTAGGAAAAGTTTATAATCATATTAAGAAAGATGCCGAAGAAGAAGATGGTATGCCATAAAAGTCTGATTAAATATTCCAAAGAAATTGACTGCCTCATTTTAGTTTTTAAGTGGCTTATTTATAAATAAATTTTTTTATATTAATCGAGTTTTTATATTCTGTTTTTCTTAATAGTCCTATATATGACCTTGCCCCCCATCGTTTGATTTTATTTCCTTTTCTAGATCACTATTATTTGCAAAAAGAAAGTATAATATTTGTTGTCAACAAGAAATTTGTTGTCTTCAATGGAATGTCAGATTCCCAGTATTAAAAAAAAAACATTCCTTCAACCCCCCCCCCCCTTAAAGTAAAAGAAAACAAAAAAGTTGAACTGTGCTAAAAAAAGGTTTTGTTAAAATAATGGTTTATATTAACTAATTAAAAGTGATACGTCAAACCTAAGTATTGATATTTGGACAGATATCAAGGTCAAAAATTTTACATTGCCTCTTAACTTAGCTCCCAGGAAGAAGAAGGGAAGAAAGATTATCAGATTACAGTTAGAAGCTTACTGTATATAACATGGTCCTGAAAAAATGAAAAGAAGAAAATTACGATTTCTATCACTTTCATTACATTTCATATTTGAAATCACGTCGTTTCAATAAACTTGAAAATATTGTAATATAAATTAATATTGTTCTAACTGATTTGACTAGAGGATAGACCTGGTACAAGACAGATTAGTCTCATTAACTTTTAATTTCAATCCTTTTTAGGCAGTCCCAGGTTTGAAATGATTTTTTTTTTTTTTTTTTTACCTTTTTTTCATTCTAGTTGGCCCAATTCTTCTAGTTTAATCCAACACAATTTAATGTACATACTTTTAATTATTAATTACAATTTAATATATATATTACTACTAAATATATTAATAGTACACAATTTACATTAGTACTCATGTGTAGGTTTGTAAAATGTAAATTTCATCATAAAAAATCCATTTTAGTCCAAGTTTTCGTACCAAAAAGCCTATAACAAGTTTTACAACCTGTAAACCTGTTAACAATGTTATAAAAATTTAAATTAATGAAAGGGATGGATTTTCCAATTTTCAGTTTGGATTGATTTAGAATTGGTAAAATCGACACGATTCAAGGAACTAGGAAATAAAAGCTTCCACTATGTAAAAAACACATATATTACAGAACATTTCCATTTAAAAAATAATATCACAGTTTAAACTGCTAAAATATGGATCCTGAATAGTTTATTTTATAAGTATACAATTACATACAAAGGCCTTCTTTCAAAAATGGTTATATCAATTTAATATTTAAATAGGCAACATCTTATTTTTCTTTTGTTACATTAAATGAATTAGTTATATATTTTTTTAAATTACAGCATATCAGAATTATTATTTACATAACACTACTACTAATCAAATTTCTTTTTCTTTGACATAATTTACTTCTTATTTGAAAATTTCCACATTTAAAATTTTCTGATAGAACCATCTTTGGAATAAAATCTCCCATATATATAAAAACTAAATATAGAGGCACTCAGAAGATATGTTGCTTTAAAATTACGCTTTACAAAAAATATTTCATATTCAGTCAACAAGTTAGAAGATAAGAAACAAAAATC
Organism: Aelia acuminata; assembly: GCA_911387785.2. Lineage (NCBI taxonomy): Eukaryota > Metazoa > Arthropoda > Insecta > Hemiptera > Pentatomidae > Aelia > Aelia acuminata. The sequence continues at coordinate 58,295,380 of OU426979.1, forward strand.
TTCATTTAAATATAAAATAAATTATAACAATAATAAAGAAAAGTGTTTTTTGATAAAAATATTTAATTTAACAAAAACAATCAAGAAATTAACTTAAAAAAAAAAAAGTGATCTGCGTACTGACAGTAAAAAATCATCACAATGAGCTGCCAATAAACAATAAGTAATAATCATCACCTGGAATATTTTTTTAATAAATATTAACATGTTTTTTTTAATACATAGGCACCTTACAGGGTTACAGCTCCAGGGAAAATGACAATAACATTATACATAACAATACACTTCAATTAGGCTTCAATTAGGACTATATATATAATAAAGTATTTGGTTTTGTATACATGTATACAATTTATATTTATGGACATGTATAAAAACAAATAATCAAGAATCAAGAAATAACAAAGTTCACAAAACACTGGTATGTAGTTTGATATAAAATCTCCTTAGAATAATACTGAGTTATTAAAAAACAAAAAAAAAAATGAGAAAGAGAAAGGTATTAATTAGTGCTTAACTAAATTTATTCAGAAAATGCATTTCATATCAACAAAGAAATGACTAAATCATTATTTTTCTCAAGAGATGCATATACATTTATGTGGTTCACAGCTTCCTGAAGCGTTTAAAAAATTTGGCAAGCATCAAATCAACGGCAAGATAATTTTCTAATTTATCTACTTAAAAACATGATTGAATCAGTTTTAGTTGAAATGATGTTTAATGAATTTGCACAAAATCAAACTTTTGAACAAATAATTTTTTTTTTCAGAATTCAGACCTTTTCAACTGAAATGTTTTGCTACGTTTTGTTTTCTTTAACATGTAAAATGAGGCAGCAAACATGCCTTTAAACAGATATGGATAGGTCAATGTTCAAAAATCAATAAACGAAAGAAAAAAAAAAATAGAAACCTAAAAAATAGGGATCACATGATTGAGGGTAATTATAGACAATTTAATTAACCTTCAGTTGGCTTATTCAAGAGAGGTGTACTATATTATAATATAGTACTATATATTTATTATATAATAAATTTCATTTATTTGCAACAAAATAGATAAATACAATGCCAATACCTCTGTCCTCTGTTCTGAGAAAAATAATCAAATCTAACCACATATTTAATCTCTACAATGGTTAAATCTTAATCATAAATAGAGGACTAAGTAAATTTGATTTACAATTTACGATAAATGCAGTGAAGATAATACTATTTTATTTTAATAAGTGCATAAAAATATTTTTTATTCTAAGTGGTAAAAATATTCATATATTTTATAAAATATAAAATGTAGTAATGCATCCAAACGCCAGAAAATTGTATGAAAGCTCAAAGTAAATAGTTGAAAAATGTAATAGTTCAATTGGTCATTTTTATTACAGCTATTAGGATCATCAAGACAACCAGTAATATCTTATTACAGCATTTTTGGAGCCAGAAAAGGTAGTTGGGCTGTGCTGCGTAAATCAAGTATCACAATAATGCCTAAAATTATTTCTAAGGGATTCCTTGAGGCAAAAAAGAAAAAAACAAACAGATCTAGACTGGTGTGAGGAGAATGTGGATATATAAGAGAAGGTGGTGACCCAAAAAGCTTGGAAACAAGAAAATGAAAAAGAGCAGATGAGAATAAACATGAAGAAATTTTTACAATCCAAAGGACTCATGACCTTTGAATAGAGCCTATTCATGTTGGCTCTATGGTCATATCTCAGGAAGTCCTGTTAACAATCAGAGGAGATTGGAGAATACTTGACAGGAATAACAATTTCTTTATTGTGCCACTAACCTCTTTGCGTACATCAAAGAGAAAGATGTTTTTTTAATACTATTTTACATCATTACCAATATCTTAATTTATTTTGTTTATTTAATATTAAAAAATTTTCCCCTAATTTACGATTCATTGTGTTCGAGCCGATCAAGCTAAGAAAGCAATGATTACTGATTATTTACCTATTAAGATTTTTATAGTTTTCTGTTAATATATATATTAATTTACTTAATATATAGCTTAAGTTAATAATTATTTAGACCCTAAAGTTAAAATAATAGTCTAAAATATAAATGTATTTTTTCCTTGTTCATTCCTTAGTAGCATCTTGAATGTAATGCATATAAGTTGCTGTTTCGACAAAAAAGGTGTTATTAAAGATTGGGAATGAATTAAAAAAATCTTTTGTGAAGCGTCACAAAACTTTCACTTACCACCCTCCTTTTTTTGACTAAAAATAGACATTATTTTTCTAAATGGCTTACTTGGGTGCTACCGGAAAGGGAACATGACAATGGTAAGGGAACATTTCTCCATGACAATTCTAATAGGAAGTGGGTATTGTCGTCAGTACTTCAATCAGTGGTGCACCAAGAATAAAGTTGTCATATTTACTCATAGGAGGCCAAAAAATAAGAATCAATAGAAGGGATTCTTAATTACAGCCAATAATATGTTGGAACTAAAATTTCAAATTTTGAGTGCTTTAATATTGAGATAAATGGTTTAAATTTGAACAAAATTAGAAAATGATCACTATCATCCAGAGGGAGGATGGTCCATTCTATAGTTCTATATGAATTCGGGTTACAAAGGGAAAGGTCTATAGCTTACTACGTGCCATAACTTGAGGTCTGGTACATAATTTCTCCAGAGTTGAGTATAAGTACAGGTCAGGCCACACATGTCCGCACCTGATCCGCATCCGCAGCACGGATCTGATTCATTTACGAAGGATAGATAGTAACCGTTCACACACGCGGATGCGGATGCGGTGTGGCCTGACCTTTAGGCATAACTAATATATAATTACATAAATGTGTAAGTTAAATTAAAAATATTCTGAGCATAACCTATATGATTACTGTGGTGCGGATCCGGTGCGGACATGTGTGGCCTGAGCTTAAATCTGAGTTATATATGAAATCTATTGTTCTACCCTACTAATTTTGTTTGTATGTATGTAGCCCGATAATGAGTTATGACGATCCCCAACTAACAACCGTGGATGGTGTTGGCTATACATGTCTAGTAATTTTTCGCACTCTATTGCCCCGTAATGAGGGAGATAAAGATCACAAATCTAAAAAATGAATAATAACTGCAAAACCTGAAAAAGTGGGTTGATAGGGTTTAGTATCATCCTTTCTTAGACTTCAAAATCTTTCATTGTAATGTTTTCACAAGCTGATATATAAGTCTCTAAGAGAGCTATACCAAACAAGCTCATGTCGTTTATTATTATCTTTAAATAATTGAAGTGCGATTTTAACCCATTATAATTCCATTCTATTAAGGCCATTTGAAAGGATGGAAGTGCTGGATGGATAACGCATTAGTAAACATGCGTTGCCCCAACACATGATTGATAACCCAAAAATAGCCAGTTCAAAACCCGGAGCCAGGGGACATTTAATAATAATCAGCATTAATCCTCCTTCCTCTCCCTTGGCCTGGAAAATCCCCGAACAGCCTAAAAGGAGAAAAGAAAAAAAGGCCTTTTGATAGAAAAATAGAGGAGTTAAGTAAAAAAAAAAGAAAAGATAAGTGAAGATGAGCAACATAAACATGAAGTTAAAAAATTAGTAAAAAGTAATTACATCGGTTCTTATTGTATTCTTCTCAAGTAGGGACAGTGATATTTCGTTAATTAAATCGATAGTTATGAAAACATTGATTACAGTAAATTTTATTCATTAAAGTTTATGAAGAGCCATTTGTTTTTTCCGATTGATAAATATTTTGCGCAGCAACCATTTTGCCTTCTCAACAATGCTCTTGGCTTCTTTCTAAATAGTTTTCCAATGTAAAACGAAACTGAAAAGATTACAAGTCTTTTAGGTTTGATTTAATTTTAAGACAGTTGCTATGGAAACAAATAGTTTCCTTTAATAAACTGAATTTCGATTCAGTGATCTTCTAACACTTCATAAATCTATATAAATAAAGTTGAAATTCTGTTTGTTTGTTTGTTTATTTGTTCTTTATAGAAATCCATACCGTTTGTCCTAAATTCTCCAAATTTCGCTCAGTGGTTCTTTGATACCAGGTGCGAACACCTGTTCATATTAAAATTGCATAACTTAAGCCGATCTTCAGCTGATATTCTTTATTGTTATAAAAATCATAATGAACTCACTTTACAACGTTTTTTTACGAAATCGACCTTTTCTTTAGAAAAATGAAATTCCCCATGATAAACCGTGATATACAGCTATAATCTATGTATATAAAGATCAAATTCTGTTTGTTCTTTATAGAAATCCATACCGTTTGTCCTAAATTCTCCAAATTTCGCTCAGTGGTTCTTTGATACCAGGTGCAAACACCTGTCCATATTAAAATTGCGTAACTTCAGCCGATCTTCAGCTGATATTCTTTATTCTCCAAATTTCGCTAAGCATTTCTTTCAGACCGGGTGCGAACACCTGTCCATATTAAAATTGCATATCTTCAGCCGATCTTCAGCTGTTATTCTTTATTGTTATAAAAATCATAATGAACTCACTTTACAACGTTTTTTTACGAAATCGACCGTTTCTTTAGAAAAATAAAATTCTCTTTGATAAACCGGGATATACAGCTATAATCTATGTATATAAAGATCAAATTCTGTTTGTTCTTTATAGAAATCCATACCGTTTGTCCTTAATTCTCCAAATTTCGCTCAGTGGTTCTTTCGGACCAGGTGCGAACACCTGTCCATATTAAAATTGCATAACTTCAGCCGATCTTTGGGTATATTCTTTATTGTTATAATAATCGTTTTGATCTCGCTTTACATTAGTTTTTACAAAATCGACCATTTGAGTCGATAAAAGTCTCAGTTTATAGATTTTATAGATTTAAAAATTGAAATCTTCCGGGTGAAACCGGGATATACAGCTAGTTAAATATTATTATTCTTTAAATTCTAAGCTTTCCACTGATATATCATACATATCTATTAGTAATCACATTACCAGATATTGATATTTTGGTTTTGGGAAATCATATATTTTTTTGCTCTTCTACTGAATCCTTTTATATTATATATTTAGCCATTTCTAGTTACTAGGGGTTACAAGGGACTGTTATTTACTCCAAACAAACAAAATTTAAGGTACTTAATATGAAATTTTTTTTCTAAAGCAATTTAAGCCCAATGAGATTATTTCTAATATGATGAAACATCCCACATATTAAAGAATACATCATTATAATTAAACATAGCAAGTTTAATCAAAATCGTTAAAGCTGTTTTTGAGAAGTCATAATGAGAAAAAGAAAAAGGTGTTAGGATAAAGTATAAAGATGGACATATACCTGCCTCAAAAACCATCAATAGCTACTAAATACACAGTCATACAGGATTTGGATATTAGTGTTCAGGAGATATTTGTATTTCCGTTGAGAACCAAAATTCTTTCGGATCAGAATACTTTTCCTTACTATATATATATAATATATAGTTAAGTGAAAGTAAGAACTTATAGGGAGAATAAGGTGTCAAATGAACTGCCAAGTCAAAAGGCAAGGGAAATTGATTGAAATTCTCTAGTCACTACAGGTTTTCACAGGTTCAAACCAATCATGTAAAGGATCCTAAAGTTAAAAAACATGAAAAAAATTTCTTAAAAATAAATAATATTGAAGAAAATTTAAAAAATACTAATAATAACTATATAAAAAATATAATAAAACAAATATATTATATTTTTAAAAGCAATCTCATAGATAACAATATCTTTAATCTATGTTGTATACTGATACAAAACTACAGTGCCGGTGTAATTTCAAAATAAGAATCCTAACTATTCAGTGTTAAATTATGAATCCACACACTTTTATTCATTTTCACACTGCAACGAATAAGGAAGACTTTTAAGTGCATAAAATAGTTTTTTTTTTTCATCACCATGCAATTAAGAGGTATAAATTATACTTGGTATTTTGGTCACTAATTGCAAGGATGTTTGGGATGCAATTTTAGAAAGTAAAGATCTACTCTCCAATTTTAACGACTTAGAAATTCTGTGAATAATCATGTAACCTGAGGAAATAATACAATAATCTCTAAGGAATATCTCAATAAATTTATAATACACTATATTAATGTATCAGTATATTTTAAAAAATAAATAAGAATATTTCACCATTCTCAAAGTAATTTAAATATAAATACCATAAAATTTAGGAATTTTCAAAGCAACTTCATCAGTGATCCAAACACTTTTCAGCTGCTTGGAAGCATTACTTAAATTTACATAAAAATAATTTAAGATCTGCTTTAAACATTGGCTTGTGCCTAAAGCATTTCTCATTTCAATATTATAGTTTAATAGCAATTAGATATAGATAAATAATCATCTCAATACTAAAATATATGTGTCTTAAAAAATAATACTACATAACAAATTAGGAAATGGAAATATCGAATCTATCACATCATTAATGGACCTGAAGAGCTTATATGCCTTAAAAATACTATTTGGTAACTCTAAGCTATGCAGTACCTACTATAACTAAATGGAAAAAAAAAAAAAATTACTGATTCTGACGAACTAGTGTGTTTATAATTCAGGTTTGGTGTCAGTTTTCCTTCTGGGATAATACACTATCTGAATGGGATTTGTTAATATTAGGCTGAAAAAAAAGTTTATATCAATTATTAAAAAGTGATTAACAAATAATAAAACTATTCTATTATGCACTATTATATTAAAACTGTTATAAATGTAGCACTAATGAATGGGGTTAACAAGGGTGACAGACATAGTTGAGTCTCTTTAGTCCAACATGTGCTGCATGGTAAATGAAATATTCATTCATGCTTGTGTGTGAGGGATGCAGATAGTTGCTCTCTTACCATCTACTAAGTTCTTGAAATGTTGAAAGTTTAATTATATCGATACAGGTTGGAAGGACAAACAAGATAAAAACCAATAACTGACAAGGGGAGGCTACGGACGTGGGGTCACCGATTACAATGAAACTTTTTTCCGAGTTTCTAAATTCAAAAATATTAGATACGTGTCCGAGGATTCTTGCCAATGGGCCTTCTGAGCCGAGAAAAAAAATTTCTTAGGAACGAAAATAGCCAAAAATTGCATCAACAAAGTAGCCGCTGCTCAAAGCTCCTTCAACCAATTTCAATGAAATTTTCAGTGATGTCAGAGTATTGAAAAATGTTAGACACGTGTATAGGGGATTGGCGAAATTAGCCTCTGGAAGCCCAGAATAAATCATTCAATTTTGTATTATATTCGCGCTCTCGGTAACGTTAAAAATCAATTCCATTACTTTGTAAATTGAATAAACTACGTTTTTTCAGCTTCTTACTTCAAAAACTAAATATTTATATATATTTATACATAATTTAAAAACAAATTATTTTGAGACAAATTTTTTTTTTTCTCTTTTTTTCTTTTTGTTCTCTTCTAAATTTATATTTAAATATTATAAATATTTAACAGGAAATATTTTTCATAACCAAATTTCCTTGCTTGGATTGAAGAGATTGTCACCAAAAAAATTATGCTCGTAACATAGTAGTACCTATTATTTAAATGTAATATAAATTTTCGAAAAATTAAAATTAAAAACTTTTTTGTCCAAAAACATATTTTTGTCAGGAAAATGTTTCAGACTTTTCCTAGTCTTCATAAACATTATAAAATACCAAATTATCCTAAAATACTTAATTAGTAGGAAATTAAAAATAAGCGTTTACGCCCCACACTCGTTTGGGTGATATTTATCAAAAAAACAGCTAAAACATAAGTTTTTTCGGCAATGAGAGCATTTAATAAAAGGTACACCTTTGCAGTTGCAGTTTCCTTCCTTTTTCATTCCATCAGGAAAACACATTTGATTGACATTTTCAAGTATTGCTTTCATTGGAATTAACTTGGATGCAAACCAAGCATATTTTACCATGTCAACAAATAATGGAGATGATAATTGGTGGTGAATTAAGGAATGAATTTTCAGAGCATCTTCCCTTGAACTAATTTCCTGACGACCATCCCTCAATATTTCAGGGCAATTTTGTATTTTTTTAATGAAGTTTTTTACTTGTCGGAAAAAATAAACATCACATGGTTGACAACATGGTGTGCAATGAGGTGTAATCGTTTCAATTGCCACTGTGCAAACGTTGTCTTCATTTGTAAATACATTTTTTATATACGTTTCATATTTTTGCCCTCCCCAAGAATCAAGAATTAACATGAATTCATTATATTTTACATATAGTTTTAAAACATTACTGACATAATCTTCATAATGTTTTTTTGAAAGTTTTCCAGATTTGGATGCAGTCACATAAATATTGTTATAAGTTTTTAATAAAATGTCTATCTGGTTTTGAACTCGAGGCCCAAAATCTCCAGTGAGTTCTTGCATACAAAGAAAAACTTTTGGCAAAAGTGTTCCAGCTGCAGTGATGGAATACTGGGCTGTGTATGAATGTGTTACTTTATTAAAATCTCCTACAAAACCCTCAGTGGTCTTTTCTTCTTAAAATGATAGGGTCCGGTTAAAGAAACTCCGATATTCACATCCTGTTTGATCCGTATTAATTACAAACTTTGCATCGTATTTTTCAATTGTCTTATAAGTTCGCCTCTGAAAACACCTTGCCTCATTTAAAATAATATCCATTTTTAAAGCATGTCTCGACTTAATAAATCGAATTATTTTACACATACGGATGTGATGTGCTGCTTTAAATTTTTTGGCCCAACCAAGTGAAAATTTTCGGACTGGTATTGTAGAGCGGCTGATGAAGCCCATTGCTGAAGAAGATCCCTAGTTGTAATAATTCTTTTTTGATTTCTACCTTCCAGAAATCTATCGTTTACCCACTTGTTTATCATTTCCAGTTTTTCTCTCCTGGTCCCACCAGATGCAATCTGTTTTTCCCATTCTGAAATTCGATCATTCCGCTTCAAGCAACTTGCTCCATGTCTTTGTAATGTTGAGAGACTCCAATTTGGGTGTTCTTTAGCTAATCGAACAATTTTTATTTTTGTTTCTATAGCTACATGGTCTATATTCTATGGAATGTTGTGAACTATCAGATTCGTTGTCAGTAAATTCACAATCTTTTTCCATTATTTCATCTCCTATGGGCTCATCGGAAAGAAAAACTTCTTCCTCTTCTTCAAAAATAAAGTCAGCCATTAACTTTGAAACGTACTCGACGATTTTATTTCCAAATAAAGTTGCCTTTGTAGAAAGAACAATAGTTGTTGTCGTCATAATCATCCGTAAGATGTTTTTCTTTAAAAATTCCCCAAAAATATTTAAGACCTTGTTTCACGATGTTCTTATCGTAACAAAGATGACTAAAACAGTCGTCCAAATTTTGACCGTTCATATTTTTTATCAATGAGAAAAAAGAAGATTTAATTAGTGACAGAGAAATGTCGATTAATCAAAATCCAAAAAAGATGCCCAAGAGATGCCAAATAAATCAAAAGCTAGATAATCCAATTAATATGTTGAAGAACAAACTTTTCGCAGTAGATACGTACGAGACGAATGCCAATGGGAGAGTGAAGTTATTTTCCACAAACCAGAGAGAAGGAATTACCTACCTAATCAGTTTGTCATGTCATTGTCCCTGTTTTTTGTATTTAGAAGTTCATGCTGTGTTTATAACTGCAATCCCTTAATTCAATAAAAACAGTTGTCGTCTTCCAAAGATATATTATTCTTAATTTTTAACAAATGTTTTCAATCATAAAATAATTCCTTAATTCTTTGGACAAGGGAAAACAACAATGGAAATACTTTCAGATTCAAAATTCAAACTTTCGAATTCAATTTTTCGCAAAATTATCTTAAATATGTTTTTATACTGAATGATTTATTCTGGGCTTCCAGAGGCTAATTTCGCCAATCCCCTATACATGTGTCTAATATTTTTCGATACTCTGACATCCCTGAAAATTTCATTGAAATTGGTTGAAGGGGCTTTGAGCAGCGGCAACTTTGTTGATGCAATTTTTGGCTATTTTCGTACCTAAGACATTTTTTTTCTTGGCTCAGAAGGCCCATTGGCAAGAACCCTCGGACACGCATCTAATATTTTTGGATATAGAAACTCGAAAAAAAGTTTCATTGTAATCGGTGACCCCACGTCCGTAGCCTCCCCTTGTGAGTTAAATATTTCATAAAAAGATGGGCAAGCTGAATGGCTTTGGATTCCTCACAATACATATTACATAGCAAATAGTCACTTTTATGCCATGCTCAAATGCTAGTGAACACATAAGCTTGAACCGATGGTGACAATGAAATGTAATAAACTAATTGTCGAGTGAAGCGCACACAACCGCTGCCATAAGCAGAATGAAGCCACCGCGTGGTTCCTGTCGTGGGGAGAGCGGAAGGTACAGTTGTACCAGCCTTCTATATTGACACTGCCACTAAATACACTCGTATACATAAAGAACTTAACCTGGTTGACATGGGTTAGGCGGGAAGCATGGAATGAGCGGGAATTTCAGTATTTTGAATTTAAAGGAATTAACTTGAGACTGAGCACTAATATCGTGCACAAATACCCCAGTTTTGTTCTAAAATCTAAAGCCAGCCTTGATGAGAACAGAATTTTATAAAAATTCTCAGGGTACAATTTTATAAAAAAAATATTGAAACATAAATTTCTCAGACAGTGGTGTGAATAAACTTTGTTAATTTTTGTGCTATCAATCAATTTAAGATTAAAGATATTAAAAAGTACCTACAATGTTATATAATTTTATGTATTAACAACAGTCCATTTATGCAAATAAAAAAATTTATTTTATAAATCTCACAACCATTGTGACTTTTCGGCCTCTTGACTTGTGATTTTGGCCATTTTTAAATATCCTCTCTTAATTAGTAATTGAAATTAAACTGATTAATATTAATAAAATTTATGGCTTCATAAAAGAGAAAGACCAGGAACACATTTTACGCAGGGCAGGGCACCACAGTTACCTTTACTAGGTAAGACAGCCTACCAATGTGTGCAGTCCCCTTCAAATAAGTGAGTTACAAAAACTGTGCTGCCTGCCCTGCATCTACTGTGCCTCAAAGTGAAAATCATGTTACTAAATTAACACAAATAAATAAAAAACATATATTAAAAAAAAAACCTTTTAATTCAATTCACTAATTCCCTCCTCTTAAGCCCATCATTTTTTTGCCACTTTTTTTGTTATTCATTATAGAAGTGTCACTCTTTGATTTGCTTCTTTCCAAAATTAGATTATGCTTGGCCCTATTTTTCCCAATAATAAAACAAAACAAAAAATTTAGAAAAAAGAAAAATTTACTTTTATTGCTATGGTACTTCTGCGCATGACCAATATGGCACCGTTTAGTGTGGCCCTGATGGCAACTGAAAAGGATCCCTTGTGGTGGGTTTATTTGTCTCTGAAGAGTGAATGTAGCAAACTGGAGTCCAAAGCTGGGATCTAATAAATAAATAAAGCTGACTAGTCCCTTTTTAAATGAAAAGGAGGTGATGGTATTTCGCATGTATTACTGTCACATAACCTCCAGAAGTGGGCCATGCCCAGAAGTAGCATAGCGACAGCTTTTTTTAAAATAAGTCTATCTTCCTTTCCTTAAGGTTAATGTTTTTTTTTTGTTTTTTTTTTTTCCTGAGCTAGGGGTGTAGGTGAGGAATTAAGACTCTCAGAGTGGGTGGCTCATACACGGAGTATTGACCTTTTCAACTCCCGTCAGTAACAGTTACTGGCACCCTTACCCTTACTGGTACCCTTTGCTTTAAAGCAGTATATTTTCTTTTTAAATCAAACTAAGCAGAAGTTTTCTTCTGATTTTTTAAGGACTGATGGACTCCTCCTTCCTAGATAAGTCTCACACTGGCTTTTGTTCGAGTGACAAGTGACCAGTTATTGCGTGTTTATTATTGAAAACCACGGCTGGTGTCCACGCGCCCAGACATGTAAATTATAAATTTCTTCTTTTTATTATTTTATTTTCGGATTTTTTTTTTTTTTTTTTGTTTATGTTAAATATCCGAAATTTATTCTCTTTAAGGGGCAATATTATGAAATATGAAAACATTCCAAGTTTTTTTAAGAGAGTTGTATGATGAGGAGAAAGATCTTCTAAGAATCGGAGTCGGATTTTTCTGATGGGGAAGATGAAGCCATAAATTATTCTGACCAAGAGCACTACAGTGACTCAGAACAAGAAGGCAGTCCGGACGATGAATATGAGTCGGATGATGATGATGATAGGGAATTGGTTTTTGGAAAGGACGGTGAAACAATGTGGTCAACGAAAGATTTTTCGAAACCTAATTCCAGGACGAAATAAAAAAATATTTTAAAAACATTTCTTGGCCCTAAGGGGGACGCAAAAAATGCCTTTTCAGAAATTGAATGTTTTACTCAAATAATTGATTTAAATATTACAGATCAAATAGTTTTTAATAGTTTCAAATACTTGTTTTTAGATTTTTCAAAATATTTATTTTTTTTTTTAAATATTCAAATTGATTTTTTTGTTTGGTACTTCTTGTTTTGTTTGTAGAAAAATCATAATAATACACCATTTATAAATAATTTTAAATTATTAATATTTATAATATTTATTAATACCTATACTTAATTTTAAGTAAATAAAAGTAATGGTGTCCAAAGTCAACCACGCGCCCGGTAGTGTAAAAACATTTGGCGCGCCTGGTCTAGGGTTAATAAATAATTTATTATATTCTTATGAATGAATTATTCTTAGAAAAAAGAGTGTAAAAATGTTTTTATTGTCTGTTGTTTTTTAATATCTGAATTAAAAAATTCTGAAGAACAGGCCAAATAAATCCAAATATGAAGTTTAAGTTATTTAATAAAATAAATAATGTAACAAAGTTACTAATAGTAAAAAAAAAAGTTACTAAGTAATCTAATCATACTAACTTTATCCGGAGGTACAGTAAGAGTACTGTCAGACTGAACAGTAGGCAAAGTACCCTGTGGTTCCCTCTCAATAATTCTGATACCAAGTTCTTTTAAAACCAAATTCATTTTATCAGGGTATTCTCCATGACCTAAAGACAATTTTATAATAAATTGCAATAAATAAAGATATATTATAATAGTATTTATTATAGATGAAATATATGTTATCATTATAATAACTATTATTTAATACTGACCTGAAACTAAATGAGATAGATCAATATTAATCAGATTGGGGTTGCTGGATTCAATCGGTTGCAGACCAGCAACAGTGTGCATCGACAGAGTTCTGTACAAGAATCTCAAAAGCCAATCAGTTCTGTCGAATAAAATATAGACACGAATGAACAACATTTTAAGTTTTATTTGAATAACTAATTTCTTAATTGTATATAATTATAACATACTTGCAATATGCATTCACTATCTTTCCAGCAACTACTTTTGATATTTGGTCCCACCTCTTCCTTCGACCAGTACAGGGGGCACCAATCAAATAAGCATCTAAAATAAGGCCATGGCAGTTTTCTCTTTCTGACATTTCCTTAAGCAAGTACAGACATTTATAATTAGTATATGAGGTTACCTCCTAACTTATATATTAATGAATGATGTTCTAAAATTTGTAAAGTAAAAAATAACAAGCCCAAAGACATAATTTTGAAATCTATATTTGTTTCTAAATTTATTCTTCATAGTCCTAAGTAAATGGTTAGTCTTAAAAGGTACATACCCGTAGGCAGTAGTATATCACCCGTGCTCCAAGAGAATAACCGATAAGTGTAACAGGTCTTCGCCCATGTTCTCTATTCAATAAAACATCAGCAAGGTGCTTACCAACCTAAGTAAAAAGAAAAAAAAAGTTTCCTGAATTGTTCTAAAATGAAGTTCAGCAATCATTTAATAAAAAAATTGATCAATTTAAAGAGCAGGAGCAGGATTTTCAGGTAGAAAATATTTATTTATATCTGTTTTCATATCTTTAGCTCAAAAATATGCAACAAACACGCTTTAAAATATACAATTATCTTTTAAGCAATCTTATGATATAAAGCGCAATAGTATAGCAAATAAAATATACAAAAAAAGTAAGTGAAAACAGAAAAATCTTTAATGTTGTATTTTTAAAAAAGACAATACTTAAGTATATTACAAGAGTATTATTAATTAATTTATTAGGTCAGAATAGGGAAATATAGAACTTTAGAAAACTATAAAAAATTACCTGAGCAGACCTCCTACAGCAAACCCCCCATGGGTTATCTATTACAGAAGCAAATCCTAATAGCCCAGCTGGCCAAGCTATAGCGCTTACAATACCTAAAAGCATATTTTAAATAATAAACACCTAATTGATCAATATCTACGAATAAGTTAATTGCATAAAAAGCAAAATTTTTTAAATACAAAACTGAAAGGTTTTATAAAATGAAGCTATCATTCACATAACTAATTTTCTTATCACATGAAATTTAATAAAGGTAATTTAGTAATTTAGTTTATATTAACTAAATGTTTTTGTAATTTCATTATTGAAATTGATAAAAAATAAAGCTAGACATAGATAACACAGTGTAGATCCAAATTCGTACATCATGATCCAGAATCGAGATGGTTTAATATAAATAAATAAAAAAAAAAAACTACCCAAACATCTTTGGAGGATATATATAAAATAGGTTTTGGTGTTCGGTTTTATGAACTGTCAGTTCACCCTGATCCACAGATCTCGAAAGAATGGCCAAAGAGCCATTAAAATAAGTTCAAAGGTATGAATCTATGTTGGTGGGAAGGGCACTGTTTTTATCACCTGCTATTAACATGAAGCTATTAACATTAATCCAAGCTATCTGAGCAACTACAAGACAGTCTTTAAAAAGATCACATTTAGATATCTTATTGGAATCATAACTAAACAAAAAGGTACACCAGCATAAATAATACCTGACAATATTGTATACTTCAAAGCTTCTTGAGTAGCCATTGAGATAGCAATAGAAGCAACATATTCTATGGCTTTTCCAAGTTCTAGTAGGTATACTGATTCATAGCGAAGGTAATACTGTTCACGAGAAGCAAAAAGGCATTTCCAAGGCCTAGTAAAATCTTCTTCACTAAAATGCAAGCAACAAAATGGTTATTTAACAATTAAAGCTTGGAAGGTGACATAATATTTCAACTTTTAATTCTTTTAAATTCCTTTGCACTTCCATTGTTTTATTCTTCTAACATAAGGTAATAATAAAAAAAAAAAAAACAATAACTAAACATAATATAGTAGAAAGTTCACTTTAATAAATATTTGTTTTGTATAAATACGATTAGAAAGAAATTTTTCTTTAAGGAGGTATGAGGTTATGATTCTCAAATCTTAATTTTTATAACTAAGAGCATAATTGGCTGCTGAAATCCAGATTACACCTTTGCCTAAGACGTAAATATAATATTATTAGACTTGAATTACTACTCTATACCTTTCATCTTTGATCCAGCCAGAAAGAGCAATTGTAATGTCAAGCTGTGGTGTTGTTACTGAAGCTATATTATCGCCGCCAATGTCTTGAGTTTGCAATTGCCCAAAGCCAAATTCTTCAATTTCACCCACCCGCTTGTTCATCTTATAACCTTCAACACAATAATATTTGTGTTTAATAAAATATATTAAATATAAAAAATAATTTTAGATGAGTAACTCAGATAGGGGCATTAAATATAAAAAATAATTTTAGATGAGTAACTCAAATAGGTGGTGGGATGGCTGAGTAGGCTAACGAGTCAGAAAATACGCTTTGCCCGAAAGATAGCAGCAAGTTCAAAATCCGGAGCCAGGGGACATTTAATAATACTCGGCATTATCCCCCACCCACTCCCCTGGCCCAGGAAACCCCGCATAGCCTAACAGGAGAGGAAGGGGAGGACCAATAAAAAAAAAAAAAAAAAAAAAAAATAAAAAAAAAAAAAAAAAAATGAGTAACTCAAATATAAATAGCATTTTATAAAAGTCCGTTATGAGACCAGACCAGAATAGAGACGGGCAAACTGCTTTTTTTAAGTATTTTATCAGAACTACTTACTCACAAAAGTGATTTAATCTTAGTTCTTCTCAAAATAACTTGTTAAAAAAAAAATAAATTAAACATACTACAGTGAACAGATTCAAAAGTTGGGACCGTAGTGGAAGAGCTAGGTATAATAATAATCATTAAGTCCACACATTCAGTTCGGGAAGAAATTTTTACTTTCAATTACCTTTATGTGGAAAATATATTAAGGGAAAGCAACGTGAACACGAAGAATTTTGAATTCTGGTTTTTAACGGAAATACACGTTTTGGGGTCTCCTGAGTCCAAATAACCACGTTCCACGAAATGGTCTGGATGTGTGAGTGTGTTTGTGTGAACAGACTAGCTCAAAAAACGATAAACCATATGAACCTGAAATTGGGTATTTGGTGTATATATATGTCTGCGATGTGACAGCAAAAATTTCATCAAAATTCGACAAATGGAGGGGGCACTTTATTTAACCCGCCGTTGGTCGCGTCGTGAGCATTTCTCTCACACTTGCCTAAAATCTTGTGTATTTCGCTTATTTCTTTTTATTTAATTCTGATATTTTTTCTATTTGTCATTTGTACATTAACACAATTTAAGAAATTGTTTTCGAAGAAAAAAATTGTCACGCTAATATAATACGATTATAAAACGTTTTGTTAGAAAAAAAAACAGGAGCCTGAGGGAATTGCTTAGGCGCGACCAACTGTGTCTCACGGAGGGACGAGACCAGCGCCGGGTTAGTATATTTTGTCTCATTTTTACATTTTTATCGACTTTCTCAAAAATGGCTCTAACAATTTTGATTAAACTTGTCATGTTTAATGAGAAATTAGCTGTTTCCCCTTATGCCTAAAATTAAGAAATGGCTAAATATGAAAAAAAAAATCGATAAACATATACAGGAGAAAAAAAGAAAACTTTTGAGAACTCTAAAAACCAATTGAACACCTGCCTGCGCAGTACACCTTTAATGACAGACGATTATTTATAAGTAAAGACATTCTGTTCATATGAAACAGTTGTCAACGTGTTTTGGAACATAAATATTTAATAGAAATTATTTGTTTTCAGGGTAACTTAATGAAGTTTTCAACAAATAAATAGAGAAAATCAGATGCGATAGAGTACCACGTGAGCATTCACGTATTATCAAAAATAAAAACAAAAACTTTTATTTAACAATAAACAAATTGATTGTACTTTAGAGAATAAACAAGTGATGCTCAAATTATTGAAAGCTGCTTACGGTGTGAAAAACATATGGTACAAGATAATCTTTAATAATTGTATTTTAGTTTCGAAACTTTAGTTTCATTATAGATTTCTGAAATAAATGTGAGGTGGTTTTAGATACGATAGAGTACCATGTGAGCATTCACGTATTATCAAAAATAAAAAGAAAAACTTTTATTTAACAATAAACAAATTGATTGTACTTTAGAGAATAAACAAGTGATGCTCAAATTATTGAAAGCTGCTTACGGTGTGAAAAACATATGGTACAAGATAATCTTTAATAATTGTATTTTAGTTTCGAAACTTTAGTTTCATTATAGATTTCTGAAATAAATATGAGGTGGTTTTAGAGGAATAATAATTGCTGTCTGTTTCTGAAAATGCATAGGAGAAAAACATTTGAAAATTAAGTTTTTAATTTACTAGGGGCCTTAAACACACGTTCTATCAATTTGTTTTCATAATATATTTACAAAAAAACAAGCAAGAAGTAAAAAAATTACTATTGATGAAATTAAAATTTTTTTAGGCCCTTAAAAAAAAAAGGAATAACAATAATGAATTGAAATGTATTGAGAATTTTTGCAAAAAGTTTTCTTGCAATATCATATAATATAATATTTTAAAAATATAATAGTCTATAACTTGGGGAGACAAACAAAAATAAGTAAATAAACGTAGAAAAATGTTACATATTTAACAAAAACACGCCAATACGCCGATTTCTAATTTAAGTAGGTTGGTAAGAGATAGTTGTGTTGTGCACATCATACCAGATATTTTTTCTCGACTACTTCTCCTTATGATAGTAACTGTGGGGTTTCTCATGGGCCAAGGGATGAATGTGAAAGGAGGCCAACTTGAATTTGAGCTGGGTGGATTAAAAGTTATTTCTAAGCTAGGAAGAATTAATTTCCCTTCCTCTTGGGCGAGCATATAAATAAACTATTTAAGTTTAAATGCCTACTTTTGTAAAATCTTCTTTGACATAAGATATAAATGGAATGAATTTTGTATTAAATTGAAAAGGTCCTCAATGTTGGCAATACTTGTACACTGATGAAAACCATTAATTAATTATATTATTAGGTCAGATAAATAAAACATTTTAATATTTCATAGAGTAAGATTAAGTTATTATTATTATTATAAAAGAAAATTTATTAAGAAATTCAGTACCAGCAAGCCCTGCACCAGCAGCCCCAAACAGTGTACCCAACATCGCAGCACCAGCCCCATAACCCAATGAAGCCAATATCGCTGAACCTCCCATCAATGAGACAAGGCCAGTAGAAATAGCAGGTGCTGCAAGTCCACCAGTGACACCTATAAAAAAAGTTGCTGTTTCAATTTATAATTAACCTTTAAAACACGGTATGTCAACACAAGACTTACTATTTTACTTCAGGTGGACCAACATACAAGATGATAACTAAGAAGATGATGCTAAATAAGAAGAAATTAGTCAGATTAAGAGTTTCCTTGTTTTGAAAATGTGTCTTGATGTTGTGTGACCAATCAACAGCCAATTGAAATTAAAATTCAATCTAATCATATATATTATTTCTCAAGGCCTTTTTTTGTCGGTACGCCATAACTTCCTTAATACTTCATCCAATTTGATGAATGAGGAATCATTTTAAAGCTTTCCTTAACCACTACACTGGAAAAATATACAAATCACTCATTTTGCCTTCGATAGAGAGTTAAAAGCCGCGGTTTTTGAGAGAAAATCAAAATGGTCATAGAGGTTTTTAAATGTTGTCAATCTTTTCAGGTTTTCAAGGAGAACATTTTCGGTCATATACATTTTTTCGATTAACCCCTTCGTTTTGAGTTATAAGCGAAAAACTGCAATCCTCAGCGAAATAGTCGCAGGGCTTTTTCAAAGGTGTCATTTTTTCAGTTTGTTTCTTCAGTCACTTTTTTCGAGGTGAACATTCTTGGGTATATACACTTTTCAGATTCCGCAGTCGTTTGCCAGTTACAAGCAAAACCATGCGATTTCAGTCAATAGAATCAGTGCACTCGCTTTCCGCGAAACAGTGCTTTTCAAACTGAGTAGGAAGCAATTTCCTATAAAAGTCGCCTTTGCCATGACTATTAATAAGGCACAGGGAGAGACGCTTACAAAGGCAGTATTGTACTACTTTGGTCAGTTGTATGTGGAGTTTTTCAGGGTGCGCTCTTTTAGTGACATCTACGTCTATGTAAAACAAACCCACCAACAAACAATCACAGATGACCATATCTTAACTTCAAACATAGTGTTCAAAGACCTTAAACTTAGGTTTCAAAAAATAAATAATCGACAAAACACATTTATTCTTTACTTCAACCCTAACCTATGCCCATGATGCACTATACGGTGTGTACTTTAATTAAGCGGGATTTAAATAGGTTAGAGTGCGAATGCTTCGCACTGGTCAGCTGGTACATATTTATTATCATTTGGCTGAGCAATGGAAATATACAAGAAAACAAAAATTATAAAATAAAATAATATCTATCATATTAATCTTCTTAATAAAACAAATATTAATAAGGTATAAGTAATAGTAAAAGGTAATAATGATAAATGAAAATTTTAGCTCCAACCATATCCTATTATTCTGACTCTTTTCTCTTTTCAAAAATACACATTTAATCGTTAAATTTTATATTGGTGATTTTTATATTGAATTTTATATTGATATTGGTTTTCTCTAATTATCTAAGTCCTTTTTAAGACTTTAATTATTCCTCTTATTTTTAAAACTTCACAAGCTTGTAAAATACATTAAACAGCTTAGTCTTATCTGCCAGATGCCAGTCGTTCTATATCAGAAGTCTCGACAGGTATGTGTTATTTCTTACTCGATCTATTCTCTATTTACCTATCTTGATTTTTATTTTCACTCATCCAATCACTTCCTCGTATCATCAATTCATTATCATTCAACATTGACATTGTTATTCATAAGTAAATTATATGCATCTATCTTGATTAATAGAACTTCCCTTATTTTATATCCCTTTGATCTCATTATTATTTCATTATTTTTGTTATCACTCTGTAATTTTTTTTTTATCCATATCATTATTCTAAAACAAACAAAATATTTTAATACTAAAATCAAGAGGTGGCCCAGAAATCCCAAATTACTCAGTTCTGGAAAATCTTGTTCACTTGCAATATGACGATATGATAGTGAAACAATAATTGTAAAAAATATAAGATATTCCATATTCTATTCTATGTTAAGCTAAAATCAAAGAACGAAAAAAATCATACCAATAAGTGCTCCACCTCCAAGAGTCGCTAACCCGATCAGTGCATACCTTTTAGCCTTTACAAGTCTTTCACGGTTGCGAGACTTTTTCTTTTCTTCTCTACAGAAAAAATAAAAATAATATAATCTATTCACCAAATCATACAATTAAAGTTATTAAACTATAGGTAAATTAACTAACTAAAAAAATATTTCACATTTGTTAGTTTATCATGGGTATAGGGGCAAGTAGCTCATTGGTTAAGCAGTAAACTATTATACCCAAGTAATCTGGCTCTCGCAGAGTACGAGGGTCGTCCAGAAAATAAGTTCCGTTTTGTTCAGTAGGGTGGCAGGAGTGGTTTTTGCCAAATCCGACAACACCGCTCGAAAGAGGAGAGGTGGGGGAATAGAATGAGAGGTGGGTGACCTCAGTCGGTCAGTTACCAACATCAGGGCAGGTAGTAGAAATGGAGCCCTCCATGTCGCGTCCCGCCACCTCGATCCCCGTTCCCTCTCGAGTTGTTTTGCGCAGAGCGATTCAATTTCTTTATGCAAAGGGTTTCAAATCAGTTCAAATTCACGAACAGCTCATTTCTGTTTATGGAGAAGGTGTAATGAGTGAGTTAATGGTGAGGAGATAGGTAAGTGAATTTGAGGTGGGAAGACATTCACTTGAGGATGAAAGTGGGAGAGGCCTACCCTCAGTTGTGACGGACGAAATTGTCGCAGAAATGGACAACGCAGTTCGCAAAGATCGTCGTTCAACCCTGGAAGTTTCCCAGACATCTCACGATCCCTCATCCATGAGATCATCTCGAAAAAAACTGACTTTCGGAAAGTTTGCGCCCGGTGGGTCCCTAGAGAGCTGACGCCCCAACACAAGGAACAACAAATGGCTGCAGCTCGAGAATTTTTGGACCGCTACAGAACTGATGGGGGCGCATTCCTGAAGTCTATCCTCACTGGAGACAAAACCTGGGTGTCACACTACACCCCATAAAACAAAAGACAGTCCATGCAATGGAAACATCCCACCTCCTTAAGTGCCAAAAAAGTCGTGAAGTCAACCAGGAAAATCATGGCTTCTGTTTTCTGGGATCAAAAAGGAATTCTCCTGATTGATTTTTTGCCTCAAGGTGAAACAATTAACGCCAACCGCTATTGTGAGACCCTGAAGAAGCTTCGTCGGGCCATACAGAACAAGAGAAGAGGAATGTTGACCTCCGGTGTTTGCCTTCTCCACGACAACGCTCGGCCTCACGTTGCTCGTTTCACAGCGCAACTTTTGGATGAGTTTGGTTGGGATGTTCTGACCCATCCACCTTACAGTCCCGACTTGGCCCCTTCAGACTATGACCAGTTTACCAAAATGAAGGCGGAATTGGCGGGAGAACGTTTCACAAGTGACGAGGAAGTGAAAGAAGCTGTCACGAAGTGGACCAAGGAGGTGGCGGCAAGCTTTTACGAGGAAGGAATTTCGAAGCTCATTTCGCGATATACCAAATGTATTGAAATCGCCGGGGATTACGTGGAAAAATAATACATATTTTCAAGTACAATACCTGTAAGTTTCAAATTTTTTCAATAAAAACTTGATTTAAAAAAAAAAAAAAAAAAACGGAACTTATTTTCTGGACGACCCTTGTACTTTTTTATTTTCCTGGACAAAGTAAAATTTTTTAACAAATCACTGAACCCGTTCATTGGGTTGCAGTGATAAAGGTTAGCTTAATATCGAGGTCAGTGTCGATGGCGGAACTAAGATTTCTTCCTGCTGAATCAAGGTTAATTTTGCCACTCCTTGCCCCCAGGGTCTACATTTAATAGCAATTTTTAAAAAAATATAGTTTAAAATAAATATCCTTAAATTAATTTTTATTGACTGAATAAAGATTAAAAAAAATTCCAAATACATGACTATTTTTTAGTTAAAATTATTCAAATTTTCTCTAACTCAAATTTTGCTGCCCAGGGCAATTGCCAACTTTGATCTCCCCTATTTCTAAGGAATTGAATATTACATTTTATTATAGTAATAAAGCAGAAATTCTCGGAAACAATAAATCATTTTAAATAACAAAGAAAAAGATAATGTTTAAACAAATATTATTAAGTTTTGTAATAATATTTATTGAAATCATGCAAAACTCTAAAACAAATATTAAATACTATACAAGAGATACTAGAGTATATACTACTTAAAATTAAGTTTAGGAAGAATTAGAGGAATTTTTATGCTGGGTAATGGAAACTCACTCGGTAGGTACATGCTCGTCATTTGTGAGACAGTGAACCACTGTAATTTCATATAATTCCATTTCCTCAAACGGGGCACCAAAAAGTTCTGCTAGGTGCCTGATAAGAACTCGCCACCGAGCATCATATTCACCTGTTATAAAATTGTATTATGGAACATTTTGAAGTGCTAAGTGATGAGATGAATAGTTCAGACTTATAGTCATCACTTCATATTTAAACAAAATTCAATTGAGTAAGGAGAGTGCAAAATATTAAATCAATTACTAAGATACAAATAATAAAAAATAGGAACACTACAAATAATTAAAATTGTGAAATATGATGCAGGAAATACAAAGTTTTTATTCAATAATTAAAAAATATATATAAAAACATAAAACAAAACATGCTGATTGCACACATTGCATGCATGTTAATTTGTTTGGTTTCTGAAGTAAAGAGCCCTTACCAATGGTTAATCCTAAAGAGAGAGGACGGAGCATTTAGAAAAAGAAGAGACAAATTAAAGCTGGTTATAATATTACACAGTAAAGCATGATTAATCAATATTATACCTTCTTGAACAGCAATGGCAATCAGATCTTGAAGAAGAATAGTAAGATTATTTTCTAAAACAGTTTCTGATTTTAAAACATCAAGGAAAGATTTCAAAGAATTTTCCATCTCGCCACTGACAAGCAGTTCCATGATTGGCATCACCTGAAATATATAGTAAAACAAACAATAATGCATAGTACAACATTTTACATTATTTTAGTAAAGTATAAAGGATTTTGCTTATTATATAATACAATTTTTATTGTATTCATTCTCACTGTGTTTTAAAACTTCATATGTTTATATCCACCTCTATCATTCAATGACAAGTGGGTATGTTAAATATATGTAATACCAAGCATATCAACTAGTAGTTAAGTAATATAATTAGGAAATGAGAGAGCTCAACATATATTAGAGCCTACTCCAGACTCCTTTTCAACCTTCCTAAACAAAACTCAGGCATGATAGTCTCAACGTTAATGTAAAAATGTTTGTTTTAATGGCCACAGTTATTCATGAAATATTTCTTCTTCTCAATAGTGCTACAACTGTCTGAATGTGTATAAAATTTTTTTGTCTACATTTGGTTGAGTATTTATGAGTTTCAGTGTTTTGATTAAACAGATGGTATTTCACATATCTGAGTTTTGCTGTTCCAAAAAAAGTGAATTGGTCTAAAAATGTTTTATAAGCAAGGTTTTATTATCATTGTCTATTAAGAAGCTATAGTTCATGATGAACTAATAGAATTAAGCACTACTACATTGTGTTTAGTGGTTTATGATTTCAAGTAGCTAACAAGATAAATTATACTATTCCATACACCAACATAGTTTGAAGAAGAGCTTCATTTCATAAGTGAATTTCAATGTATATTTAATAATTGTTAATAATTATTAAAAAAAATCAAATATACATAAAATAGTATATTATGATGTTATAATTTCAAATCAAGAAAATCATAGTTGCACACTAAACAACTCAAGAAAAAAAACTATACTTGTTAGAAAAGGATAATTTGTATTTAAAATAAAATGAAATCATGATGTATGATGGTTTTAGCATAAAAAATACCCTGATAAACCATAAACATTGGGAATAAAGAAAGTTTAATAAAACAGACTTATTAGACCACAGACATGACAAACAGACTAATATGTCAAATAACCACATTAATTAATAATATATTAAAAATACTTATATTTCTACTTAAAAATATTTATCTTAAAAATACTTTTATCAAGATAAAAAAGTAAATTTAATTTTAAAAGTCAATGAAAGTTTAAGTCAACTAAACAAGATATAATAAAAAAAAAATTCAAAGCTAGTAATGAGATAGAAATGTAATTATATAGGTACATGAACAGTAAATATTTAACAAACAGTTTAAGCATTACTAAGAATTTTACAACTGTTATAAAACCTTAAGCGTTCATAACTAATTATGTACTAGTAAAGGCAAAGATAAATTTATTTACATAAGTTAGGGCTTCTGGTATGATTTTATTTCTTAAACAGCTCTATTTTAGAATGGCAGATATTTTATATCAATAACCAATTAGCTATGGAATTGTGCATGTGCTATGCAAATACTGAAGTCGTAAAATAAGTAAAAGTTTCAAAAGAGAGCTAATAATATCATTTGGCTCCTCTTTCAATAAATAATTTATGGTAAATCTGTTACTTTCATAATACATAGTAAATATGTTAAAATAAATACATCCATTTCACCATCAAATGAAATACTGTCATGTTTCAATCTTTATTTTAATATGACTAGCTAAATTAATATAATAGATAAAATTAATTAATCTCATACTAAATTTTTCCCTTGAAAATGCTAGACAGAAGTCAAAGCCAATAATACATTATTATAGTAATATTTTACACTTTTTTATTACCTGCTTAGGTAACTGAAGATGTTTTACAATGCATTTTATACATTTATCACAAAATGGTTTATCCCAATCATTGTTGTAAAGTTTATGAAGTGTTACAGCACACAAGCCAGCATAGCAATATTTACCAGCATCTGTCAATGAATCTGCTAAATCTAAGATACCTATAGATCAGAATAAAATGAAGTGATACATTTCATAAAAATAAAAGTGCCTTTAAGTGATTAATTTAAAGCAAGAATTAAATAAAATTTTTAGCACCATATTTTCATTTGTCTATAATGTTTTAAACAAATAAAATGTTTGTTTTATTAACACCAAGACAATTGTTTTATAATTCAAATCAACCAAACTCAGTAATATCATGCCTACAGAGAAACATTATCCAGACTGACTAACTTATAAATCAGTCAGTAAAATTACTTCCTCTCAATCCAGAAGGTGTATAGCTTATAATATATCTCCAATGATATCAATTCCGTCTTGAAAAAAAGGGCAAATTTTAGTATATTCTTGGTGAATTTATATTATATTATGACTGCACTGAAAAAAATTACTGTAATCCCATATCGTAGCTGTAGATTGTCAGACTTGAAAATATTTCATACTACAAGTTCATGGTATCAAATTCAATTTATTTTTTCTCATAAAATAAAATTGTGAGAGTAATTTCTTAATATTCTTGAAATAAAAGTAATAACAACACTAGTTGTTCTAGAAAATACATATATTAGAACTCTAGTGCAGAAAACAAACAGGAATTGAAAAATAAGTCGTTATGAATTTATCAATATCAGAAGATTAATCCTTTGTCATTAATATTATGAAATGTCACTTCGACTTTGGTCAAATGGTGCAAATTTCTGATCAATGACATTGTTCAATTAATTACCTTCACTAACTATTCCTTCCTCGACACCTTCAAAATCTTGACTATGTGACATAGGGGTCTCAATTTTCTTCTCACTCATTTTTGGGAGAAGATTTTCAAAAATAAGTAAATATGCTCATATCCTGAAGAAAACTACACTATTGGACGGTTGCGTTACCTCTCTGATCAAAAACTTTCACCGTTATCAACTGTCACTGGCACACTGATAATTTAAACATATAAAAACAAAAACTAATACACTACGAAGACAAAGAAACAAAGGAAACACACCTCCTCTTGGAAGCAGTGGAACATACTGACACTGACACTTCTCAATCGTCAATAGCTGACAATAATCGATAGTAACATCTCGATTCAAAAATGACTATCGATGAGATATATGAAGTGTTGATCTTAAGGTGCCTTTACACCTTACGAACTTTACCTTCGAACAGCACCTTCGAACAACCTTCGAACAGCCTTCACGTCGACTGTTCGGCTGTTCTGGTTACTTCATCTGTTCGCCTGGGTTCGGGGGTAGCGCTAGTGTCACTTTTGATTTGTGTTTTTGTAAGTGACAGGAATTGTTTGTGATACTAGTGTGGTTTGTGAAACGTTGTAATTCGTCTCCTATTTTTTTATTTTACAGATAATATAAAATATATTGATAAAGGAGATTTTTTCTTTATCATAAGCTAGCTTGGGGTGCGTCAGCCATATTGGTTCGCTTAACGTCACGTGAAGTATAAATGGCTGTTCGCTTCACGTCGGTACGGCAAGGTTCGAAGGAGAACTTGTTCGAAGGTGATGTTCGTAAGGTGTAAAGGCACCTTTAGATTAAAGCTATTACAAAAAGACTTCACTTGATTGGATTGTGTCAGTATGATTAAGAATCATCTTATAAACAATCATTACATGCAATGATGAAAAAAAAAAATATTTACACAAAATGTCATTATGGCAATATATAAAATTTCAAATATTTTTTAAAACGAATTTTATGATAAAATGAATGTGACAGGAAATTATTCCCTCGGAGAATTATCGCGACTAATTAAGAATTAAGAACTATAAGGGCTATTGGGAATTCAGGAATTATGAATATTCCATGGAACCTCGATGTATTGAATAAGTCAATCACTCGTCTAGTGAACGATTATAGCAACAGTTGGTCCCAAGCAGATTTATCAGTCAGTACACATGAAAGGGCCTTGCCCCCCACTCCTGCTTTGTTATGTGAGAAAGTTAGGTGATTAGTAAATTCGTGATATTGTTGATCCAGATTTTAATTGTAAACCATAATCA
This sequence comes from Aelia acuminata, assembly GCA_911387785.2. Classification (NCBI taxonomy): domain Eukaryota; kingdom Metazoa; phylum Arthropoda; class Insecta; order Hemiptera; family Pentatomidae; genus Aelia; species Aelia acuminata. The sequence continues at coordinate 58,322,767 of OU426979.1, forward strand.
ATATAGAAATAGGTATAATTTAAATTTGAAATGAAAAAATAATTGGCGAAAGCAATTCATGAAAACAATAAATAAACTAAACCCGATATTCTCTAATTTCGAACGTCCGAAATTTTTAGCAATCGTAGAAAAAATGTTCGTCAAATTTTTGTGTATTATGAGCTCATCGATATTAAAAAAAAAAAAAACGACTTAATTTTTTTTGGATTGTAGACCATCATTGAATGTGAACTGTTAAAAGTTAGATGGTCCTATATCCTCTTGTACTGTTATTCTCCATTGATATTAACGGAAACAGATTTTTTTTTAATAGGTATTTCGATCGCTACTCTTGACTTAACATAATATACAAAGCATTATTATTAAAATATCGGCAATAGCTTTTATTAGACCGAATTAGTCTACCGAATGATTATTACGAAATGGTATTTCAAAAAATGGATGGACTCAGGCATATTTGTTACGAGTAAATATGATATGCCATGAATTAAAAAAAAAAAAACGGTCATGCCACAGACAAAAGCGGGTGCCAAGGTTGTCTATGTTGTCGACCAGCTTCCACATTGAAAGCGCCCCTGAATCTGTATTTTATCTCAAGCAGCTTCTGAATGATCTTCACCGATTAAATAGTATAGCATTCATAATTTATCCTTTTTAAAAATCAATTTTTCACTCCCATCCATGGAAAACACAGTTTACATCTGAGAACGATTTATCAGCCTTACGAGGTCCAATGCGCTAACTGTAATGACTCTGATCTTTCCTCACAAAAATAAAAATAAGGAAACTTGGACCTCACCGGGCGTTGAAGAGTTAGTAGCGGAACGGAATGTGAAAAAGATAAATTTTATTGAGGCAAGATATTAGATTTAGTAGGACAGAGTACAAAGAAGCCAGACTAAAGAAAAGTCAATTCTCAAGAAAAAGAAAAAACTAGAGCTACTTGAAAAGGTGAGGGTTATTGAGAACTCAAGACGTAGTAACGAGACGAGACAGGTTTTTTTGAAGAAGTTTAGGCCATAACTGCAAGTTGCATTAACAATTGAATGATGAGGAATGCCGAAGATAAGCTACTAGCTGTGAACTAGGATATTCTTGAAATATGGAGAGATCAGTTCAAGAAAACCTTAGTCCCATAACTGATGATCACATTACTGTTGACCTACCAGAAGATAAAAAATGAGAGTAAGTTGCGTCTACCTGACAGCACTGAATACAGCTACTTTTAGTTCAGCTGAAAAGCAATAAAGAAGCTGGATCAGATAGCACCCCAGCAGGATTTCTGAAGGCAGCAAAACCGGGTATAGGAAGAAATAACGAGGATCATAGAACAAATAAGAACTTCAGAAAAAATGTAACAAGAATGGAATGAGTCTATAATTGTGGCAGTTTTTTAAAAGAAAGGTGACAACTCAATGCAACACTTATGGGAGAATCAATTTGAATCGTTGAACCATTGACCAGATATTTTCGTTCAAGAAGATTATACAAAAAATAAATGAATTTGTTAATAGCATATGGCTGCTCTTACTCTCAGAGATTATAAAACTGCAAATGATTCCGTCATCGGAAAGTAGGATCTGAATACGCTTCATGATGAGTTGGGTGTTTCACAATTTGTAAGAGTAAAACGGATCAAATGACTGTGGCACGCGATCCTATTCAGTACGTGGTGAAGAGAGGACAGCCAGAAGACAGTATTAGGGAAAACCTGATGGAGTTAGAACTTGTGGAAGACCGAAGGGAAGTTGGAAGAACGCTGTCACCGAGGATCTGAAGAGAACAGGAATATTCATCAGACGCGCTAACGACAGGGAAGACTGGGGAAGAGCAGTTGAGCTGGGCAAGGACCACTTCAACCGTCTATTGTGCCGTAAATAAATGAATGAAAAACAATTATAAGAAATTCCAGGTGATCGATGTTCATATCGCTCATCCAATACAAGACTCTAAATGAGCGATTTTCCAGGAGGCCCAAGTATAGTTTATTCTTTTCCCTTCCTTCGATATCCGTCGCCTGCTTTATCTGATTGTTAAAATGTTCTCCAATAATCACTATTACGGTCTATAAGCGGTCTGAAGATAATTCCTGAAAAAAAGTTGAGTTAGAACAGTCTTGCATTGGACGAGCAATATTATTCGCTTCTCATCGTTTCACTCTAATAATCGGTGCAATACATATATCCTTACAACATGGAGCTGATTATATTATACCTGTATATTTTATATATAACAAATCATTCTTGAACTTATAAAAAAATTGAAATCATACCACATTATTGAAAAAAAAACTTTATTAAATAAAATAAAAATATCGTAACAATTGGATGTTGTTACGAACACCTCCGGCAATAACTGTACTAGGGTTCAACCAGAGAAGGTCCCTGAAATCTCCTGACCATTCCAGCCGAGAGTACAACCTGCCAAGTCGTTTCCCTTTCAGAAAATCCCAGGCGTCCAATGAAGAATTTACAAAAAGAACCTTCAACACATCAGAGTTATTAGAAATTATCAATTATCAAATAATAGTTGCCTTGAATGTTATAATTGGTAAAGGTAAGTAGTAGGATTGGTGGAACAACATTATTAAGGGTTGGATAACTACTAAGCCTAAAAATAATACATTGAGTGGATTTCAATCGTTATCGCATCAACTAGTCAACTAATCAATATTGAAAGATAAAAATGAAATGGATGAGAATACTTACTAATAACTTCGAAGAATTTGCCAGATAACATATCTTTGAAGTTTACTATATATTTGCATATGTATCTTACGCGCCATCCCACTATTTCTGAATAAATGCTTTTAAGAGTATTTCAGGGGGGAGGGAGCACAACAGGATACATTCAAATAGATAATGGCAACTTATGTCGTTACTGATAGTAATAAAAACAGTTATTGATGGTAACTGTTCGTTGCCATCAATGTTTTGTATAGCTGAGATGTTTCAACGTAGAGAGTCTGCTGCATTAGCGGATTCAGAAATGTTTTGAGGGAGAGAGGCGCACCTTTTTTATTTTTTAAATTCCACAAATCAGTATGGATCAAATATAAAATAGTAGTACATAACAATATTTAAATGCAATACATTTTTTCAATTTAGGGACATAAAATATTACTAAAAGAAAGTGTTTTTTAGGTAGTTATAGTTTCTTAATGCCCTACTATCTCAGAAGGAGGTGTAGGAATGAATGAGTATCGATTTATTTAACAAATTTCACTTAATCCGCTTAACAAATAACAAATTTTTGGTTACTATTGGCAGCTCTTACATACAACGACAATGGGCACTGTTTGAGAACTCGGCCTATTAGTTGTCACTTCTTCTCGATTATTGCGCGTATTAAAACGTATTTTATTGCCTTCATCCATATTAAGTTTATAGAATCTAAGTTCATAGATGCGAAGTTTACAGAGTCCACATTGGTTTCAAGTTCAGTTACATTTCTTTTAGGATAAAAAAAAAGAACACGATAAAGAGGATTTGATCAGTTCAGTTTTTTTTTTTTTTTTTTTTTTTTTGTATACTTTCGCTATTTTCTAATTTTTTTTAAATTGTAATTATAACAAAGAAGTTTTTAAGTTTAACTTAGTTTTAACTTTTTTTTTTTAATTTCCCTTCTTGTAATTTTACTTATAAAGATCTGTTTTTTATAGTCTCAAATCCCAAAAAAGGATCTTTGTACTCTTAGACAACGATTTTCTTTAGCTCGAGAGATTGTTGGAAGGCAGCAGGATGCCCAGGAGGAGGCCTAAAAGAAAACGAAGGTTACTATAAAGAAGCTAACAACATGCAAGAAATGGAACTGAAGAGAGAAGTCAGAGAGTTTTATAAATTTATGTTTAGTAGCGTAGAGGTTAATAGGCAATATTTACAATTACGCACAACCAGCGTAAATAAGAATACATATTTTCAATTTTTTTTTAATTAAAATATAATTCTGTGCTTTAAATGCACGTCTAGCCTGCCTTTGCGCGAATTCGCCATGGAAGCTACCAGCAACCTTCTGCTGGAGTTCGAACTTTATTCTTTTATTCTAATTAATGCATAGTGGGAAAGTCAATTAATTTAAAGCTATGTATTTAGAAACAGATACTTGATTGCATATCAGCATATTGTAAATTGAGAAAATAATATAATTCAGTGTTAATTGACATCAAATTGATTCTTACTAAAATTGTAGAATGAGCATGTCTCATGAAGCCAACTGATGCTCCTACTGAAAATGTTTTCAGTACCACGTCCGTCTTAGGGTTCCAGACTGTAACGACGGAGTTCTCGCTGTACACTACCACGCTGGTGGCCACCGCGCTCACTATAGCCGAAGACAGAACCCTCGACCGTACGAGGTGGTAGGACGTGTTCCAGACCCAAAGCATTGTCATCTTCACGTCCGAGGGGTGAGGGATCGCCAGGATATACTCATCGCCGAAAACGATTCTCTTGAAACCATTTACCGATATTACTTTATCCGCTTCGTTTTCTTTCCAACAATACCTACAGAAAAATGTTTATGTTGCATTGTAAGTGCCAGAAGTGTAGTTCATTAGTCAAATTAGTTATTGGAGTGGTTATAGATATAAAATATCTTCTGAATCGTGTCGATTTAATTAAGAGAATTTTTTTTTTACATTTAGGCATTCCTAACCACCAATACCCAATAAGCAATAAGCTTTATTGGATGATTAGTAAAGTTCAGAACATTATCAGACTGTTTATTCTTCGTAAGAGATAACTACTCTGCCCCATTTAAGAGGGAGCGAAATAGAAATGTAATTACCTGTTGACAACAGTGGGATTGTTTCCACTTATTATGTACACGACGCCAGTACTCTCGATAATACTCCGAACATTGATGAAGCCAGTCAGGTAGGCTCTTGGTGTCCCGTCCATCGTCCAGATATCAACTGCTGTCGAACCTCCGACACTAGCAAAGCAAAGGTTTTTGTGCGCCAAGTATTTTAGTTTTCTTATAGGATAGACATCGTAATTTCTTAAGCACTCTTTATACCAGATGTCGAATTTCGTTCCTGCAAATAATTAATATTTTGCGAATATTAGAATACTATTACATAATAAAATATTAATAATATATCAACAAAAATGGCTCGGAACTTAAATAGTTTATACCGATATGGGCCTTATTCAATGACCCTCCTTAAAAAATATTCTGCAATGTCAGGTTTAAAATTAGATCCTCCTACTAACGCAGCCTACTAACCCTAAGACATTTACGTTTCGACTCCGCTTGAGTTAACGTTTAAGAGATCCGTTCAATAATTCAATGATGATGAAATTAACTTTAGATACTTAACTAGGCAATATTTAAAGAAAGAAAGTATTGTGCCAGAAAGTACAAAACTACTACCTACTATAAAAATGAATAAAAAAAAAAAAAAAATAAAGGTACCAGTTTATTAAAATAACTTATGAATCTTATAAAGAAGATAATAGCTCGGAGACGGTAGCCTTATACTAATCTAAGAGTGAGAATGTCATTCAAAAGGTTGGATAGGAAATGTCAAGTAGGCAAATACCTTGCCATGTTTACGGATGGTTTTTAATATCTGCAAACCAACAGGAAGTGTTAATCTTACAGATTAGTGTCATTCTTAAATTTCATAATCAATTTACCTTCATCTCATATTTTTAGCAATAATATAAATCCTAATTTCTTGAGGCAATGTTCTTCCATTAAGGAATAAGGCCCGGGTTGTTACAATGAGAAGTGAGGACATGAGCGGATCCAGGGGGGGGGGGGGGGGCACGGGGTCATGGCCCCCCTAAAATATTTTGGCTTTTCAATTGTTTTGTATTTTTAAATTTTTCAATTAGGTAGTTACTATACCGTAACACTTTTGGTTGTTTAAATCGCAGTCATTCTTGATCGAAGGTAATAATATCATCCAAGAAAGGTGCTGCCAGCCACATGATTATGAGATAGTGTAGTCATGTCAACCCCAAATTTCGTGCCAAATCCGCCCCTGAGTGAGTGAATCGATAAAGTTAAACAAAATAGATATCATACGTTTGTTAAGAAATTTTATATGGTTTTTATTGCAGCGAGGAACGATTGGGAAAGACAAAGCCAGGAATCAAACTGATCAAAACATACCCCTGTGAACAATGGCAGGCTAGATCTACCTGGATAATAAGAATAAAGCGGTTTATATTGGTATACATAAGTGGACCTATCGAATCATGATACTAAATAATTTATTATGTTTGATTGTGAAAAAAACAAAGAGAAAAAAATGATTTCACAGCTCTCACCCATAAGTTTCGCTTGTCGTAATAGGTCCATATTACCCTCGGCAAGTTCATAGCTCCAGGCACCGACTAGAGTAAGATCATCGCCTGACAACTCGTAGATCTGGAGAAGCTGTTTCTGCAAGGCTAAGATGTGTTCACCGCTTATCCTTATAGTCGTTACAGGAGTACCCTTCAGCAGGCATTGAACTGCTCTCAGGTTATTCTCTTCCTCTGTTAGTTTTAAAAGATGAACTGCCCTGAAGAAGTTATCTGTTACAACCAAGTGATTCTGTTGATGAACTTCTCAATATATCAGGTACAAGTACCAGACAAAGATGCTGCCGTCCTCATGCCCCGAGGCGAGGTGCTCCTCGTCACAATCCAAGCAGTAGACATCCGGTGTCTTCTTGAAAACCGTCCGCTTCCACTGGCCGTCCTGCCACCGCTGCATCAGCGCTCGGTTCACTGAATACACCAGTCGCCACAGGCACAGTGGTTCCAAGCTCGTCAATTCTGGATCTGAAAATAATTATCTCGTGTTATTGTAAAAAAGAAAAAATATTTTTAAAAATGCAGTTGTCTGGTATATGCATTTTTTATAATTGTCTAGGTCACACTAATGCTTTTATTTTACGTTAGACGGGCTTGGTAAAGATTAGGCATGATAAGTACATAAGGAGATAACCGGTATATTAAACACTTTATACTCATTAAAGTACAAGTACTTACTGTAATTGTACTTATAAAACAAAGCTTCTTTGTACTTTTCCATAGTGCTGATAGTGAAGAGTTTACTACGACAGTGACGTCGCCATACTAAATTGCTGTTGACTCGTGACCTCCACATCTTTGAAACCTGCGAGCAACCCAGCAAATCCTGAACGTTGAGATTCATCAAAATCTTTTCCCTCAGCTCTGTGGGAAACCTCTCAAAGAAGTCAATCATAGTCTAGAGAATTCTTTTTCGAATCTAAAACAGTTACAATTGGCAATAACTGACTGTTTTATTATTTTATAAGAAAGAAGCTATTGAAACTCACTAAACGAAAGGGGGGCAATCCACAATACAAGTAGAAATCAGTTAAAGATGGTTGTAAACGGAATCAGGACTACATATTTATATTTTAAGCTTTATTTTTGCTTTCACTTACCACTATATATGAAATATATTATAAGGAAAAGTATTGCAATCGTAAAAAAAAATTAGAATTCCGATTTTCAAAGGAAATAAACATTTTGGGGTCCTGAGTCCAAATAACCAAGACCCGCGAAATAGTCTGTTTGTGTGTGTGAATAGAGTAGCTCAAAATCTACAATCTGTACGAACCTGAAATTACTATAAAATTACAATCTGTACGAACCTGAAACTGTACGAACCTGGCAGGTTGCTCGAAATATTTGATGTGCGCATATATGCCCGCGATATGACAGCAAAAATTGGTCAAACGGAGGGGGCACTTTACCTAATAAATTATGTCCCATTTTTACGTTTTTTTCTATTTTCGCAAAATCAGCCCCCAACGATTTTGATCAAACTCGTCAAGTTTAATCAGAATCAAGTATTCTTTAATATCATAAATCAAGTTTTATCATCATGAAAATGTTCTGAGGGGGCTTAAATTCAAATTTTAAATGTTTTAAAAAGTTTTAATTCACTACGTGCCTTCTATCGATCCGAATTCACGATATATTTACAAAAAGCAACTCGCAGTACAAAACAAGCAAGCAGTAAAAAAAAAAAAAAAAACTCGACTGCTGATGAAATTAGTTTTTTTTAGGTCCCTTAAAAAATTTATTAAGCAATAATGAATCGAAAAGTACTTAGAACTTTCAAGTTTTGCAATACAAATTATAATACTCTATAACTTATGGAGAAAATAATAATAAATAAATAAATGTGGCTTACCCCGTCAGAACTGAGTAGGCCTCTGCAAATGGATGTGTTGGACAGATGGCAGCTCATGTGGGACGAAAGTCCCCCAAGCAAATTGAAAAATATCAAAAAGACAGTGAAAGCATGGTCTACATCCTGCCGCAGCAACCGTAGGGAAGAGGTTGTCCTCACCCGCTTGAGAATAGGCCATACTGCATTAACACATTCTTACCTAATTAAGAAACTATCTCCCCCACTGTGCCAGCACTGCGGATCTATTTTGTCTGTTAAACACATATTTCAGGAATGTCCCAACTACATATCAAGTATGAATAAAATGGGATTAATCCCAGATTTAACTATTGCTCTTACTAACAACGAAAATTCAATCACACTATTATTGGAATATTTGAAAAAACATCAACTTCTATCTAAATTTTAGTACTTTTGCCAGTAATTTTACAGACCCTTAAATTTTCAGTAATCTTTATATTAGCATTATTTATTTACTATATTAATTATATTATCATAAACCATATTTTCTTTTCCATCAGTTTATTTAATTTTTATTTGACATATGTCTATATTATAAGTACATTTATAAAATAAAATAATCAAAATCGTTATACATAAAAAAATAAATTGACAGGCGTTGATGACTTCAAACGTTTTACGCCTCTAAACAACAACAAACAAACAAACAATAAATGTGGAAAAATGCGTGAAGTTGAGGAATATTTATCAAAACACGTCAATTTCTGATCTAAGTAAGTTAATTAGTTGAAAGTTGTGTGTTGCGCGCATCGCACTAGATTTTTATTACTTAAATTAAACGCTTATTGCATTCAGATCTCGATTAAGAATTGAATCTAGAACTTGAGGGGAAGCTACTCTTATGTAACATGAAATTCCTGCTGGATTCAATAACTCTTTCAGACTGCACAGCAGTAAAACGGGTGTCTAATTATGTTTATTTCTTCTTAATGGTAGTATTTAACTGAGCGTTAAACTTTTATAACTGGTTCGTATTCACAGCTCTTTAAAGATATATCGAACCCATTCTCGTTAATTGCTGAAGGAAAATTATTTTCTATAGTTGCTGATACGGATTTAACTCATTTTCTGGCTTTCACATAGCTTCATACATATTAAATCGGTCATGACATTATCCATATTCAGGGGAAATTTGAGGTCTGACTCATGGCAAAGCAAATGATAATGTTCTTCTTGCTACAATCGATAAGATAGCAGCTCTGAAATTAGGGATGAAAGTCTTGTATTAAATAGTATGAGATAAGGTTTGGAGTGGTTTTGCGGGACGTCAAACACCAAAGGAGTGAGTAATAAGCTCTCATCAAAAATAGGACCTCGAAAAGAATTTTCTTGTAATGGAAATACGTAAATAAATTTATTACCGCTATCTATCAATAAAGATAACCTTCATCCAGTGGCGAGTTTAACTGCAGGTAGACTAGGCATTTTTGTCAGATGGGAAGCGAAAATTGGAATGAAAATGTTAGTTTAAAAAAGAGCTCAAAAAATGAATACACATAATAAGCAGTTATGTTTTCAAATTAAAATATATATATTTTTTGGGACAACGGAATGGTGCAGTTTTATATCGGGGCGGAACGGTTTTTGGTCGCACTAAAAAAATTGTGAGTTTTAACTGGAGTTAGTTATCTTTGACATTTTGAGGTAAATTAGTTAAAAATCATAATGCGCGGCAGAAAGAGGAAAAACCTTGCTTTTTATTTCCTATTGATAACCAAAGGACTGCTTCTTAATAGTTTCACGAAGGTGTCCTGACTTAGGTTTAATAGTGAAAAATATCTATATTTATAAAAAATCTGGTGCGTGGCGCAACACACAACTTTCACTTACCAACTTACTTAGATAAGAAATTGACGTGTTTTGTTAAATATAATTTCCCAAAGTCACACATTTTTCTACATCCATATCTTATTTTTGTTAATCGTTAAAGCCGTTTTTGAGTAAATAAAAAACCCCGTGAAAATGATACAAAATTTATTAAGTAAAGTCCCCCCTCCGGTTAATCAATTTTAATGAAATTTTAACAGTCATATCTCGGGCATATACATACATCAAATACCCAGTTTGATCAAAATCTTTAAAGCCGATTTAGAGTAAATAACAAAAACACGTGAAAATGTTACAAAATTTATTAAGTTAAGTCCCCCCTCCGGTTAATCAATTTTGATTAAATTTTTACAGTCATATCTCGGGCATATAAATAGATGAAATACTCAGTTTAATCAAAATCGTTAGAGCCGTTTTTGAGAAAATCGAAAAAAATCTAAAAAGTTATTAAGTAAAGTACCCCCTCCCTTTAAGTAATTTTGATGAAATTTATGCTGTCACATCGCGGGCATATACCCAATTTCAGGATCGCACGGTTTATAGTTTTTGAGCTAGTCTGTTCACACACACACAGACACACAGACACACACACAGAACATTTCGCGAGACTTGGTCATTTCGACTCAGGGGACCCCAAAACGTGCATTTCCGTTGAAAACCGGAAGTCGAATTTTTTCACGATCGCAATACTTCCACTTACTATATGTTTCATATATGTAGTATATATATAGTACCAAGGTATGGTAAGGTAAGTGAAAGTAAAAAGTGTAAAATATATGTCAGAGGCGCATATATTTATATAACACCCCCCCCCCCCAAATAAGTAATATAAAAAAAATTAAGTGCTATATTCTGATTTTTTTAATGAATCATGATAAATTGAAAATAAAAGGTAGACTCTTTAGCACTACCACATCCCTACAAACACCGCCCTGGTCATAGGTACCGTCCCCTCGTATACGCCACTGGTGTGTATACACGCATAAAGTGTAGTGAGATTTATAAATTCTTTATAATCAGTTTTATTTGGAAAAAATCTTTTAGAAATACACGAATGCTGACATTAATATCATTACCAAGATTCGGAAACATGCTTTACTTATATAAAACAAAAATATATGAAACATTTGATTATTATTATAACTATTTTCTTGCGAAATGACATTGAAAAGAAACATATAATAAGAAGATGGTTTCGAGAGGTTCCTCAATAATCGATGTATTATTTTTTATAGGTTTTTTTCTCATCATGCCATATCTCCTTTAATAATTCATCCAAACTAATTGTTTAACTACCATTTTGAAATTTACATTCATCGCTAATATCGAAAGAGTACAGCTTTAGAAAAGAAGAAGAAAAAGTAGTAATGAAAAGATAACTTAATTCACTCATTAATCAAAACAATACTATTAATAGCTTATGAAATAGTTTTCTATTGGATTTAATTTTCTTCATTCCACATAAACATTTAGTGACTGACAGATAAGACCTATACAAATTAGTTGGTAGTTGCGTTGTCAAAGTTATTGAGAGATCACCTTTTCATAGTGTTAGGATATGGTGATGCTTTCATATTTTATATATAAACGATTGTGGGAGGAAGGGTAAGGTAAACTTTTTGCATTCGGTCATGACACTGTCCATCATATTTTCGACAGCTGGAGGTACCATATACATAATTTGGGAGACAAGAGAAGACCTGCGTTGGATCAAGAAATGGGATTCAAGAAAGAGTTTTCAAGAACTCTATAGTCAACTGGTAACTAATGAAGGACAACTGCGGTTAAAAAATAAGTAAATAAAATTGCAGCTTCAAACATATATTATACAGAGAGGACAGTATTGTTAATATTGCATAATGCCCGTGCAATGGATCAAGGTGAGCGTTATTATCTACAAGGTCTCTAACAACGTTTCCCTTCATCTCGATAATCATATTCCACCTACTTTTCGATAGTGTATTGAATCGAGATGCAAATTACATATCGATAACTTGTTATGCAAAATACACACTGCAATATTATTATAGGGCAATTCCACGTCAAATCAACACAAAAATATATCATTTTGAACCTCACCATTTCAGATTTTCTTGAAATTCGGCATATGTGTACTACCTGTATCTACTAGAACAATTGTAAAATATTACTGAGATATGTCTACCCGTTTTCTAATTATTGATCTCTAAAGCCCTCAAAAATAGGTCCAGAACCAGAAAAAATTATGATTAAAAATAGCTGTAGATGTTTTCCAAATTTGACTAGGACTATGTGATTGGTGTTGTTTAACAGCGTATTCCACGCCGTTTCATATGATATACAACAAGTTATATGTTGGTACTAAAGAAATTTTCTTAAAACTAAATGTAAAATTTTAATTCCAATTTTCTCAAAAAGGGCATTTTTTAACATTTTTATATTTTTTGGAAAACTAAGTAGTATTATATCTATTCATACAGCAAAATATATAAAACACTTTTTATAAAAAAAAAATTAAACCGACTTCGAAAACTAGGAAACAGTAAAAATAAATCCACTAAAAAGTACGAAATAATTACCTTCTGATTTTTATGAATACACGGCAAAATCGAAAATGGTATTAAAGCGGGAAAATGCAATAAAACGAAAAAAATTATTTTGATTTGCACATTTTACACACTAACTCTTAATAATAAGTATTAAGTTGAAATATTAAATACCATGTTTAATATATCACAATATTTTCGGAGGCGGCGCAAAATAGAAAATCGATAGATTTTTCATAATATTTAGTGTTAACGATTTTAAATTTTGCGCCGCCTCCGAAAAGATTGTGATGTATTAAACAAGATATTTAATATTTCAACTTAATACTTATTATTAAGAGTTAGTGTGTAATCGTACAAATCAAAATAATTTTTTTCGTTTTATTGCATTTTCCCGCTTTTTATACCATTTTCGATTTTGCCGTGTATTCATAAAAATCAGAATGTAATTATTTCGTACTTTTTAGTGCATATTTTTTTACTGTTTCCTAGTTTTCGAAGTCGGTTTAATTTTTTTTTTATAAAATGTTTTTTATTTCATACTTTTTAGTGGCGGGAGATAATTTATAGAAGCAATAAGTTAATTTCTAAAAAAAATCGAAGTGTTTTTCTTTATACGGATTTTAAGTCATTTTTAATAGTCGTTTTCTTTTTTTTTTAATGGGTACCTCTCTTCGGACACTACAGGGGAGTTTGGTTCATAGGTTAGTTGTTCTATCTATGGTGGGAAGGACGAGATTTATTCGGTGGGTCAGTCGCGAAATAAAAGTCAACACAGGTAGCGCTCTAGCACATTCGTCTATCCCGGGCCTTTATATTATAATTATATTAAGAGTCACCTTTTTAATTTTATGAATACGCGCGGAAAATCAAGTGCTGGGCGTGCATTACACTCCTTTCAACACCCTGCCTACTTTGATTACAAATGGACTTTTTTTGTAAAAGACCAATGTTTCATTAGGACGACACATAAAACATAAAACTTTTTTTTTCACAATTACAATAATTTCCTTTGCTGAATTTTTTGTCAGTAATTGTCATTTACATACATACATCTGTGTACCGAGAGGAGGTATCGAGTTAGCTCCGCTGTCACATAACTCCAAGATGATGTAGGTACGTCACTGAACAGTCGAGATTTTGGCCGTATTTCGAACATACATGTTGATATAATGAAGATGTTTATATGGCCTATAATAAATTGGACCCTAATTTTTGAATAATGATCGCTTGAATATTCTTTTGAAATCTGTTGCGATGATATATACTGCTCCGATAGGGACCTTTTATATTTATTTATAGGGACCTTTATTTAAATTTATCGTTGGACAGTAGTAATTAAACTAAATTGCATTTCCAAAAACAACATCATTGGATAGAAGTACTAGCAGCAAATAAGGGGCAGCCATAAAATTGATCGTTATCAAAACGGGGGCAGCCGCTAGGATAGAAGCGACAGCGTTTTGGGAGTCATTTTATGGTTAATTTATTGTTCTCGATATAATACTACTGGTTTAATTCAATAATATTTCTTGGTCGAGTCAATTATGTTCGTCATCCCTTTCAATGAATTGTTGACTAAACTTGAGAGCGAAGTGGTACGAATAATATCCTTCTTAATAAACAATTATTCAGAAAATGAGTTTGCAGAAAACACTGCAGCTTCAATTCTAGCGGAGTAGCCTTTTTGACAGCAATCATTTTTATGGCTGCTATATTTTTGCTGGGTGGACTTTCATACAATGTGGTTGTTTTCTGAGAGATTAACTTTAATTTGCCGTTAGTTTTATTGATGGATGAACATTCGCAAACATTGAAATTTTAATTTCTTTTTTAAATGTCTGTAAAGACGATTTAATTATTATCACTCTACTACTGGGAGAATGTTTCCTAGGAAAATTTTCATTTATTGGGGAATATAATACACAACATATACGTTAGTTACTGCGGTACTTGAGTGCATGGCCGCCTCAAATGCGAAAGACACATAAACACATCCAACCGAGACTGTTATAAGTTCATTATCATTTCTGTTTCAATAAAATGCATTCATTCAACACTAGACTTAGGTCCTAAAAAGCGCACTCATGCTTTCAGGAAACGCAAACACTTAATGACGTTTTGACTTTTGAAAATCTTGGCAACCTTCATAGAATATTTAAATTTCTTTCGATTGAATAAAGAGCGATCAAGACTTCTAAATCCATAAAAATTGAAAACAATCTGGCTCTTTAGTAACGATATATTCTGCTAGATTTCAATTATTACATAGAAAACGATTGAGACTAACACATAGGCACACTATAGAGACTCTATATAGAAAATAGCAAATCTTAAGTGCACCAGCTAGGGACGTTATCATAACGTAAAGTACAAAATCACACAATTACCCATCATATTTGGAATAGGAGAACGTATTTATTGCGTTTTCGAACCACATTTGAACTTAGATAATAGTTATTTCTTTCTCATAATCAAGAATTCGACGCTTAACTGCCATTTTCATTTATACGCCTCAATAGATGCAGAAACAAAATTAAAAACCGATAATAGTAATCCGAATAACATAACAAAAGTTTCACTCCAGAATATCTTTACACATTTTTATTTAAATCTATTTTTGAAAATTTATCTAAGGTTATGTATAAGGTTTGTTCCAACAAGAACCTGAAACACGTCAATATCTAACAACAGACTACTCATGTTTCCCCCCCACTCTTTTGATTCTGAATTTGATTGGTTGGTTTTTTCAACCGATTCATCGAACATTGAAACATTATTAAGCATTGCTTAAAATCAACCAATCAAAGATAGAATAAAAAAGTGAGGAAAGTACATGAGCAGTTTGTTATATATTAACGAGTTTTCATTGATTGTTGGAGCATACCTTATGTTATATATGCCATATGTTTTTCCAATAAGTAAATATTTTAAGCGATAATTAAATAATTATTTTCATGTTTTTTCCCGATAACTTATTAAGAACCCAAAAAAGAATTTAATGTGACCACATTGGGAAAATACTCTACAAGATGCAAAAGGTTTCCTTCCAATTGGTCCACCCACCTCGGAGTAATCGGTAGACATACATAGAAAGAAAAAAAAAAAAAAAAAAAAAAGGCACATACCTATCGAATTGAGTAACCTCCTCTTTCGAAGTCGGTTAAAAAGTGGGACGAAAATTTCTTCACCACTAAAAAAATTAAAAAGTAGTGATAAAATTTCATAAATCTAGCATTTTATTATTAAAAATAGTTGCAGTTGTTTTCCAAACTGGGATAGGATTATGAGATTGGTATTTTATAACAGCGCATTCCATGCCATTTCATATGATATACAGCAATGTATAGGTTGGTACTAAAGAAATTTTCTTAAAATCTAGTTAAAAATTTTAATTTCAATTTGTTCAAAAAGGGCATTTTTAAAAAAAATATATGTATTTTTTTTCAAAAATAGGTCATACTGCTTATACTAATTAGTTTTAAGAAAATCTCTTTAGTACCAACCTATACATTGTTCTGAATCATAAGAAATGGCATGGAATGCGCTGTTAAAAGACATCAATCTCATAGTCCTAGTCAAATTTGGAAAACATCTGCAGCTATTTTTAATCATTTAAAAATTTCATAAATTTAGCATTTATGATTAAAAATAACTGCAGATGATTTTTAATCATAAATGCTAGATTTATGAAATTTTATCACTACTTTTTAATTTTTTTAGCGATGAAGAAATTTTCATCCCACTTTTATATTTTGCTGTATGAATAGATATACTACTACCTATTCTTTACAAAAAATAAAATAAAAATTTTAAAAGATGTCCTTTTTGAGAAAATTGAAATTAAATGTTTAAACTTGGATTTAATAAAATTTCTTTAGTACCAACCTATACATTGCTGTATATCATACGAAATGGCATGGAATGCGCTGTTAAAAGACATCAATCTCATAGTCCTAGTCAAATTTGGAAAACATCTGCAGCTATTTTTAATCATAAATGCTAGATTTATGAAATTTTATCACTACTTTTTAATTTTTTTAGTGATGATGAAATTTTCATCCCACTTTTATATTTTGCTGTATGAATATATATAATACTACCTATTTTTCCAAAAAAATAAAAAATTAAAAAATGCCCTTTTTGAGAAAATTGAAATTAAAATTTTACATTTAGTTTTAAGAAAATCTCTTTAGTACCAACCTATACATTGTTGTATATCATATAAAATGGCATGGAATAATGCGCTGTTAAACGACACCAATCACTTCGTCCTAGTCAAATTTGGAAAACATCTACAGCTATTTTTAATCATGATTTTTCTGTTTCTGGATCTATTTTTGAGGGATTTAGAGACCAATAATTCAAAAACGGGTAGACATATCTCAGTAATATTTCACAATTGTTCTAGTAAATAAAGTAGTACACATATACCAAATTTCAAGAAAATCTGATATGGTGAGGCTCAAGCCTGTGTTGAATTGACGTGGAATTGGACCTATATTAATATTACATTATCCTTGCAGGCTGATGCATTGCTCCTTCAAAAAGAATTATTAAAAAAACAGCTAATAACTTGGAAAAGCAAGCTTGCACTCTTTTCTGAAAAATTTAGAAAAAAATGGACATATAATTTATCATAACCTAAAATATATTTTTAATTTTTGCATTTATAGATTGTTAACTTCGCATTTTGCAACTGACATCTGCTCAGTATATATTTAAAAATATTTAATTAAAAATAAAAATAAAATTATAACCTACTTGTCTGATGAATCCACCTAAAATAGTTTATAAGTTCTCAGATCATTCGATAAATTAATAATAACCTGTGGAACTTTTAATATAATATTATTGCTCAGATTTTCTTGATTAAATGATGATAATGTTATCTGGATATAAACTCAGTCATGTTTAGGTTTTCAAACATTATGAAAATGTTATTTAAACGAACATACGAAACAGATAAGTCTTAATAATTTTATTTAAACCTATGCTAATCAATAATTATTAGTAACATATGTTCCAATCTCCAATTTATACATGAATGAAAAAAAAAAAAAGATATTGAAATTTTTTACTTAACATTACTGTATGCTATTCTAAGAGAACTCGGACTATAGTGCAGTGTGAGTCCTGACTTTGGCCTATCCACGTATAATTAGGATAGGGATCTTTAACGAGTACCTGATCTCGCAAAACATTAAATTTTATCTAGGTCTATTTAATAATTAGTCCTAGTTACTACATCGGATTAGGAGCTCCTATATATCGGCCGGCGGCAGTAGGCAACAAGATATTTCGATCACGCCCTACCCATATCCACAGTTTCGGTTTACCGAGAGTTGCCGCGCATATGTATGTAATTGAGATAACTTTCCCATCTCACCAAAAGGAGGAGAAAGCAGGAGTCGAAAAAGTCATTAACCTTTTTAAATAAGTTTCATTTTAAAAGTATATGAAAAAGTTTGCTCAATAAAAGTTTTCATATAACAACAATTAAAATTAAAGTGTGAGTTTAACAATAACTTTTTCGTCCTGGTGTAGTAAATCACCTGTGGTGTAGTGGTTAGCATGGCAACCTACAATACTGAAGGTCGCGGGTTCGCGCCTCGCGGTGGCCCTAGGATTTTTTTATGGGGGTAAAAAATCCATTGCTATGCCGTCCCTCGAATAGAGGTTGACCCTAAAAATGGAGGTCCCGAGCCTGTACGATGTCAGGTACTCGTTATAGATCCCTATCCTGATTATACCTGGATAGGCAAAAATTTAAGACTCCCACTGTTGCATCGTCCAATTAGCCTTAGTACCAAAAAAGGACGTTAAACAAATAATCTTTTTCGCCCTGGGTTGTGATCATAAAAGTTTTTATCATAGGAAAAGAGTTTGTTTACTTATACTGTTGTTTATTTTGATGAATAATCCTATGATTGGATTAGTTAAAGGTATATTTATTCCTATCCTATTATTTCATTCTTCTCGAATCAAAGCAAGCCTAGTGTTCATTCATTATCTCATCTCGTTTCATTTTAGTTTTAGTTATTACTTGTGAGTAAGCGGTTCACAAATTACGAAGGTGCGCAAAAAAGACCGAATGATTCGGAGTTTTTTCAAATACGTCTTAAGAACTGTTGTGAAAGAATAATTAAAGGTAATTTTTTAACGAATTTGAAAAACCATTTATTTAGGTTCGATAAAAGTGTTTTTTTCGAATAATATGACTGTAATAGTGACTTGAAGTGTAGCAAGAACAAACTAAAGCCCATATCAGTAAAAATAAGCAAAGAAATGTTATTAGATAGCTGTGTAAAACGGGGGATCCTTTGACATTTATTCTTGATGAATATAGGTGTAAATTAAAATGTTTTTAAATTGTTTTACTTGTTATTGGGTCATTCCATAACAAGTGGTCCAAAGTGGTTGCTCGATCATTTTAGAAAAAAATTATAATTTTCCCACCAATTACGTATGGAATCAGTAGTTCAAATCATTTTTTAAAAATTTTTTAGGATCAACCGTTTCAAAATGGCAGCCATTTTTGTTTCACCTTTCAGGCCGATTTTTGAGTTTTTAAGCTCTCACAGAAAACTCATTTTCTCAAGACTGGTAAGTCATAGACTAATAATTCAATCACAACTGTTTTCCTTAAAGTCTGTTCTGTATTTCGTGCTCTCTTTATTAATTGAATATTTTGAAATCCAATACTTGAAAAGTGCTATTGAAAACAACTGCTTTAAATTCTCAAAACACCGTTTTCGAGGGTAAGTTTTGGGTATAAGGGCGGGTACGCCAAAGCTGATTTTTGGCATGATAATAAACCTAACTAAGTAGCTTTCATTAAAAGTACTCTTAACCCATATATTCTTTACCTAATTTTTTTATGAATTTTTAAAGTTCAGATTTTTTCATTTTATGTTAACTTTAGGCTCTAATATCTCTGGTGGGCCAGTTAATAAAAATCTTTTTTTTTTTACATGTTATGCTTACATGCAACATAAACCTACTGCAAGAAAGTTCAACCTGTATATTTGAGTACATTGGTAGCTACGAATTTTTGAAAATAGTCATTTTCGTGCTTATTTAACAATGAAGAAAAACTCATTTTCTCAAGAATGGTAAGTCATATACTAATAATTCAAACACAACTGTTTTTCTTAAAATCTGTTCTATATTTCGTGTTCTCTTTATTATTTGAATATTTTGAAGTCTAATACTTGAAAAGTGCCATTAAAAAAACTGCTTTAAATTCTCAAAATACCGTTTTTTAGGGTAACTTTTGGGTATAAGGGCATGTACATCAAAGCTGATTTTTGGCATGAAAATAAACCTAACTAAGTAGCTTTCATTAAAAGTACTCTTAACCCGTATATTCTTAACCATATTTTTTTTTTATGAATTTTTAAACTTCACATTTTTTAATTATTTATTAACTTTAGGCTCCAATATCTCTGGCTTACATGCAACACAAATCAACTGCAAGAAGTTTGAACCTGTATATTTGAGTACATTAGTAGCTACGAATTTTTGAAAATGGTCATTATCGTGCTCATTTAACAATGCGTGAACTTGATCATACTTCATTAAAATATTAGTTTGTGAATTTTTTACTTTTAATACCCCTTATTAATTGTTTTGTTTTTTAATTTTATCTATTTCCAACGGAAAATATTTTAATCACTTTTTCATTAAAAAAAAATAATAAAAATTTAATAGAGTAGATTTTAATTATAATTAAACCCAATATTTTTTTTGTTTGCATTAGACATAGATAAAATTAAAAAAACAAAACAATTAATAATGGTTATTAAAAGTAAAAAAATCACAAACAGTAAAATTTTAATGAAGTATGATCAAGTTCACGCATTGTAAAATGAGCACGATAATGGCCATTTTCAAAAATTCGTAGCTACCGATGTACTCAAATATACAGGTTGAAATTTCTTACAGTAGATTTATGTTGCATGTAAGCATAACATGTAAAAAAATGAGATTTTTATCAACTAGCCCACCAGAGATATTGGAGCCTAAAGTTAACAAATAATTAAAAAATGTGAAGTTTAAAAATTCATAAAAAAATATGGTTAAGAATATACGGGTTAAGAGTACTTTTAATGAAAGCTACTTAGTTAGGTTTATTTTCATGCCAAAAATCAGCTTTGATGTACATGCCCTTATACTCAAAAGTTACCCTCAAAAACGGTATTTTGAGAATTTAAAGCAGTTTTTTTAATAGCACTTTTCAAGTATTGGATTTCAAAATATTCAATTAATAAAGAGAGCACGAAATACAGAACAGACTTTAAGGAAAACAGTTGTGATTGAATTATTAGTCTATGACTTACCAGTCTTGAGAAAATGAGTTTTCTGTGAGAGCTTAAAAACTCAAAAATCGGCCTGAAAGGTGAAACAAAAATGGCTGCCATTTTGAAACGGTTGATCCTAAAAATTTTTAAAAAACTGATTTGAACTACTGATTCCATACGTAATTGGTGGTAAAATTATAACTTTTTTCTAAAATGATCGAGCAACCACTTTGTACCACTTGATATGGAATGACCCTATATTAAATGATGATTGTTGAATAATAATCTAAATATTTTTTTATTGAGTACCACGATATTGTTAAACATAATTTTGTAGTTTAAAAATAATATAAATATTTACAAAATATTAAAAATTGTAATCTATTAAAATAAATTTTTGCATTTCCGAAATTATTTTCTTTGACTAAAATCTTTTTATGAATAAGTTTCAGAATAACTTTTTGAAATGAACTTTTATGGAAAAAGTTATTTGGATAAAAGTTTTAAGATAACTTTATCAAAAAGTTTTCGTAATGAAAAAGTTAATGTTCAATAAAAACTTCAAGTAGGGTAAAAAAAAATATAAGTTTAACTAAAATTTTGTTAAAATAAAAGTTAACTTTTATTTTCGACCCCAGGGAGAAAGTCATTGTCCTCCTGACATGATTAAATAGGTCAAACAATTTAATTGTAAATACAAACGGTAAAAATAAATTGATATTGTATGAATCCGAATATCCTTAACCCCTCGTGCGGATCTCGATGGTGGAATTCCTAAGAAGTTCCTCCCGGCTAAGTCCGTAGGACTCGCTGACCAACAATGAGAGCGGCCCCCTAGGCTTGCTGGAGGGTGTGACGTAGGTTTGAACACCCTTCTCAAATATTTTTTAGTTTACATTACAGTCATGAATCTCCATAAGGTAAAACGCTCAGCTTATCCGGAGTAAACTAGTCCCCCGTTCGGATCTCCGGGTGGGGACTGCTTTAGGGGATCATGCCGCAAGTTGAGAAATGTAGTTCTAAGTATAGGGACGTTGAACGTGAGGAGTTTGAATACGGCGGGTGGATTAAAATCGGTCGCGAATGAGTTTATGGGATAAAGTTTAGATATCGTGGCGCTGCAAGAGGTCCGCTGGCCAGGGGAGGGCTCGTTAAGGGAAGGGAAGTACACTTAGTGGTAAGGTGGGAGCGGAAACTATTGTTAAGGCACCGGATTTCTGCTTAGAAATAGGTTACTATCCGCGTTGAAGGACATTCCAATTTTCGGAGGTAGGTTATCGATAGCTATATTTCAGGGGCTGTGGTTTAAAATCACGTTGATAAACATATTGATAAACATACACACACCCACCGAAGATAGTGACGATGACGTTAAATGTGAATTTTATGATAAATTAGAATCGGCTTACGATAAATTACCGCGAAGCAGCATGCAAATTATTCTGGGAGACGCACTCGCAAAGGTGAGGGGAAACAAGTAGGTATTTCATCCAACGATCGGTAAAGAAGGTTTACATGAATAAAGGAATGATAACTGAATACGACAAATAAATTTTGTTACCTCGAAACATGGATCTGCTAATCAGCATTTTACCTTTATGTTCCTTTCCCACAACTAAAATACTACTTGTTCTGCACATTAGTTGTTCCTTAACTTGCTTCCTTACATTAAGGAAAGGCAAATTCTATCTTTGAATGACGAAAAATTTTCCAAAGGGAGGGGCTGCAGCCCCCCCCCCCCTGGATCCGCCAACGCCTCGAAAAACCTAATAATCAAAATTACTACGTTTAAGTATAAACATATTACATAAATATACTTGGACGTAACCAGATTCGCAAACTCGTAATCAAATCGATCATGTTTTAGTTCAAAATAGGTGATAAAATAGTATAATTAATGTTAGGTCTTACCGTGGGGCCGAACGCAGGTCAGATCATGTACTAGTAATTACGAAAGTTCGTCAAAAACTAAATACAAAAAAGAAAAATAATCGACCAAAAAAAAATATTGGAAAATCCAACGGTTTCCAATATGATAATTTAAATCTGGGGAAATTAAAAAAATCCGGCAATTAGAAAACCATTCGAGCTAGAAGTCATAAATAGTTTTGGGGCTTTAGAATCTTCTGACGAGGGTAATGAAGACATTGACAAGTTATGAGAAGATATCAGAGATAATATTAAATTGGTTGGTAACTTGTGTCTCTGCGAAATAGGATTTGCTAACAAATCTTGGGGCCAAAAAAAAAAAAAAAAAAAAAAAAAAAACTTGTGTCTTGATAAAAGGGTAAATAAGAAGAATAAGCCGTGGCTCCATGAAGATTGTTTAAACATGTGTGAACAAAGAAAAACTACTCAATTAAAAGTTTTAAATAATCTGAGCGACATTAATATTTCTTACTTTCACTTACCTATATATGAAATATATAGTAAGTGGAAGTATTGCGATCGTGAAAAATTTCGACTTCCGGTTTTCAACGGAAATACACGTTTTGGGGCCCCCTGAGTCCAAATAACCAAGTCCCGCGAAATGGTCTGTGTGTCTGTGTGTGTGAACAGACTAGCTCAAAAACTATAAACCGTGCGAATCTGAAATTGGATATTTAGTGTAAGTATATGCCCGCGATGTGACAGCAAAAATTTCATCAAAATTGGTCAAACGGAGGGGGTACTTTATTTAATAACTTTTTACGTTTTTATCGATTTTCTAGAAAACGGCTCTAACGATTTTGATTAAACTGAGTATTTGATGCATTAATATGCCCGAGATTCGACTGAAAAAATTTCATCAAAATTGATCAACCGGCGAGGGTACTTTACTTAATAAATTGTGTCCAACTTTTACGTGTTTTTTTTTTCATTTACCCAAAAACGGCTTTAACGATTTTGATCAAACTTGGTATTTAGTATATGTATGTGCCCGCGATGTGACAGTAAAAATTTCATCAACATTGATCAAATGGAGGGGGTACTTTACTTAATTTTGTATTATTTTCACGTGTGTTTTTTATTTACTCATAAATGGCAAAAATAAGAAATGAATGTGGAAAGATTTGTGACTTTGTGAAGTGGCAATTAACAAAACACGTCAATAATTGACGTGTCGACAAAAATAAAAATCTGGTGCGTGCGCGCAACACACAACTTTCACTTACCAACTTATTTAGATTAGAAATTATTTCTAATCTAAATAAGTTGATTAGTGAAAGTTGTGTGTTGTGCGCACGCACCAGATTTTTATTTTTGTGTTTTAAGAAAGGAAAGAACTAAATTGCTCAAATGTAAAAAACGTGAGTATCTCAAAAACCAAATAATAGAAATTGAAGGTAAAAAAATTGAAAATAACGATAAAGCCATGTAAGAAAGCATCAACAAAATCAGTAAAAGTTCGGCACCCATTACGAATGGAGTTAGGGATGAAAATAACAATATGTTGGCCGATCCGGTAGACATATTAACTCGGTTCTAGCATT
Source organism: Aelia acuminata (assembly GCA_911387785.2). Classification (NCBI taxonomy): domain Eukaryota; kingdom Metazoa; phylum Arthropoda; class Insecta; order Hemiptera; family Pentatomidae; genus Aelia; species Aelia acuminata. The sequence continues at coordinate 58,347,079 of OU426979.1, forward strand.
ATTTCGACAATATTTTAAATACAGAAAATAATCAATTATCTTCTTCTTCGGAATACCATACTGCTGAACCGGTCATGGCAGAACCAAGTAAAGAGGAAATCGAAATAGCCATTGGAAAATTGAAATCGCATAAAGCAGCGATAATATGTAATTACGTAAATCCTTACTTATCGAATCACCGAATACGCCGAGGAAATTATCGGAGACTATCAATGTGGTTTCAGACGGAACCTATCAACCGGCGACCACATACCTATTCTCTCTCCGTCAAATATTAGAGAAAAAAAATAGAATATTACGGAACTGTGCATCAGCTTTTCATCAGATTTCAAAAAGGTTATGATTCAATTAATCGCCAGAAGTATAATATTCTTGTCGAGCAGGGATTACCAAAAAAGTTGGTAAACTTAGTAAAAATGTGTGTGACCGAAACATTTACTAAAGTTAGAATAGGTAGTCATTTCTCTGAGAGGTATGAGGTTCGTTCGAGTTTGAAACAAGAGGGTTATCTTTCACCTATTTTATTTAATTTGGCGCTTGAATATGGCATTAGGTAGATAATACGTTCCGAAAAAGGTGTGCTTAAATGACCGGAATAACCGTTACTAGGTTATTCCACTGATAGTCTACTGGTTGAAGACGCGGAAACTATAAAGCAAAATACGGCAACGTTGATGAAAGTGAATCTGGTCAAGTTAAACATAAGTCGCCCAATTTCATTGCTCAGTATTTTTTAGTTCTTTCATATCTTGTAAAAAAGTCATTCAAATTTTACTGTTACTACTTTCGATATAAAAATCTAATTTTTGGATGGTTACATTGCTATGACGGAGGTCTTGCTATGACGGAAAAAATAAACTCACTTATATTTATTACGGTACAAAGAAATACACTAATTATGTTAACAACTTTAGGAACTAAGATGAAGCGATTTGTTAGGAATTGACTATTTCAATTAAGCAGTGTGAATGATTTTTTCAACAGTCATGAATCGATCCTGTGATTTTGTGGCCTCCAGACTCATTCTTATTAACTACTAAACCCTAAAAAGCCTTCATGGATTTTAATGTTATAGATTTTTAAACTAATCTAAAAATTAAAATAAATATGTAAATTATATAATTGAAAGAAGACATTTATTGTCAACGATTGATTATAATGATGCCAACGATTATAAAACAACCAATCATAAGTATTAAAAACATAAATACAGCAATAATAATATTACATTACATATAACAGAAATTTAAATTGTTGGTAACTTAAGACATAACCTAAAAGTAAGTTAAGTTTCATACAATAAGTTACACTTTTTTAAACATTCCAAATATTAATTCATATTCTTTAGAAATACAAGGTGTAACAAAGAAAAAAAAAACTTTCTAAAAAATTCAAATTGAAGAAACTTTACACCTAACTTAAGAGTATAGGTAGGTATATTATACCTAATATTCCTATACTATATTTTTATAAAACATAAATAAATGCTATGAAATGCAGGCAGCTTTTAATATTTCATTATATAAATTAATTACACCTTTGAAAGTTAACAATATGCCGTCATGTCGAGCAATTTCAAATCCGCTTTCATGAGAAGCATGGTTTCATCGGAATAAACCAAGCCCCTATAATCACCTGACTTTATATACTGAGGATGAAGTCGATACAACTTGCATCCTTGGAGCCAATCACAGAGCCAACACGACCCATGTGTATAGACCAGCATGAATGTGAAAGGGCAAGGGTGAAGATAGACTACGACATCATCTAAGGAAAATGATCGTAAAACAATGTCGTTTTTCGGTTCCCAAACATTCACGGTTGTTCTTTCACTGAAGATAATCAGGTCACCGATTGTATGAACTGTTTTAAATGAAACATACCCCGTGCTGCGGGAAGCTATCTCTTTGCCATTTTCCTTTTCCCAAACTTTAATTACTCCAGGTGAGGTCAACCCGGGACCAGAAATTGCAACACCTATCAAATAGTGGTTTACTAATAGCTTTTGAGTTTTACAATCAGGGGTGGTCAGTTCATAAATAAATATACTTTGCTTGATGTCGTAGGCAGTTATATGACGTACGTTTCTGGAAGCGTAAATAATATATAGAAAATCGCCAAATAAGATCAAATCTCTTAGTTTGCATCTGTTGTTTGGAATGTGAATTGTGTTTACTCTTTTGCCGTCTATTAAAGACCAAACATAAATCATTTGGTAATCCCTTACGCCGACGTATAACAATGGTTCGGAAATGTGAAAAACAACAGTAGTTGCCAATAATTCTTTCGATATTCTGTCACTGTTCACTTCTGAACTATACCAAGAAATAAAGTCATCCAATGTATCGCCAAATCTTTGAAGGACTTCGATATAAACAAAACCCATTTCGAAAGATTTTACATCGACTAGACTGTATGACTCTTCTTCTGATATGTAGATCTGGAGGAGCATGCTCTGCAATAGCACAATATGCTTCCCCTCTATGGCTAGGCCTAAAACCCTGTATCCTTTGAGAAGACAGGAAAGTGTGGTCTGGAGGAATGGCACACGGTAGACGTCCAGTATGGATACGACCCCGTTTGCGTGCCCGACCGCCAGCTTCTTCCCGTCGCAGGCGAGGACGGTGATCTGCGAGTCCTCAGGGCTCAGTATGTAGTCCATCGATTCTCTCTTCTCCCAGGAGATTGGAATTTGGTTCCGAAACTGGTAGTTGAGGGCCCATGTATTCATAGCCCAATATGGTTGTGTGTCAGCTGAAACAAAAATTAACAATTGTAAGATGTATATCTGTTACTATAACTAAATTAACATAATAATATTTTCAAATAGAAAAAGGCTAAGGAACATCGGTAGGTATCAATTCAAACCAAATAAATTCAAAGCTTTTAATTTCTATTAATCAATGATCTATTAATCATTAATTTCTTTTAATTTATGTTAATCAATCAATTATTGATCAATTTCTCTTCATTTAATTGACTCGATGATAATGAAAGTAGTTCATTTCCGAATTAACTTTTTGAAGTTTCTCTAGTCAAAGGTTCGGTTAGGTAAGGCGCACATTGAGTCACAGGCGACGGTTTTTGCAATGCGTGTGGTAGCTAGGTAACTAAGCTGCCCTGCCCTGCTCTGCGTCCCAATGTGCGCGGTTTCTTTCCAATAGACTTTCGACAAAAACTGCTCTGCTCTGCGCCTCAGTGTGCGCCTAGCCTTATCCATTAACAGGTCCTGTTTTCCTCTGATTCATTTTCCATCAGGCTCAGTTATACCAGTCTACCCGTACTGTTAGCGCACTACTTTTGGGCTCCACGTATATTTAACCTCCAAAAAACTGTTTTTCCAAAATGGTTAAAATTAGATTTTCACTGTCTTTATTCTCATTAATTCAACTACATGATTAACCATAGTGTAATTCATTAATTTAAAAGTTTTGTTTTTTCAAGCATCTGATCTTTGAGATTTTGCAACAAGAAAACAGTATATTGGTAAATTGTTTGTTTGTTTAACGTCCCTTTATGCTACTAAGGCTAATCGGACGATGCTACAGTGGGAGTCGTAAATTTTGCCTATCCAGGTATAATTAGGATAGGGATCTTTAACGAGTACCTGACATCGTGCAGGCTCGGGGCCTCCATTTTACGTCCTATCCGTGGGACGGCATAGCTAAGGATTTTTTACTCCCATTATGAAATCCTAGGGCCACCGTGGGACGCGAGCCCGCGACATATATTATTGTAGGTTGCCACGCTAACCACTAAACCACAGGTGACCCCTAATTTGGTAAATTAAAAAAACTGGCAGCTTCAAAACATATAACCATTTGTCATCAACAAATGCTCCGTCTTATCAAGACGAAGACGCGCTTAACATTAAATATCACTAAAAAAAACTCTGGATCCATCGATCGAAAATGAACAAAAGAAAAATGTGCGATTACTTACTTTTCATTAATATATATATTACTATTGCTTCTATTAATTTTAATATCATTTTTTTTGTAATACCTAGTTCGACGTAGACAGTTTTTTTCATAAATAGTAAGATTCATTCAATATATCTCACTGAAAACAATACATTAGAAAAATAATGATTGAGTTCTACTTAAAAATTATAATACAAGATATTTACAATTTGAATTCTACTGTGTAATTATAATTAAAAGTATTTACAATTACAATTTAAATGAAGATATTGCACAAAAGCAAATAATTATATAAATGTAATTTATTGTACAATACGTTTCCAATAAATTTGGTGTGGGTTCTCTAATCTTATTCGTAAATCTTCATCAAACAGAACCAAAACAAAACAAAGAACAACCTTCAATTAATACAACAGTCCAATTTAATTTTTAATGATTTTCATTGTTTGCGATGGTATTTTTGTTATAATTTTATCCAATAGTTCATACAGCAAAATATATGTTCAGCTTATAACAAAAGCACATGAAATAAGATTTCATTATCTTAATGGATTTCACTTCCGATAAATAAGAACACAGCCACTAATTGCAGCCATTTATGATACTGAATAGGGATTGTCTTAATTTGACACATTTCAATGATTTTTTCATTTACAAATAAGGTAAGAGAAAATATAATTAGTGAATTTTTGTATTAGGCCAAGTTTTTGCATTAAATATCTAGAATTTTTGAAGATATCCGTATGATATGTTAAATTAGGAAGGTTTAAGCTGGATTAGGCTCGATGTTAGATCTACAGTTATATTATAAATAGCCTTTTATTCGATTTATGTCTTAAATGTTACACTAACCATCTTCAACGACGTTCTTGGGAAAATGGGTTCTATTCTCGTCGATGTAAAGCGTGTCGACCCAACCTCTCCTGACACACAGCTTCCGCCAAAGTACTACGCAATCAACAAGTCTCCTCCAAACTCTGGAAACTCTGGAGCAAGAAAACAAATCGTCGGGTGCGAGGAACCCCAAAATCTTCTGTGCTATTTCTACAGGCAGTTCGCCGATGATATCCATCCGAGAACAAATACACAAACTATTCTGGCTGACAAGTGGCAAAAGTACTGAACTTGACAGAGCACCTCAGTACTATAATTAATTGCTTGGCTTCTGATCAAACTATTGATTCACTCGGGCATCGCCGATTTATATAAATAAACAACCTCAGACATCACTGTATTGATTACCATGATTATAGAATTACGACTTTTCCTATTGAAGCTATGTCAAATTTCTCAAAAATGGGACAAAGGGTTTAGGGGGGGGGGATGGGGTAAACTTAGTGATTTAAATAATAAATAAGTGATTTATTTTAACAATTAAGAATAAGCTTCTTTTAAGTAAAAGAGTTATAATAAATGTACAGTTTTATATATATTAAGAATATTCATTTAAAGGGATAGGATATCCATAGCTCAAACAGTTAAATCTTAGAAGGGGTCAAAATAAAGAGGTTGAAAACCGCTGGTTTAATGTATAATTAGGAGACAGTAATGAATGCACCCAAAATCACATTATAAATTTTAATTTTACTTAGATATGTGAAATATTTGTGCTAGGAAAAATTTAGAACTCCCACTGTAGCATCGTCCGATTAGCCTTAGTAGCATAAAGGGGCATTAAACAAACAATATTCCTGCCTATTTTATTTGAAATATAGTACTGGAACAATAAATTGTATTCTTAAATTGTTTATTATTTATTGTCTTCATCTTTTATATCCTTCCCTTATAATCTAACAGTATAATTCACAAGAAGAAAAAAATCACTCTTATTTCATTAACTCTTAACTTCATATTTTGTAAATGATATTCTTAAGACTGTTTTAGTTTACAATTCACTAGCTCAGATTAATAACCTATATTTTTCATTATTCCATGAAAAATTACAAGGGCATCCCAACTCACTCATTAATGACATGGCTACAACAAACATGCCAGGTAATGCCCTTAAAAGGCTGAAGAGGAGCTAAGGGGCCTCATCTAGTAGACAATTCTAGTACCAACCAAGCCAGTAGGAGATGGGTAATGCTCCCCCTCATGCCATTATTATAAGTGTCGTGTCAGCACATTCACTGACTGTTATTATTATATTAACACGTGTGAATAAAGATTATAAGTCTTCTTTTTTTTCTTTTTTTTTCAGGAATTTCTTCATTTAGAAGGTTTCCTCAACCAAACTCCTGTTCCAAGATCTCCCTCCATCTGCGTCGGTCCATCGCATCTTCCTCCGACAATCCCCTACCAGCCATACTCTCAGCCACTCTATCTTTCCATTTCACTGGAGGTCTTCCTTTTCTTCTTCTACCTTCTGCCTCCCATTCCATAATGACCTTAGGTAGTCGCCATTCGTCCATTCGCCTCACATGGCCATACCATCTTAGTCTTCTTTCTTCGATCACCTCGAGGATATTATTTTTAACTTTATAAGTAAAAAAAAAAATTTATCATTAACATTAATTGCAATTTTTCTTTCAAAAATAAATAAATAATAAAAAGCTATAGGAATTAAAGAGAAAAAAAATCTGATGCATAATACAAGAATTTTAAGTGTAATGTATTGTAATGTGTAGGTAATTATTTAAATTTATGATGAATTAAAAAGTCATACAAGGTAAATTTCATTAAAGAATAATATATATTTTTAAATAATTTATTTTTTTGAAGAGAAAAGATTTGGCTCCGCCGGGAGTCGAACCCGGGTCTCCTGCGTTACATGCGAGGATGCTAACCGCTACACCACGGAGCTCGGCTCAAGGCAGAGCAAATCCTTCCTCTTCACTGATACCTACTCCCCCTATCTCACAAGTTTTGTGAGTAGCAGCGGGAGGTGGACAATTTTTGTCCAATTTATGATATTTTATTGACATAAGTCAATTTTTTAAATTATTTTAATTAATCCAATCTTAAATTGTGGCTCACCACCAATTTTAAATTATTTTTAAATAATTTATTTTTTGAAGAGAAAAGATTTGGCTCTTAAAAAATAAAATATATAATATAGCTCTTAAAGCTATTAAAATAATTTAAAAAATTGACTTATGTCAATAAAATATCATAAATTGGACAAAAATTGTCCACCTCCCGCTACTACTCACAAAACTTGTGAGATAGGGGGAGTAGGTATCAGTGAAGAGGAAGGATTTGCTCTGCCTTGAGCCGAGCTCCGTGGTGTAGCGGTTAGCATCCTCGCATGTAACGCAGGAGACCCGGGTTCGACTCCCGGCGGAGCCAAATCTTTTCTCTTCAAAAAATAAATTATTTAAAAATAATTTAAAATTGGTGGTGAGCCACAATTTAAGATTGGATTAATTTAAACAATAATAATTAAATTTAAAAAGTATTATTGGTTAATTATAATGGCAGTTTGAATTGTTGAATGTAAATCAAGCATTCTGATTCATTAAAGTATATTCATTAAGGATAACTTGATGTTTATTAGCTGTTACCAGATATAAATATGTATAGCTTCTTAATTCTGTTATCTTAGTATTTTCCATCAGTGCTCATGAAAAGTTTATTATTAATATCTGCATTTAAATTTTTTTTTCAATTTTTTTAATATAAAAATGTTTTAACTTTTTGACCATCTAGAATATTTTTACCCTGTAATACAAATTCAAGAATTTTTCACAGTATAAATAAAATTTTACGTCCCTATTACAAAGTGTGCTGTAATAATTTTTGAAAATAAGGATAATATGAAGTTGTCAAATTTATTAAATTTTATGGAAAGAAATTTTTTTAAAGGAAACTAATAGGTTATTTATTGTGCTTAGTCTTTTGCAGAGACTCCATACAGCTCACTTTTAAAAAGTCTTGTCAAAGAGAATTGAATGTGTAACATTCAGTAATGATGTGGACAACCATGAAAAGAACCACACCCCCCTAGGAAATGCACTGACGAGGAGGTTCTTTCTCATCAAATAGTGGATAAGCCGAGTGAGCTCATTCTCGTCAGTACGACTGAGTAACTCCCTGAATATAAAACTCAACAAAGCTAAAATTAATATCTCTTGTACCAGACCATGTCATTAATCTAGGATTTTTTCTTAATGAGGGAGACGATTTCATACAGATTGGTAGGCTAAGATTGAGGTAAGAGGATTGTGTTTAGGCAGATCTGGCGTAGTTGGGTCTGGATGGCTATCCGTGGATAGTGTGCAGGGAGTGAGTTGTGGTGTTGGCGTCCAACCTTCGGGTTCATTTAGCCTTCATTATCATCATTATCAAATAAAAATCTTAATAATTTAAATATATTTATACTTTAATTGAGTGACACTATTATTTCTGCTAAAGTAAGAAACAAAGAAATTTTATTGAAAATACAAAAGTACCAATACAACAAATCTAGGGAATGGTGAGAAGCTCAAGATTTATTCTGTGGCTTTAACTTTTTTTTTGAAAAGGTGAAAGTAGGTAATAGAAATAAACATGGGTCTATTTATTTAATTTTACATAGTGAAAAAATATTACAGAGGGAATCAATGGAAGAAGTGCCATGTCTGTTCAATCAGATAAACTAGATATAATAAAAAATAAATAAATAAATATACAACAACAAGATACATTAAGCTGAAACAGTTTGCAATAATGATTATGCAATTCTTTTTTCAACAAACTTTGCATAAAGTAATTCGATAATAAATGTAATAAAGGCAAGAGTGTTACCACAAAGTAAAATTATAAATGCTCCCTGAAAGAATGAAAATATAAATTATTAATAAACTCTAAATTTAATTGCGAGTTGACTTATCCTATTGGGTCCAATTAAGAAAATATTTTTTACCTGAAGTGAAGTAATGGTAAGAGGCCTTGGCTCTTCAGAATCTGAAATATTATCGACACCTCCATAGAACTGAGAAATATCAGTTACAGCTTTGTCCATAATACCGCTCGACTTTAATCTATCAATTACTCTGAATCAATAAAACAAAAAATAATGAAAAGAAAGTATCTTTAATGATTTACCTACATGTCATCATTTAATTTAAGTAAATTGGCAACTCAACCTGTACCACTAACAACCCATGAAGGGTTTTGGGTTCAGTACTATGTAAGGAAGAGCACTGTTTCTTGGTCAGGGGTCGTGCAAGGAGGTGATTTGACCGTGATCACGCTCAACAGCCAGGTTTTTCCCCTTGATTTTTCAATTAAGGGTACCCACTTGATAGAGGCTGGGTTTGCCCCAGGAGGGTCTCTCGGCCCACGAGACAAACTGTGGCGAATAATAAAGATATCCTGAGCCACGTCATATTCGAACTCGGGACCTTGAACACAGCAATCCACTGCCTTACCAGTGGGCTACCCCGCTCCTAATTGGCAACTCAACACCTTTTGAAAATATATTTAATGATAAAGTTAATTATATATCATTTTTCAATAAATCAGTACCACCCCTTTTATTCATTTGGAGTTCAAGATATAATTTTTGATACATCAAAATATATAGTTTAACAAATAATTTAGTTAGATACCAAGACATCCCTGGAATTATCTTCTATGGGAGTATTCTCTTCTATTGTATGGCCTTCTAAAGTCTCCATTGGGCACTTATTTGGGTCAAAACGATTCCCAATAATTAAATATTAATGCTAGTGAATACGTCTTGTGGAGTTGTTATTTAAAGAAATTCTTAAGATGGTTCTTCCACATCAAATTTATGCCAGCTTTTTCAAATGATTAGCTGTAACTATAAATGTTTTGCTGGATTTGATTAATTTTTTATTCTTTCTTTGTTCTTTTAGTTAGAAAAATTTAAATTCTACAGTTTTGTCATTTTCTTTAGAAAGAATGCATTTTTCCAGTATTTTTCATACTTATACTAGGAAATTTCTATACATATTTACATTCATATTTTTAATACTAAAGACCACTTTAAAAAATAAGTTGTTCTTTTAAGCAATATGGAGTCAAATATTACATGTTTGGATGTAAACCTTCAAATAAATTATCATAGGGTGCTCTTTAAATTAAAAAAAAAATACATTGATTTATAAATAACACCTTTCCAAAGTTTTCTGCTGAATTAAATTTAAACTGGATATTCAATTTTGATGTTACTCGCTTCATCATTTTGATGTATTAATAAAACAATTTTTACAAACTAGATAGCTAGCTAGACTTGATGCTGTTTCTAAATGTGTGATCATTACTTTTGTTTTAATTGTCATTTAAATGTTGATAAAAGATTTTCCAAATTAAATATTGAAGAAGGAAATTTCATAATATTTAATTTACATAAAGTATATAATAGTAATATCTGGAATCTTCACTAATTTTGAAAAATCTCTTTATTTAATCGTTGAATTGTTACAATGATATTAGATGTAAAAAATAATGTATGAATTATTTTTTTAATCATGTACATGGTACAACTTTAATTTTAATTAATTAGTATATCGTTGACACTATGGTAAAGTTGCGAATCTGTGAAAATTAAATTTTTCTGGAGAGCAAATAGTAACTTAAAATATTACATTCTTTAAATCAAACAACCGGTTACGCAAGTTTACATCGCAATTTATACATTAACAGGTCAAGATACAGACTCTCTAGTTTACCGCATTGTACCATAGGCTCTAAGTGTAAGATTTAACCAAAAAAAAATTTTGCTAAAAAGAATCAGATTTGATAACTTGAGACTTGATATTTAAACAAACACGTTACCTGGATGCATGATACACCAAGGGAGATCCCTTAGCTAGTGGAAAACCTAAAAGGTAAGCGTTCACCAATTCAGGAAGGATATAAGTATTCTCGAGACATGCCCCATCTTCATTCAATGATAGAGGAAATTTTTCAACTAACTTACACAATACTGCATATTTATTTCTATGAAAAACTAATTTCAAATCGACTGGATAGCGGAATCGTGTATTAAACATTCTCTGCCATTTATTCTAGAAAAAAATAAAATTTATTAAATGAAATCCACAATGATCAATGCATGATAAACATATTTACATACTCTTAGCCTAAGTAAATTACGGAGATTTTCAATGGGAGATGCTGTGGTCCAAAAATATTTCATTTTGTATAAATCCTCAACTGTTTTGGGCTGAAACAGCCTAGGAGGACGGGTTAAATGAGAAACAATAGCAGACGAATACATAGAACAAACAATCAGAGCAGCAATAGACACACATAATATTGCTACTCTAAACATTGCTGGTCCTTTGGTAGGTAATGTTGAATATCCCAAGAATCGCCCGATGACAAGAAAGAACCAATCATGAAACTTCCTTCCTAGAAGAAATAAAATAAATTTAATTGATATTACAGTTTTAAAAAAGGTATATCTGAATGATTCATTAAGGTATTGATTTTATTTAAACTTATTATTAGTTTTGATAAAAATTTATTCATTTTGAATATACTTGGTAAAACTATTTCAAACTTAAATATAATAGTTGCAAAATTGTAAAAATGAAACATAGAGCTTTGAAAATTCTATATTATCAAAAAATATATTCACAAAAAAAAAAAAAAAATTCTTTGGGCATAAGTGAATCCTTATAACTCTTTAAAAAGTTTTTAATTATTACTTCTTTATTTAAACAGGGTTAGAGACTTCCCAGTTATGAGGAAACATTAATTTGGATCTTAGTCTCTACTAATTTTATTATTTTATTTTATTTATTACAAATGTTTTGACCTTCAGGGCCATCCACAGTGGGTCAAAATAACTTCTACCTATAATAGTTACAATAATATATCATAATGATGAAGTAACTGGCTTGATTCAAGCATTTGTGAAGTATTTTATTTATACATTGAAGACTTATTATCTCTAGCAATTATTTTAAGACCCACTGAGGACTGCCCTGGAGGTCGAAACGTTTGTAATAAAGAAAATAAAATAAAAAAATTAGTAAAGACTTACATACAAATTTTTCCTTATTTTCAATAATTATAAAATGACGATTAAGTTTCTACTGTGTTGATGATTGGGTACATCAGGAGAAACACAAATGGTATTTTTTTAAACAAGTCTTAAACGAAAAACCATTTAACCTTAAACTAAAAACCTTGTGAGAATTCTCACATTAGATACTTATCATTTTCCTCCTTAAGACATTCAAAATATTAACAATATTATGAAACAATTTAATTTGTGGAAGCTGTACAATAGGAAAACCTGGTAAATAGATAAGATTGGTGCAGAAACCTACGTAATTAATAATGACTATGCTATGTCAACAGCTTGTTGAGCTGTCAGCTCTCCTAACTGTAAAATGTCCATTTATTTGATCCAGAAGCCAGATCTGAATGAGAAATTCATCATCAGGATGGTTATTTTTAAGACGTTTCTAAAAACCATTCAATTTTTAAAACAAAAATTAATTATCTGAGCTGTCCCAGGGGTCTATTATACTTGATTTTAATTTATCATCATGAGCTACAACATTGTAACTTTTAAAAAACCAAATGTGAAACCATTATAGAAACAGTTGCTAAAATTAGTCTTGGCCCTTGCATTATTTTAAATAAGGTGGTAAATTCTAAGTTACTTTAACTCACTGTCTGGTTTTCTTAGAAGTTTCAATCTGTCACATTAATCTAATTTAAGAATTTGAATTAAATTTCATCACTTCTACCAGATATTTCCTGATATCCATTTAATATCATTTGCCAGTATTTATTGCTCGAGAGTCATAAAAGTGATCTGTTCAACGATTTAATAAGAGTTATAGATTGAATTAGATCATCTGAACACCCCTTACATGCTGTATAAAAATATTCTTATTAAAACATTGTTAAGTTATTTTCTCTTGTTCCCAAAAAATAAAAACAATTCTTTGAGTAATAACTTATTTTTTTTTTCAAATTATTTAACTGATAGCAATATTTACATCGTGAATTTATGTTTGAATTCACTTAAAATTGCTTAAAGGAAATAGTTGATTCAAGTGGCAAATTAACTTGTTTTTTTATAGTTGTAATATAAACAGATGAAAATGTATGATGTATGGGAGCAACTTTGTATGATTTTATATATTAACTTTGATCAGATTTACTTTTCTGATTAGCCTAATTTTAGTTTTTTGTTTTTTTTTGGGCTATATGCACATTACCCAACTAATCTTGCCAGATTTTTTCCATTGGCACTTTCGGCTAGAGTAGAATAGGCTATGATTAATACATATATTCTATGAAATATATTTTATACATTACTTCCATTATTATATTTAACTATTAATAGCATAATTATTTCTTATAATCATTCGCCTGATAAAATAAATAAATTAATTTGTCAATTTTTTTACCTTTTCCAATTAATTTCGAAAGAAAATGCAAGGCTAGTATTGACAATAGTACAGTAATTGCTATGCAGATCCAAAGTTCATTGCTGAAAGGAGTATAAATGCTTTTCCATCTTTTCCCATAATATCTTCTTGGTAAAACATAAACTATAATCATCTAATGCAGGAAATAATTGATTTTATAAAAAAAATTTAAAATGAAAATAAGTGGGTTTTATTAAAACATTCCAGAATGACCTGTGAATAATCCAATGTTGCATCAACAAATTTTAATTGTTGCAGCTTTATCCAAAACCCGCAGAGACCTGTGTCACATTGCTGTTGCATTATTGAACCTATCATTCCTCCTTCCTATGAAACAAGGAATGACTGTTAAAAAAATAAATTACTATGTTCTATAAATTACTATAAAGTACAATATGTAAATACTTCATCTGAAATATTTCATCCAAACAAATGACTTCAAGTAAAGTGAAAAAATATAGTTTGTTTTCTAATATTATAACTTACTTACTTAATCCGTTTCTCTTCTACCGGTCGGTGTAGAATTTTTGCAGATATTCCTCCAGGCTTTCCAATCTGAGGCTTTAACTTTGGCCTGATCCCAAGTTAGTCCATGTTCTTTCAGGTTTGTATTGATACCTTCGGTCCAAGTTATTCGTCATGTACCTTGTGGCCTACTTCCGTCAAATCTTGCTTCCATTGTCTGCCTGGGGTATCTTGTAGGATCCATTCTTAAGACATGCAAGAACCATCTTCATTGATTTCTTTTCACTATCTCAGCACTGACTCAGTTCAAGGGATATGTGGATTATGGTATTTTTCACTCAGTCCCTGCGGGTTTTACCAGTTTTTTCTCGGGATCTCATTTCTTGGGCCTGCACTCTGCTTTCGACCTTCACAGTGACTGTCCACTATTCACTGCCACATATCAGAATAGGGGTGTAAACCTTCTTGCAATCGGTCATTTTTGTCTTTTGCAAAACTCTCTCTCAGAAGTTGGGCGTTTATAGAATGATAAACCCTGCTGGCCACTGAGGTTCTTGCATTTGTTTCGTGGGTAATTTTACCATCACATTCAAAGCCAGTGCCCAGATCTTTAACAGTTTCCACATTTCCCACTTCCTGCCCGTCCAGTTGGAGTTGACAATCATTTGTTTTGCTAGAGATAGGCATATATTTAGTTTTGCTCAGGTCTGAGTTCCTTGCTAATCCTTTCCAGATTTTAATGCAGTTTCTCAAGTGAATCAGCTATCAGTTCTAAATCGTTGGCAGACGTTAGTATCCGCATATCAATCAATTTTAGGTTCCAGTGTCCAAGGAAGTACCCCTCATTCTCTTGCAGCTCTTTAATATTGTCAATCCATATCAAGTGGTCCAAAGACGGTTGCTCAAACATTTGAGACAAAATTTATATTTTTACCATCAATTACGTATGGAATCAGTAGTTCAAAAGAAGTTTTAAAAAATTTTTAGGGTCGACCGTTTCAAAATGGCAGCCTTTTTTGAGTTTGTAAGCTATTACGGAAAAATCATTTTCTTAACACTGGTAAGTCATACACTACTAATTCAAACATGATTGTTTTCCTTACAGTCTACTCTATCTTTTGTGTTACCTTTATTATTTGAATATTTTGAAGTCCAATACTTGAAAACTGCTATTGGAATCAACTGCTCTAATTTCTCAAAAGACCGTTTTTGAGGGTAAGTTTTGGGTATAAGGGGATACATAAAAGCTGATTTTTGGCATGATAATAAACTTAACTAAATACCTTTAATTAAAAGCACTCTTAACCCTGATATTCATTACTTTATTTTTTTATGAATTTTTAATCTCCAAATTTTTGAATCTTTTGTAAACTTCAGGCTAGTAAAAATTTCATTTTTTTACATGTTATGCTTACATGAAACATAGAACTATAAAAAATGTGTTTTTTTATGAATTTTTAATCTTCAAATTTTTGAATTTTTTGTTAACTCCAGGCTAATAAAAATCTCATTTTTTTACATGTTATGCTTACATGAAACATAAAACTCCTATAACAATTTCTACCTGTATATTTTAGTACTTTAGCAGCTACAAATTTTTGAAAATGGTCCCTTCCGTGCTTATTTAACAATGCCTAATCTTGATCATAATTCATTAATTTCAAGCTATATCTGAAACTAACTTGAGATATTACCTCACATCAGAATCAGTCAAGTTTCAAGATCATGTAACAACATCTGTCATTAATATTGCCCTGGAAATTCACCATGCGATTGCCTGTAGTTATGAAGGCTAATGTTGGATTGGAGAGGTTGAGGAGATAAGTTTAGAGCATAATGACCTTAATGTGCTTTCTACCAACCAGCTGTACTTAAAACGTCTTTCAAAAATTCATACGGTGATAAGGTTTGGGTGCCTCTTCAAAATTTTCTAAGAAAATTAAGTGTTTAGGAGATTAAAAGAGATTAAAACAATACTGATTGATCCCACAATATCTCTCCAAAGCTTTAAAAAGAAATCATTGAATTGCTCAATGTATGCAGATAAAAGAGAAAATGCAGGTATTCTCAAGAAAAAAAAAAAAGTATTCAATAAGTTGTAAATTAGTCTCGAATTCAAGATTAAAAGCCTTTAGAAATAAAAAAGACAGTAATAAAGATATATTGAAAGTTTGAATTTTTTAATTCAATATTATAAAAACTTGCTATTTTTGTAAACACTTTAAATTGTAAACATATATAGTTATATAATATTGAAAATTACAACAAGTATTGTTTATTCCAGGCATTTTGTTAGTATTATTACCACTTTTTCAAAATTTCATAGCTACCCTAAGTACTATATACTAAGTCTGCTATACTAAGCTATACTAAGTACTCAAATATAGTAGTAGTTTTTCTGGACCTTTTATTCATTTTATCTTTATAAGATCTAAATTTATGTTTGAGAGAAAAATTATATGCTATTTAATTTAATTTGAAATAACAAAATTTGAATCAGTCTGAAATTCCTAATTTAAAATTTTAGCTAGCATTCAACAATCCTATAGATGTTGGATCCTCAATATTCTATCTTAAGGCAAATCAATAATTTGTTGCAATTTAAGAAAAGAATAACATATGAGTTAAATTGAATAATTTAGTTCAAATGCACTCCTACTTTGAACATGCTCCCCCCTACATTCAGCATGTCATCTGAAAGTAGGCAAGGCACTAGTTCTCGTTAGATTGAACAACTCATAATATAAGTAAAAGTCAGTATAAGAATGATGGAAGGGAATATCATAAACAATCAAAATATTAGGGGTGAAAAGAAAAGTATATGTGTCTTATCAATTTTGCCATAACCGAATTTGGTACCCTAATTATTTTTGTAAAAATAGTAGCGAGATTTAATAAATAGACGTTTCAAACATAATTTAAGGAATTAAGATGTTAATTTTTAAGACAAATTATTACCCATGTATCATTTTTGTATTTCCCCCAGGGGTTGCCTTTAAACTCAGTAATATTCCATGTGAAGTTCATTGCTTTACCCAGTTCATTGAGCAGAAATATTTCGAGGCCAGCCACTGAAGAAAAAGTTTGTTAATTTTTAAGTTTGATAATTGTTAAAAGTACAATTTTATAAGCATTTCAAGTTTCACCTATCTATCTCTTACCACAAGTAGACATAAAAGTTTTATTTTATTTTTTATTTTGAACAAAAAAGAAGATTGTGTAAAATATATAAAAATAAATATGTTCCAGTTATTTTGAACACATACATACATAAGTGGTATGTGTTAGAAATATATAATTCTAGTTGAATCAGAGATGTCATCAAATTTTCAGATTGCAAATTTAATTAAAATAACAAAATATAATTTAAATAAGATATAAATGACTTTGAGAATCCTTCATAACAGAAAATAATAAAAAAAAGTCTAATTAACACGTCAATCACTTTCTATCTATTAAACTAAAAACTATTTAATAAAAAAAACTTAAATACTCAGCAATTTATTACATTTATTTTCTTTTACAAATACCAGTGGTGAGCAATTAGCATATGCAGCTTTCAAGGTAACGCCTCCAAAGTTAGGAAGTTTGTCTGAAATAATATTAAAACAAAAATTACCATCTCATAAATAAAAAGGTGCTCATGAGAATGGGAAAAAAAGCCATGGAGAGTATATTAACTCATACAGTTATACAGTTGTACCCATAAAAAATCTTTCATATAAATATTTTGTTTTGTATTAACAGATAATATATATATATATATATATATACATAACATATAAATAGTCTTTATGGAAATAAATGAAGAAACAGAATAATTATTTTACAGAACTTTATTAATTCTACCTGGTTATTCGGTGCGCCTGTTTCGTTCTTTTACATGAAGATTTTTATAGATTTAAACAAATTTGTAAAGAAAATATATTTACATCAAATGAAGAAATAAATATTTTCACATTTTTGTTAAATATCAATAAAGACTTTTTAATTTGAGATTAATGAATTTGACCAAAACTTAAATGATTGCTCAACTAAATTTAAGATTTATTGACAAGAGTTGACATTTATTGAACAAATAAGTGGCATACATTAAACAAACAAGGTATTAAAACAACATTATTTACCATATCTATAAAACTGTGAAGCATCCTGAAAGGGAAGAAATTTCCTCCCGGTGGTGATTTGAGGACCCGTCCTCATGAGTGTGGTTTGGTTCAAGAAAATAATGTCACTGTATCCATTGAACATCCTACTGAATTCAGTATTGGAAATATCAAATGAAGAAGCATTTGACAAAAGAAGCAATCTTCTACCTAAAGCTCCAAAAATCGGTTGAAATCCAACTTCTTCGAGGCAATCTCCACAGATACCTGTATATTACAATAAAATGAAAACTTTTCATCACAATAATAATTGGTGTACATTTATAAGTATGGTTTTGGATAAGAGTTGTGTTTAATAGCTGGGTCATCTCTATAATATGTTAAAATCGATCTTAAAGCATGAATCCATTCATTATTAATTTTAAACATATTAAGTCATAAAAACTAAATTATTTATTAAGTGTATTTTAATTTGCAAAGTTTTGGTAACACATTCAATAATAAGTTTTTAAGATAATTAAAAAAAACAACAATAATTAATTATAAAACAATATTTCTTTTATTTTTTAAACACAATGATTTTACTAAGAGAAAATAGAAGTGTAACAAAAAAACTTATATTTTGAAAAAATCAATGTTAAGACTAAAATAAAAAATCAAATGACAATCGAAATAATGAAAAAAAAAGTTTCATAAAAGGGAACGAGAATAGGAAACTTGTATATTGAACAGATACATCATAAAAAAAATCCTTGATTTTTTTTACATTTTCCTAATTTCTTTTTAGGCTATTATTAATACATATGTTATACATTCATAAATTCCAGTAATATTATATGTGTAGCAACTAGAAAATTCAGTAGCAACAATGCTGTATACACATATGAGGTACTTCTTTGATAAGTTATTATTTCTTATAAACAATGAATTATGTACTATATGTAAGGATATGACTTTTATTAAACAAGAAATTTTCATGATCTTACCCGAAATCACTAATAAGCTCAAAGACATAGCTAATTTCACTATGTTAACATTGCTTTCTATATTTTGAGGGAAACAGGCACAATAATGAAATTGGTTTAATGCTTTTCTGAATAAATTAACAGTTTCATTGTTAAAGGGTAAATAGTCAATAATTGAAAATTTAGTAGCTATGATTTCTTCCATCTTAGTTGGCAGGATCTATTAAAGAATAAATAAATTATAATAACCAACATAATTAATGAAAAAAATAAATAAAAATAATCCTTATGCTATTTTAATGGGTGTGTATAATAGTTATACAGCAGCAATATTTTTGCTTAAGGTTCTAGCATTCAACTGTAGAAAACAACAGCATAGTAAAAATGAAGATAACTGCTATCTAAAATAATCCTAGTTTGTTTTTGCCCAATATAATGTTGTTTCTTTGGCTCAAATGGAGGAAATCAATCTGACTAGGTAATTGATAAAATCTATGAAAAACGGAATAACTTGGATGACTAATATTGGGATTGCATGATACGGCACCCTATGGTAAATTATATTCAGACAGAGATCAGTACTGCTTAGAGGATTTGGCAGATTGTAAATTGGCAGCTATGAGCTATGTTTTAATTGTTAAAATAATATCTTAATGATGCCAAGACAAATAAATAAATTGAAACCAATTCCATAGTCTTTTTTATTAATAAGGCCATTTCCAACTAGTACAAGTATTTATCATAAAACATTTGAATAAAAATTAAAGGATTCATCAAAAATTGGAAACGAGACAATTTTAGTGTATGAAATCTTGTTATTTAGTTTATCAAGTTTGAATTAGTTATAAAATATGTTTTTTAAAGGAATGATGGATATTTTAATTTTTTAAAGATGTCTATAATTTAACGCCCTTCCAAAAACAACATAATATTAATATTTAAAATTTATATGTCATCATGTTACATTAGCAAAGCAGCATATTATTACTAATACATAGAATAATAAACTAATATTTAGTTAAATTTCTATTTAAATTATGCAATTCATCAGAACACATCTCAATATGATTACTACATTCCCCCATGGCATATTTATAATTTACTTATTGAAACAAATAAAACAAATCATCCGCTTGTTTTGGGTATAGACTAATGTGGAACCAAGGGCTCAAATTCTTGAGGATCCAAGAGGATCTAGCAGCCTAACTTGCCACTCATGCAGAGCAGAAGCTTCAACTACAATGCACACAAATTGAACTCCACCCCATATCCATCTGAATTTGAATGAGTACCTCAGTAAATAAGAAAATAAAATGAAACTTAAAATAAAAATAAAAATAAATTGACAGGAGTCCCCTCATAAGTAATACAGACAGTAAATTCCCGGTAATTCTACATAAAAAAGTTTTTTTTTTTTTGTTTTTTTTTTATTCCGGTTTGCGCATTAGGCCTAATGAGACCTTCGGCCGCGCAGTGTGGTCTTCTTACAGACATTTGTTTTGCTTGCGGGAGTACAGACAGCCTGGAGGGGGTAGCCCAAACCTCACGTTGCTGCAAGCCATGGTCACCATGGTACAGCGGCAGACTGCCCATAGCTCCATAACTAATCCCATTGGGGCCAATTTGGCAGTGTCCTTCCCACCGATGGCATCAGCTCTCTCGGGTTCAAGGACAGTGACAAACTGGTCTAGATCCAAGGATTATGGTAGCTCAGAGTCAGCAGGCCCCGAGGACCTATATTTCTTTCCCTGAAGCATACCGTCCCTGAACCAAACCTCCGGGCGGTTACTGACATCCTGGAAAACCACACCACGATTCTCGATGAAATACACGGGGAAGGTTCATCACTCCTACGCCCGGTCGGTGTGCGTCGCCTCCAGTAGGCTGACGGGCCTCACATACCCGGGGGTAGGGGTAGACTTGGACTGCGTGGAGTTCATTGGTGGGCGGTCACCCGAATGGAGCGGTCACCCATCCAAGTACTAACCACGATGGAAGTTGCTTAACTTTGATTATCTATTGCAAGTGCCCTTGCCCACTCGGCCATCCCGGCCCCCCAAAAAAGTTCTTATAATGGTCTATTTTCCACTCTTTCCAATTGATCATGTTTTTACTTTCACTTACCTATATATGAAATATATAGTAAGTGGAAGTATTGCGATCGTGAAAATTTTCGACTTCCGGTTTTCAACAGAAATATACGTTTTGGGACCCCCTGAGTCGAAATGACCAAGTCCCGCGAAATGGTCTGTGTGTGTGTGTGTGTGTGTGTGTGTGTCTGTGTGTCTGTGTGTGAACAGACTAGCTCAAAAACTATAAACCGTGCGATCCTGAAATTGGGTATTTAGTGTAGGTATATGCCCGCGATGTGACAGCATAAATTTCATCAAAATTGCTCAAAGGGAGGGGGTACTTTACTTAATAACTTTTTAAGTTTTTTTCGATTTTCTCAAAAACGGCTCTAACGATTTTGATTAAACTGAGTATTTGATCTAGTTGTATTCCCGAGATATGACTGTAAAAATTTCATCAAAATTGATCAACCGGAGGGGGGACTTTACTTAATAAATTTTGTATCATTTTCACGTGTTTTTTTTATTTACTCAAAAACGACTTTCACGATTTTGACCAAACTGGGTATTTGATGTATGTATATGCCAAAGATGTGATAGTCAACATTTCATCAAAATTGATCAACCGGAGGGGGGACTTTACTTAATAAATTTTGTAACATTTTCACGTGTTTTTTTATTTACTCAAAAACGGTTTTAACGATTTTGATCAAACTTGGCATTTGATGTATGTATATGCCAAAGATGTGACAGCCAACATTTCATCAAAATTGGTCAAACGGAAGGAGCATTTTATTTCATAATTTTTTTCCAATTTTTACCTTTTTTATCGATTATCTCAAAAACGGCTTTAACTATTTTTATCAAATTCGTTATGTTTAATGAAAATTAGTTGTTAATTAATATCAGGTAAGCTTTATCATTATTAAAATGTTTGAGGGGGCTTAAATGGGGAAGGGGCCTTTTTTGTTTTCCTATAAAGTACCTTTGTTTTAGTTTATATTGAGAAATTAAGTGTCTTTCATCACGCCTAAAAATAAGAAATGGCTAAATATGATATATGAAGAAAATCAAGTAAACATATACAGGAGAAGAAAGATGAATATTCCGTCAACTCATAAAACAACTTGAGCTCACGCATGCGCCGAACGCCTTTAATTACAAACCAATGCGTTATAATTAAAGATGTTCTGTTCATTTGAGAAGTGGCAATTAACAAAACGCATTAATTTCTAATCTAAGTAAGTTGGTAAGTGAAAGTTGTGTGTTGCGCGTACGCACCAGATTTTTTCAACTAGCACCAGATCTTTTATTTTAAATATGCAGCTTTAATAAAAAACATATTGAAATGTTCAGTTTTTACAATTCAAAAGAGCAGTAATTTTTCATGAAGTCTTGTTTTCTAGTTTGTCTTGGAGCACATCAAGTGTAGGGAGTAATTTGAAAATTAAATCTAGGGTTTAAAATTTGAAATTGCAGAAAATTAAAAAAAAAAATGTTTCCCTCATTTTCAGTTTGTACTTAACCGCCTTCCATGTAACGTTCAGAAATTAGATGACCACTTAATATCATTTTGAAGTTTATTAAAGTCTCCAGTTTTTCCAGTAATCAAAACTAAAGGTTGATTCAATGAGTTGACAAGTTATGGTCCCATAAAAATTTCACTGAATTTTTAGCCAACAAGTTTGTAATGCAGGATATTATCAGGCAATAAATATAACTCTTTTTACGACCTAGATAACCAGACTTGATGAAAATTTAATGCTCTTTTGAATTGTAAAAACTAAAAATTACTATTTCCTTTTATTTGAATTGTATAGGAGATTTTCAATGAAAAAGCAACAGCTAGTTTAAAACCGCGATTAATGGAAAAAAGAGGGAAACAGATGTTGGTAGGAAATTTGAAATAGAATCACTATTATTTTTTATCTCCACTTATAATTAGCACCCTGTAAAGTGCGTAAAAACAGTAGACTTATTTGTTTATAGAGAGTGTAGGAACTTCATTAAAGTCATATTCACGAATAGAACTAAATCTACTTTATAATTTGTAAACATTATATGCTTAAATTTATTCTACTATTGTATTTTTCCAAATTATTGGGGGGGGGGAGGGGTCAATACTCAATATCTCCCTGGCGCTATCCATGGACTTAGTTGTTTGTTTTGATCCAAGGGAGAATTTTTCAGTTAATACTTTCAGAGAGTTCAGGGACACGATAGCTATGCATATTCATGTTTATTTATGCAATTGTCGACAGCTATTTATGAATGAAAATTTTGTTTACCACTTGAAAGGCTTGTAGGGGTTCTTGTCAGAAAAGCGAGTTGATTAAGGGGTACTTGACTGAAAATTTGATTGGAAGTCGCTGTTATAAGATATTGGTGATTCTATATATATCTATCTACTTATTCGAAAGTATTTTCTATTAGGAATCGTTACTCCACGACGTTAAGAAAGAAATTTCTTTTGCAGACTCCACTGCAATAAATACCCAGAACTTGTTATGGTTCACTTCTACTAATCCTCCTCCTAAGCGCTATGAGTGTACCTCAATCTAGCGGGTAGAGGTGCCCCCACCACAGGCCGGCTTCACAGGTTCTAGACCGAGCTCAGTTGCTCACCTGACGCCGAGTTGCGAACGTGTATCGATTGTTGTATCGACCGCGATATGGTAATCTGATATCGAACGAATCGAGTGTAGTTGTTTGTTTGTGCCCGAATCATGACTGCTTTCTTGGATCTCCTGTTCTTCGTAGCCTTCGCCCTTCCGCTGATTGTAAGCTTCACATAATATTTTTTAACCTTACATCAATCTTTCTTATCACTTCTACTGATAACCCGTTAGTGAACATTAGTTGGTAAATCCTTTTTAAATAAGTTGAAAGTCATAATTTTCTGTTTTCGTAATCGTGAAGATTTGAAGAAGTTTAACAGGCAATGTCAGCTGATGGTCATTCACGTGGGTAGGGATGTCCTTCGATGAAGGTTGTCAGAGACTTTAATGCTTCCCTTAGCTTTATTTGGTTCACAGAACCACAAAAACTGTTCCTTTTTTTCTTTCTTTTCTTTTTTTCGACGGATCTTGATCATATCAAGTGAAATTGAAGCGATTAATTTAACAGGTAGGTTGCTTATCATTGTGACTAATAAGAAGAGATAAAAAAAGTTTCAAATTATCTGTATAGTAGAAAATGAAAACGAAAATTTAAAGGAATTTTTATCAAGATAAAAAATTTAACTAAATAAATATAAGCAAATAAAAGTACATCCAGTGTACAAGTTATATAGTGTACACGTTAAATCACCAAGAAGGATTTTAAAGAAAAAATCTTCTGGTCAGACAGTATAAATTCAACTTAAGAGAGAAGGAGAGAGAAAAAATTAAATTCATACATTGAGTAATTTTAAAAGAAATTAAATTGATAAGAACGAAAACTAGAATTGAAATAAAATATAAACAATAGTTTTAGTTTTAGATTTATAAAAGTGAAAATATCGCAAGTCGGCATGAAGATGGTAACAACTCAAAATATATCAAATTTGAGTTATGCACACTATTGCGATCAGAATGAAAAGTCATAAAGTGCAAGAATATAGTCACAATATTATTGATGGTTCCGTTCGCGCAAGGCGCAATTTACCATATTCTTTTATTGAGGGAATGATCGTGTTAACGCAGGTAGAGGGCTACCTTTGAGTTACTATTAGTGCCAGTGGTACTAACTTCCCCGTGGTAGAGTATTTGTGATCAAAGACTATTTTCCCTAGTCGTTGATTGTAGATACTTAGTAAAATTGAGAATGCAGTAGAAATTTCATATGCGGGTACCCGAAGAAACAGTTTTTTTGAATTGTACCCATCTTCTTTCCGACGTAGGTACAATACGTCTATATAAACATTAATCGAAAAAAAGAAAATTAAAAACATCTCAGTTACAAAAGTTATTACAGAAAGTTAACTGAGAGATAAAAAAAAAAAAAAAAAATATGGTATATATTCATAAAAATAGCATATTGGTGACAAGCAGATTGGTCCCACTCTTAGACTTTTACCTAGGTTCCTGTCAAAGTTTCTCGATTAATTTTCACGAGAAATTAATTTTAAATTAACAAGTGAAAAAAAAAGTCTACAAATATTGAGACAAAAAGCTTAACGTTGATTAAAAAGAATATAGGTATAGTGTATTTTATATCCAATATTAACCTAGCAATTTCAGCCACCATAACTTTTAACTTTTAATTTATGCTTTAGAATTTCATAAAATTATATAAAAATATCTTTTTTTAAATTTTTACTTAATCCGTTGGTTTAGTTTTTTATTATTATTATTTATTGTGTTACATCTATTGAATGTACCAAAATGCCTGTCCTTCTTCAGCATAGTGTCGATAAAGTTTTGTAACCGTCCTTCGTTTTTATAAATCTCAGTTACATCACTGGGATACAATAAACTCCTACTCAGAAACCTACACTTGAAAGAATGCCCGCACCCATTATAAAAAGAAATCGACGGCTTATTTTTTGTGAAGTTGAATTTTTTAACTAGATCATTTTTTTAATAGTTATTTTCATGGATCATTCTTATGTATGAATATGTCCTTTAATTTATATATATACCAATATTAGACATCTAATCGTTAACTATTATTTTATTATTACTTATGAAATAAGGTTCGAAACGTTGCTATCGTTATGACTGTGACTTAATAAATCGTTACAACTGCTTTTTAGTAGATCTACAGACTTTTCCCTCATTTCCTCATCGAAACGCTGAGGTATCAAGCAACTGATAAATATGATAATATAGATATCAGATATAGATAATATCAACCTCAAAATAAATTTTTCGGTAAAATATATTTTTAAGAAGCCTGAGTATAAAAGAAATAATTTTATTTCAAGAATTATTAGCGTTATTTAGTGCGTTATTAGCTCATATCTAAGGGTATGAGAAAAATAATTTTTAAAAATGGTGTTTCGTTTTTTATAAAAAAAAAAAAAAAAGAAAGTTAAAATGATCTAGTTAAAAAAAAAAAAAGTTGTCTGAAACTGAATGATAACACATTAAATTATTGGTCTTCATGTTAAAATGAATGAATGTGTATCCTTATAATATCTGATGTACCATATTTTTTTTTTTTTTAATAAACTTCTAAATTTTTGTTAGAACATAATACTTCTTACTTGATAAATTTTTATCTAATGTATGAAAGATTGATTATTTCTCTAATACCTAGGGGTATTAGGAAAATAATCATGTTAAATAATTATTTATTAATAAAGTTAAATGTTAACAATGATGTAAGAAAAATAGTGTTTGAAACCAAATAGTATCACGTAAAAATATAACTGTTTTTCGTATATAAATGAATAAATCCGATTCCTTATATTTTTGGATATTTCTATTGTCTTTATTATTATTATTTTAGATATTGTTTTATTGTCTTTAAATAATCTGAGAATGTTTCTTCCTGAAGTTCTTGGGGGTTCTTTTGTTTTCCCTTACAAAGATTTTTTCCGGAGAAAGACACTCCGACGTTTTATAAAGCCTAAGACAGCTGTGAAGAGCGCTGTAGATTTTGCATTGTTGTCCCGATGTCTCCTTATATAACTCTTGGGAAGTGCGAATCATAAATAATGGAACTGCCGTTTCCTTGGCTCCTTCAATGGTGTGAATCCATATAGGGGTTGGAGGTTTTTAAATAAAAACCGGATTAGAAATTGCTATATCATCATTTTATAAAATATTCAATTGTTTTGAAATTCTTTAACAGATTGTAAATCGGATGTCATCGGTAGATCGACTCAGATATCGCGCATTGTTACACGGATGACTTTTATTTTTAAAGTAGGAAGTCTATAGCTTATACTCGTCACCACTATAGATATTTCGATCGTGTTTCCTGATGATTTATTGTCTCTACTTAAGAACGCTATATACTTAAAGCTGAAGTAGGATTTGATTGTTAAAAGCGCTAATTTAAAGAACTTCGGAAAGAAAGCCAGATTAAAATCTTTTTCTATTTCAGACTATTCATTGTGAAATTTGACTAAGATATAACTACAAACGACAAGGAATGGAGCTAAAATAATTAATGTCAATTAATCTGTCAATTAATCAATTAACCTGGCGACCACTGAAACCTGGCGAGTATCCAGTCAATGTATCATTTGCACTTGTATAGTAAATAAAGAGCAGAGACTAAATTTTAAGCGTTCTGGAGTCGAATGTTTCCAGTATTGACAAAAGGGCGCGCAACCAAAATCTAGATGCGGTATTATCTGGAACGTATTGTGGATAAAAACAATTTATATGTAAGCCATATGAAAGATAATTAAAAATACAAAAAATGTCCACGCGGAAGTATCGGGAGTTTTGTACTTTAGTCTGTCATCTCAGCGTGGTTGCTTAAGTTTAATTTCCTTACCTTTTCCTTGAAATTTCGGAGAGTAGTTATTGGATTAAAATCAGGTTTTCATTGAATCATGCGTTAATTTCTTGTAAGAATACCTACCTGGGGGCTACTGATTATGCCCAACGTAATTTGTAATTACTTAATTTCTAGTGTACGCCTTACTTATACACTTACCCATAACGAAGAAACCGCTTCTATGCTTCTTTTTACCCACTTAACAACTGGCTAAATTCGAATTAACGTAAATTCACTAGGATGTTAGATAAATGCACTAGGAACCATTAACTACTCTTACAAAACACAGTAAGCAATAGTATAAAACCATACACCTTGTGATTTAAATAACATCTTTTTTGGAAATCTTAAAGTCAAAAAACCTAAACAAAAAAACAAACTAAAACTGATGAAAATGTCGGTTAAGTTCGTGTTTTTTTGCCTCGTAAGTTTTCAAATTTATTGGTAAAAATAATTTTTAAAAAATTGTTCTTATATTTTTAGTCAAATTTATTTATTTATTTATTGTAAAGGAGACCTTAGATGCTAAAACGCACAAATACATTTCCCCAATTATTAATATTTTCAAATTCATTGCCAATACCGGATTATTGCGACAATGTATAGAATAGTGCACCTGCACCAGGAAGAACAATATATCGTTTTTTTTTTTTTTTTTTTTTAAATTATTTACATAATTTAATTAAATAATATGATAATATAATAATAATAATTAAATAATTATTTTTAAATTTTTATTGGTCTACCAAAATCCTGGGATTAATTTTAGTTTATTCGTTAAGTTAATCAACGTGGGTTAAGAAATACATTAAGGGTAAAGAAAAAAAATAGTTTTGGTTGAGGACAGGGAGGAATTTAACAATTTAAGGGATTGGATTTGGATTTAGGTGATCACTTGATGTTTCGACATTGAGACCTTCAACATAGTTAGTTTCAATTAACTTTGACTATACCATAAAATGGTTATAAGATATTTAAATTTTAATAAAAGCAGTTTTAGTTTTATCAAATGTAGTGGAGTTATTTTTAAATTTATATAAAAAAAAAGGAAACATAATTTTCATGTGATATTTTTTTAGTTTAAGAATCTAAGAATTT
Organism: Aelia acuminata; assembly: GCA_911387785.2. Classification (NCBI taxonomy): domain Eukaryota; kingdom Metazoa; phylum Arthropoda; class Insecta; order Hemiptera; family Pentatomidae; genus Aelia; species Aelia acuminata. Next base: position 58,375,487 of record OU426979.1, read on the forward strand.
ATTGTGCTTTCAAAAATGGCTACCATTAAGTTATTTGTACAATTAGATTTTATGATTGCTTCTCTTTTTATGTTGGAAATGCAAAAATAAAAAAATAGATTTGATAATGGCCGATTGGACGAAACGTGGTCGATGAATTGATAAATAGAAATTACTTAATTGGTAATTATTCATTAAAAAACGAAAAAAGGAATAAAATAAAACTTACCCTTTTAACAGAATTATTGCTTGTTTCGAAAGCATTGTTTTATGATGTACGTTCCCAACTTCACTTACCAAAACACACTATGGAGTCGACTACATGCAGGTTTTAATGGAAAACAATATCAATCGAATCGCAAATTTAAACGATTCCGAGAACACCTTCCAGTTTCATCCAGTCCACTTTGGTATTCTTTCGTTAGCCTACTTCGCCGTGGGAATCGGACTGAATCAGCGCTAAGTTGAAGAAATCCTGCTCTGAGGAATGTGTTTCTGAGAGCGAATTCCTGTATCAGCTTCAGGCCCAATAAATAATCATTTTTTAAAGTAAAAAATTGTCACTTATCAGCGATCGATTATATTTTTACATGGATTCCTCCTCAAAGTCGAATTGTTCGAAGCTTTAAATTCCCTCTCCTTCATCAATTCGTTTCTGCCGAGTCAAAAGAAAACTTAACCTGCCAGATTTGGAATGAGGTTACGTCTGATTACGCTACAAGGCTGCGCTCAAGGGTATTTGAAGCCAATAGACTTGAATTATCGGAAACGTTCTCTTAATTAACAATATTTAAAATGCTTTTACGTTTCTGAATTAAATAAGGTCTGATGGTCGAGATTAATGAATCAATTTTTTTTTTTTTACATATATATGTCATTTATATAATACTATCTCTTTGCGATGAAAAACTCCCAATCTAAGAAATAATTCTATGAAATATTTCCGGAAAAAGCGTTAAAGTCATTTAGTCCTTTTCGACTTTTTCTTATTTTTGGCTGTTAAATAAGAAAGTTACACAACAAAAAATTATTTTTGAATCCGGCTCTATATCCATAAATCTGATTTTTAGAAGATCATTGTTAATTTTATATTTCTGTTGACATACCACAAAAAATAGTGGTCTTTGAAATGATCTTCATGCAACATGTGTTATGGTTTTGGTGTGAAAGTAGCTCTATTACAGATTGTTCCATAGTACTTTTTTATTTTAATGATGATGTTTGCCGTGCAATATTTTAGATTACGCCGACAGTATATTGAAAAAAGACGAATTAGGAATGAATGGGAAAGAAAATGATTCATTCGAAAAAATATTCTTGCACTTAAATGGAAATATAGCAATCTTGTTAGAAGCGAAAATGACAGCTGCTTCTTGTTTAGCTTTTGTCATGTTTTAATGAAATCATTAAACTTTAGCCACAATTTCTAACTCTTGCGGATTGATAAATTATGAAATACAATTCATATTATTAAGGTAGGGAAAAACCACGCGAATTCTATTGATTAGTGGTAGAGATTTGAATTACTTAATTATGAAAATGAAATTATTCGATTACTAACGAAAAAAACGACTAATATTGTGCTAACGTATATGCTACAAATGTTGTCTTTACAGATAAAAAATTATCATAAATAAGAATGAAAATTGAATTTGAAATTTGCTTTCTTATCTAGTACCAGAAAGTGCAGTCAGCTTCTAAGTAATGACTACTCCTAACAAAAGAAAATTGAGCGTAGTACTAAAAATAAAATAATTTTTTTTTTACTTTAATTATTAATCCGCACCTGTCAGCAAGGTGCTGACAATCAGCGAATGAGATGGTGGTAACAGGTTATAATGACATGTCAGGCATGAGGAGGGAAAGCACCCAGCAGTACCCCCTTCCTGGCTTGAGTCAATTACCTCGGTTGTCTAAGAGAGCAGATCTCTCATCCAGCGCCTTTTTAGTCTTCTCTTACCCATGCTTATGTCAGCCATATTACTGATTAAAGTATTTGGATGTCCGTTTAAGTTAGTAAAAAAACGTTTGTATATCGTCGTTATGTGCTGGTTGACTGTTACTACATGGAGGTCTGTATGTAAAGTTTTGTTAGTCACGTACCAAGGTGCTTTTGTATTGAGTCGTAACAATTTTGATTGAAACGTTTGAAGTTTTTGTAAGTGAGTCTTTTTAGCAATGCCGAATATCTGTGAGGAATATGTCCATATGGATTTGAGTAAGTAAGAGTACGTATTTAGTTTACTTTAATTTTAATTTTTATACAATACAAATTAAAATGCTGCCTCACCACAACTGGGCCTTAATTCAAATTAAATGTCTATCACTAAGAAAATTCGATGCGTATGAGGATTTTCTTAAAATATTACATACACTATTTCGTAACTTTATCGATATTGGCACCAAACGGTAGCCCAATAGTTATTAATGGATTTTTTTTAATTAATTATTAGAACTTCCTGGATAGAAACCACTAGTAATTTTTATTAGTCAACTAATACAATTATACAAAATAAAAAGTTGCGCAATTAAGGTATATTAATGACTATAACGCAACAAACCTGTGTGATTGTATAATTAAACAGTTATTAAAATAGCCGCGTACTCAAGTGAAATCAAAGGTTGTAGGCATCCTTTCGAACCTCATCAAACTCGTTACAAATGATCGTGTTGCAGCTCGCTGGCGGTAGAAATTTCCCTCAAGAATTCGTTTTAATAACAGTCCGATCTGGTTGCTGGAATCTTATAAGCATTTCCGCATGCGCAGTCATTGAAGACCTATCGCAAATAACACAGTTTACGGTATCGGCGCAAATGATCCTCCCGCACGATAGGGAGAATCCTGTGTTTAGCTCATCTGGAGAGGTACAGCAGAGGGGAAGTAGTATAACTGATAGATCGGGGGCAATGCGAGGAAAACAGAACATTCCGCATAACGGGCGATATACTTTGGGTTTGATGTTCGCCTTTCTACCGACAAAGAGGATGCCATGTTTTATGAGCCTCTCAGAATCTAAAAGACAAAGATTGTATACCTCTTGGCCATCATAATAATATAACGGGTGTATGGTCTATGTCATCGGGCTTTCACAACGTTTCAAGCCCCAAATCATATTTGATCTTTTTCTTTATTATACGGTGTTCAGACGAAAAATACTTTTCAAGGTTAAATTGATTAGCAAGTGGAATAAATTGTAGGCATTCATCTATGTTTTCGGCAACCGGATTTTGTTTTTAACTATCGGCCTACAGGTGTGGTTGACTTGTGGTAAAAATTAAATTAAAGTTTTAGACGCATTCTATTTTTTTTTTTCAAAACGCACTGCACAACAGCTTAACCCCGAAGATTTGTAACCATATTAACCAGAAGATGCAAACGTTTATAAATTTTGATTTCCCTTTCGTAATTGTGGAACAACTATATATTAGTAACTACTTTTTTTTTCTTTTTTTTTCCGAAAATACTTGCCAATATTTTTAAATGAAAGTCGGGAAAAAAGAAATGTATGATTTATATTGACGAGGCGATGTAAAAATAAAAAGTTGTTAAGAATTCAAGAGCTGGATTCTAAAATATTCTAAAACAACCAATCAATATTGAAGATAACGAAATAATATTTTTGCGTCCTTTCAACGATGTTTTAATAGCTATAAAATAAATTTTTATAATATAATGACGTGTTATCTGAAAACCTCGTTATATTGGACTCTCTCTAAACTTAGTTCTGAATAAATGCATTTTAGATTTCATGAAAAAATAAATTCTCTTGGAAAGGTTAATGCATTTGTAAAACGAAATAAAATAATATAAATGATTCAAATATTTCAATAATATTGACAAGAAATAAGAACAAAGACATTTTATATTGGCAATAAATTACATCCAATAATTAAAAAAACAAAAAACAATATTTGATAAAATAAAGAACTGATAACAAATTACTGTATAAATATAAATAATAACAAGTATTTAACAAAAACAACTTATATTATTCAAACATAAAAAAAGTAAACATTCTTTTCAAAAGAGAGGATTGCAAAAAAATATAAACAAGCAGTTGACATAAAGGATAAAGTACAAACAATTAATAGAAAAAATACAATGAAACTCAGAAAGGCAATTATTGTTAAATTTTAATATTGTTATTTCATAAAATATTATTGTGCTCTAAATTATTTCCTTAACAGTCATAAATTTAACATCTCTTAATCAATATTGCATATCTCTGTTTTTTATTACAATTTTATTTATTGAATAAATCTTTACGCGATCTCAACTGAATCCCCTTTAATTAAAAGGATTTAATATTTTTGGACTTGTTCTGTTAATTTCATTATTGGGTTATAAGAGGAATGAAACATTCACTCCATTTAACAACGTTATTTTTAAAAAATCGTCAAGTTTTAGTTATGACTGAATGAGGTGAAAGAGTAATATATCCTTGCAAGTTAGTTAAATTTTGAACTTCTTCTCCTTATAAACTTTAAATTCACTCTCAAGAAAAATTAAAATTGAACTTATGCCGTCTGTTTTTTTTTTTTTTTTTTTTTACTGAAACATATATGCTTTAGAGAAACTAAAACTAATATGATGACTTGAGATTTATGACTTATGTACCTAAGGTCTTATTGCTGTGGTAAACAACTTTTTTTTATTTTATTTTTTTTTATTTAAGGCATCAACCACTTGGGTCATCATCGCCCTTTATTTCAAATTTCCGTTTATATTTTATGATATAGTTCTGTTAATTCTAGAAAGTCTGTTACGCTGTCTTGCAGTATACTGTATAAGTCATTTGGTATGTCTAAGAGTGCTCTGTATTCTTCGTAGGCCCTGCATTCCGTCAAAATATGCTTCACTGTCAGCGGACATCCACAAGCCTGACAGTCGGTAGGGTCTTCGCGTGCCATTAGGTGTCCATGTGTCAAGCGCATATGCCCTACGCGAAGACGCGTTAAGTTACTTCCTCTCTGCGCATATTCCATGGTAAACCACTTTAAAATACCACATGCTACATTTATATATCATATCATGAATCAGTGCGTAATAGAAGTCCAAAAGACAATATTCACATCTTCAGTTATAGGAAGTGTATAAGGATCTGTTATGTGACTCGAATAGAAAAGACACGATTGGGATGAGATACGAAGCGTCCAGGGCTGCACTTGGTAGGAAGGCTCCCAACATTAACATTCCCGGAGGTGGCTCCTGATTCAGCTAGCCTAAGGTCCCAGCCTTCGAAGACTTCACTTCAATAGCTAGTTCCCAGCACTTAGTCACTCCTTTGTCATTTAATGGTTGTGTGAGGGAATGGACCATTAACTTCAGCGCTGGAGTCATCGTGCCCCTTGCTATTTAAAATAATTAAAACTAAATTACTGAATTTTTTAATTATCTAATTCAACTAACTGAAAGTTTTTCTCAGTCATGAGAAACTCAACAACCTTAAAATCATGGAAAAACGAACTTTTTTTCCGAAGAAAGTGCTGTACAATAAAAGTATGCTGTGTTCCTTATAAGATTTGTTGTTAGTACATCTCCAAATCTATGTTTCCAAATTTATGGCCATGAATGGAGCTATTACATCTGCACTTTATTATTTATCCGATAAGGCATATCGTTCACCATCTATTATATGGTTTCAATCGTAAATAATAGTTATTTGAACTTCGAAAACGATTAACATCCTACCGCCTATATCATATACTAGACCTATCTGATGGGTGTGCACAGAGGATCTAAGGATTACACGCTTATAAAAAAATTAAATTAAAGGACTGTACTCTCATACTTCTATTTTTTCGTGATTTCACTCCTGGTAGTGAAATGGAGGGACATAGTAACTAAAGATTTGACTGTAAAAGGACTACCTCGGAGACTAGATGGTACCGAAAGTTGAGAGTGTTTGACTCGTAGTGTTTGTCTTGCCTCCGAAGAAGATGGGAGTACCATAAGGAGGTGGGAATGATGGGACAAATCCTCCCCAGAATAGACAAAGTTAAAATAATATTCCTACAAATAAGAAATTTCATACTTTCAGAAATGTCCACTACCCAAAAATCCACGTGAGATAGATTGTTATGGTATAAAAGTTCAACATTGAAAGAACTGATTGTGAAAGACAAGACAAAAAAACCCTTTAAAATACTTATAATACTAATAATAATAAAAGAAGATTTCATAAGAATTTTTTATTAAGAAGGTTTCAATAGCATTTTTTGGAGCTGGTTGGTCTGGTGAATCCAAGCGATTCACATGAAATAATTTTCAAACATAGGTAAGGACCTAAGTTTGAAAATATTACCTAATTAATAAGAAGATAGGACAACCTTTATTCTATACCTTAATGATCTAAAATATAGATAAGCATTCTTCAACAAAAAACTGCGGTATTTAAATATTTCAATATCATTGTTGTAGGTTAGTACATAAATCCTCCAATACTTGCTAATACATAGCATGTGACCTTCTGAAATAAAGTATCTAATGTGTTATTATAACTAATGGATAAATCTAAACATAATTACTTTAATTAATCCAATCTTAAATTGTGGCTGACCACCAATTTTAAATAATTTATTTTTTGAAGAGAAAAGATTCGGCTCCGCCGGGAGTCGAACCCGGGTCTCCTGCGTTACATGCGAGGATGCTAACCGCTACACCACAGAGCTCGGCTCAAGGCAGAGCAAATCCTTCCTCTTCACTGATACCTACTCCCCCTATCTCACAAGTTTTGCGAGTAGTAGCGGGAGGTGGACAACTTTTGTCCAATTTATGATATTTATTGACATAAGTCAACTTTTTAAATTATTTTAATTAATCCAATCTTAAATTGTGGCTGACCACCAATTTTAAATTATTTTTAAATAATTTATTTTTTGAAGAGAAAAGATTCGGCTCCGCCGGGAGTCGAACCCGGGTCTCCTGCGTTACATGCGAGGATGCTAACCGCTACACCACAGAGCTCGGCTCAAGGCAGAGCAAATCAGTGAAGTGACAGAGTAGGTATCAGTGAAGAGGAAGGATTTGCTCTGCCTTTTATTTTTAATTATTTTAAAAATTATTTTACAGATAACCCCGTACATTTCCAATAACTCCAAAGCGGAAGACTAGGAGAAACTCAGGGGTCAGCTTGAACTGAATGGGTAAGTCGTGAGGAAGAAGAGATGAGAACATGATCTTAAGCGGGTCGGCTCTTCCACGGCCCCTTTGATTTATTAGACCGGGAGGAATCCCGCTAGGCAAGCAACACACATTTTATTTTAATAAAATTCGATTATCTTTTGTCCTTAAAATCAGAAGAAAGAATAGTTGGAAAAGAGAAGTGGGTTTTGTGACTACGGTTCTTCTCAATCATTTCGGAATGCCGATCACCTTCCCCGATCCACGAAAACGGGTAAAGGCAAAACCACAGATAACGGATTGGTTGGGAAGGCGAAGACAGAAATGATTGGGATCCGAATGAGCTGATGGATGATTGTTGCCGCAGGTCAGCGAGCTAACGGGCTCCCCTTGCACTCCTTCCACTTGATCCAAATTAGTTGGTTATTAAACCGGTCCAATTATTCCCTAACAGTTTTATTTTTGGTTAATTGGGGTAATATAAACCCTCTATTTGGCCAGCAGTGTATTTTCATTTTTGCTGCTCAAACATTGTTTGAGATCCAAAGATATTGGAGTGGTATGAATACAGTTACTTATTCATTAGTATAAAAAATCAAAATGTATAGATAGCAGGTAGGCGGTTTTTTATATATTGAGTCTCAATAAAATTACCACTGTACGATCTATCAGCTAAATTATATTTTTAACATTCTGTAATACTTTTCAGCGTCCAGTGCCATATTCATCTTAAAATCATAGGAAAAGTTCGGAAATACAAATCCTAAAATTAATCATGATAATTAGTTATTTCAAAATTATTTTTAAGATAATAAAGTAAGATCGTCCTAAACGTTTAAAAAAATTCGATCAAAGCTAAAATCGATCAAAGCTAATTTACAATATGAACACGTTGGTAAAATATTATAATTAAGTAATTATACATTTTAATATTAAATAACTTTCGGAATACAATTAAATATTATTATTCTTGATGTCCGTAAAAGTCTATTCGCCTCAATAATTATACCCTCAAATATTTATTATTTGGTAGTTTTTGTTCTGAAATGAGACTAGTTAAATAAATGGTGGGTTGTGAACCAGACTTCAAATAAACAGTAGATTCCTTTAAACAGAAATATAATACAACCAAATATTTATCAGAACTCATCTTACATTTTAATTATTGTTTATTGCTTTTATTTTTATTTTTCAGGAGTGTAATATTTCGCAGTTTTTAAAAGGCCTCTTTGTTCTTTATTTTTATCTGATTATTTAACTTGAGGTAATTAACTTCAATTACCTATAGGATTACGATTGGCGATTAATTTTTAAAAAGTATACAAATATCAAAACACTAGCAGTTCGAATTTCGAAAAAGGTCTATAACTTAATGATAGTATCCGGAGACCAAAGCATGTTAAAAAATACTTTATATCATGAGATTTAATTTATTAATTACTGTATTATTATCCAATGACATCAATTATCTATATTATTGTACCCAACTAGGTGTTGTACTTTCATCATAAATTTATTTATTATCGTTTAAGGAGTCTAATTATCGTTGAAAATAAAATATTTCGTAGTGCTTTTTTATCCTACTACGAGCTGGAATAAGTAATTACAGATCATTATTGGGTTAATGTTATGCTTTTCTCTTTTTTTCAATTACTTTTTTCCCATTGGTCTTATTTGATAAAAAAAAAAGTTTTCGTGGGAAATGATTTCGAAAATCGATTTCTAATACCCAAACAACTTATTCTTAAATATTCAGTAAAAGCGGGCTCTTTTGATTCACATAGCAGACAGACACACTTCAATTTCTTCCTTTACGATAAAGACATGTCAGAATTTACAAAAATTAATTTTGGAAAGATATTAATATTGTACCATCCTACGTCGACACTTTATCGGTCAAGTCCTCAAAGTTTCATTATATTAAAGCTGTTCCATATTTCATAGACATTGGCTTAAGGATCATTTTTTAAAATTGTATTTGATCATGGTAATCAAGAAAATATATTTCAAGTTTTGCCAACTTCAAAGGAAAACAAATAACTATTAAGTTGGTATTTGAATAAAAATCATCCACTCTCCAGAGACATTTCCGTTGAACATCTTTGTTAAAAAATATCTAGGCGCATTTAAAAACAATTTCCGGGAAAGCCACCGAATTGTATCGAATTAAAGATTGGTACTCCGATGGACAAGTAGAGCGGAAAGGGGAGTCGATGTAGTTCTACCAACCTTCTACAAACAGCCTTTAAAAATATCTAGTCGTTTCCAAAACCTTGTGTACAGGCAAAAAAAACAAAACAAAAAAACATTGTTCTACTGATTCAAGCTGCAAAAGAGCGTTTTTAAGTTGTAAGTGTTCGCAGGAATCGAAACCACTTAGTTACTTCTAATTATGTTAACTAACTCATTGGCTGTAAACTTTCTTGCTTCTGGTAACTACAGAAGTTTGTTTTGGGAAGTGGTGAAAATGAATGCTTGCTTAATAGCTTAACTTAATATCTTCATGATCACAATGATAAAATATAATTTAAGAAACAAAAACTTATGATACTTTTAATGAAATATCTGGTACAGTTAATAAAAGGAAACTTTGAGGTCTTACAGAAACTCAACAGTCGGTCAGTATTTTTGTCCGCTTATTAACTGAAAGCCCGCTTAAGTACTTCATCGAATAAAAGGTTTTTTGCCTGAGAAATCGATACCTGTTATTCCACAGAAGAAGAAAAAAAATGTTTTGTTCAAAACAACAAGCAGAACAGTGGGAAAAAAGTAAATAAAAAAAGAGACGTTAAATTATATTATTATACAATTTATAGTATCCTTTGCCCTATTGAAGATGACATTGCATTAGATGCCTGGTAGACGTAGTTTCTATTAATTGGAAATCATATAAGAAAAAAATTAATATGGATATTTATTTGGTGAAGGGTTTAGAATCGAAGAGTTTAAGAAAAAGTTATGTTTGAAAAAAACTGAATGGAATGATTAAAACATAAAAAATAATGCGTTACCAGGAGCCACGAATAGTGAAAATACGGTTTTACTAAACACTTTCCACGTACAAGAAAAGTAGAAATTCACACATAGGGGAGAACAAAGCCCTAAGATAAGAAAAGTTCTTCAAATATTAGGACTGAAGAAAATGAGGGGCCACATAATGTAGCATTTCCTATGCTAAATATTAGTATAACTGAGATTCAAGCATCAAGATCGAGTGCAAAGTTGTTGGGATAAATTGAAATAAAAATTGAAACTGTTTACACTATTAAGGTGTTAGATCCGATGATTCTAAGGTTCAGGATTTGACGGAGTTCGCTGGAAGGAGTAATGAATGAAAGCATTGTTGGTCTTTTCTGAATTGAACCTTTGTGTTTGAGAAGTCTTCATCGTCACTTACAAATCTGAATTTATTCAACTATTGAATAGCTACATTAATTAATAAAAGAAAAGAAAATATTTTGCTTCAGAAACTGTGATATTTTAAGAAAAGAACGGTCAAATCCAAGGGAATTAACGTGACAGTTAATATTAATACAGAATTTCCAAACTATTATCATGTTTTTTAAAGAGTTATAGTTACATTTTTTTCTTAATTTAATTCCATAATAAATCGTGCTACAGAAGACTCGTGCATATAAGCACAAATATTTGATATTTGAGTAATTTTAGTAGATGTATGTACTTTTATTATTTAAAATGGAATTATGATGCAGGACAAACAGATAGATAGGACTTGAGAATTCCTGGAAATATTGTAATATTAATATTTCCTTGTATATATTGTAATATTATATATTTAATAAATATATAATATTTATATTTTAATATAATATTAGCAATAGCTTCAAGTTACGAGGCTACAGTGCGACCTCAATGTGGGGGCCGCTTACCGACTGACTAATCGACTAACCCTTTATGTCATCCTCACCACGGACGATTTGGTTTGATTTTATTCCAAGCTCAAGGGAAAAATCTTGAATACTGATTTAGTTTACAATTTGGCTAACAAATATATCTGTTAGTACAAAACCCGGCTATGACTAATTGATAATATATTAATTTTATTATCTCTGACATGGTCTCGATACATTTAGATTCAATGCCTACCTTGCTACCTTGCTAGATTATTGGCGGTACTAAAATTTCGCCTATGTGTCATTGGCCTAAAAACTGATTTGATCAAAATGCCTTTTTCTTATCAGATAAGATAGTTTTGGGTACAAACCAGGAAAATCTATCCGTGACATCACTAAATTCGTTTTTTCTCGGTAATGTTTTACTTACTTATATATTCCCTAGTAATCTATACTCCATTTATTTTCCTTATCCATTCTGAACTCTGTTCTGTGTCTATCGCAATAATTTCTAACAAGGTTCAATATTGCTTTGAGTGATGAATTGCTACAGCTATTCTTTATTATTGTCATATTATATTAGACAAAACTATCAAGATATATTCAATATCTCTTTTTCCCTACAGGAAGAATATATTTTTAAATATATTCGGTATTGAAATACATTACATTCAATATAATGATGTGCATGCCATATTGATATTAGTATAGTGATTGCATGTACTCATTTCTTCTCCTCACCAAGTTTAATGGACTCTATTAAGTTGATGTCCCGACCCTTGGATTTTTTCTCACAAATAAACATGGTGACAGTTACCCCGACCCAGCGGACGGTAGGACCCGATCAGCGGACCCGGGGCTATTAACGGTTGTTAATGGCTGCCCAAAGGCATGTGGATGTCTTCAACAAGGAAACGTGTTGGGTGGGAACCAGTCCACGGTCACTAACCGGAGTACTTTCTCCCACTTGGGAAATGGACAATTAGACTAATAGTTACCATCACTGGTACAACGTATGGGTACCCCTTTCATCAACCTGGATTTGCATAAAATAAGGAGCAATCGGCCATTAACTTCGTTTGGCTTCATTGTGAACATTTACTGTTACCCTTGTCCTATAAACGTCCGGACTGATTGGAGTATTGATTGATTAGCATTGAATCGAGATCGCATAGTTAAGTTCCGTAACTTACAGATCGTTCAATTCCAGTTATTTAGAAAGTTGCTAAAATCCTTTTACGAGTATGATCCAAATTTTCTTTTTTCTTTAGGTTTCAAAATTGTATTCTGGGAGGGTAAAGATTTATGGCAGATGCTTCCTTAGAACACAACCCTAAAAAGATTGCAGGAACTCACTTAAATACGAGGCTTGACCTTATTTCCGAGGGAATCGATTAAAGGAAGTATTACACAGTTTAGTTCCTATTCCTTGAAATTATATGGGAATAAATTACATTCCAATGAAATAAAACTGAACCATTTAGCAATACCAGGTGAAAAAAAGGATTAATCTCGTTAATGGGTATAAGCAACATTTAGCACCTTTATTGGGTGATTTTTTCTATTGGTACGCCAGTTCCTTTTCAATGATCGCTTCAGTGATTCAGTGATCGGTTATGAATAGGAAATGATTTTTCTACGCTGGACAGAAGGATAAGAAAGAAATCGGTACGCAAAGATCGATTCCTTACTCGTATGTATTTAAAGGCAGAGGTGCCGTAATGAAGATTTATTCGAAAGAACAATGACAGACATTATTGATTATTGGTCTCCAGAGTAAGCCCGATTACATTAATATATTGAAAAATAAATATTTATATTTCTTTGTAACCTATACTAATGTTTATATCTGAGTTTTTTGGATAAGTTTCATTTGAGTAGGGATTTGTACCTCTGTGAACTTTACTCTAAAGATTATTCCTCTAAACAACTATATCAGACTCATGTCAGCGGTATTAAAAAAAAACAACGACGATATTGATTACTTTTGTTATTATTATTATATCATAATCTATCACAATTTTTTTTATAGTATTTTTATTTTAATTATAATTAGTGTTCTAAGTTGGTTGGTTGTCGTTCATATGAAGACGTAAAGCCAGTCGGTCATCAAAAGAGCCGTAAAAAACAAAATTATATTTATAAGCAATTGCATTAAATATTTCTACTATGAACGAAACAGCGATTATTTTTCTGTATTAAGACGAAAAAAGAAAGAATGGCTGGATCTTATTATGTAACAATGTTATTTATTCCCATAAATATTTGATTTCCAAACTATTGGAATTGTACTTTTCCTTTCAAGAGCTCGGTCCACTTTCGAACTTGGGAGAGCCGGGAAGACGCAGCGTTACGAAATGACATACATGCAACAAGTAGGTCTGGTCCGGCTGCTCATTTAAATGTGAACGGGAAGTTTTTCTTATCGGAGAGGCCTTTCAAATTATGTTGGTTGTTGTAATATATTTAAGGCTGGATATTATCGAGATGGTTACATAAATCTGATATATTTTTATAATTTTAGAGCCGATATATTTATTTCTTAACTTGCATAAGGAGAAGAGCCTTTAAAGCGTTATATTATAATATAAATTTGTTTGAAAAAGTTATGATTCTTTCTTCATTTCTAAAAAAATTAAATAAAAAGTTAAATTGATATATATATATACAATTTATAACAGTATTATGATTTTTCATTATTTAATAAAATCGGTTTTATTCCATTTAAAATCGACAGGCTTGCCGTCCGCATCAGTTTGCAGGATTTTTTTTTTATATAAAACCTAATCTAAGATATTGTTTTTTTTTAATAATAACAATAAAACTTTTTATTGATATTATTACATGCTATCTCATTTCGACACATTGGTAATATTGTTAATTGAGCACATTCATACTTTATTTACAAAAATTATAAATAAATAAAAATATGAAAAATAAAATAAAATAATCAAATCAAGTAAAGGAAAAATTCATCTTTATCACATTCATACGCTATTTAAAATCAGACTGGAGAACCCGGAGGCAGGCTTTCCTCACTACGGGGGAGGGAAAAGCAAGCCTCAAGAGCTTAAGATATTGTAATGTAAAACAAAATTATACGGCTAATTATGTTTCATTGAAAGAGAGTTCTAGACTTTTCTGGAACCATTACACTCATGTTAAGTAATCACATGTTTGAATGATCTAGGCCTTTCTGGGATGTTCCATTCCGGACTAAATATAAGAAGCAATGGACTAGGGGCTTAATCTTGCCTCGAAGCATAGGGTTACTTTCGAGTCTCTGTTAGTAGTTACTGCTTTGTAACTTAGTTGCTAATAATTAGTTTGACCTTTTTGTGTAATCATTTTACGCTAATCAAATTATTGAAACTCACATTTGTTCCACACTATTTATACTTTATTATAAAATGTGTTTCGTATCTATTGATTGATTTCAAGGGAAATCAAAAGAAGTATAACTTTTTGATCCATCTAAATAAATTTTAGCATCTGAAATCACAGAAAAAACAACGAAATCGATAATAATAATAATAAAATAATGACGGCGTAACAAACCCGAAGGTTCCATGCCTACACCACAACTCGCTCTCTGCACACCTCTATCCACCGACCGCCATCCAAACGCAACTTCGACAGATCTGGCTTAAGGTAATCCTCCCACCTCCTTCTTCTACCCATCGGACTTTTCCCATTCGGTACCACTCTTATTAATCTTTTCGGAATTTGTTCTCTACTAAGTTTCGCAAGTTTACATGCCCATTTTATTCGTCTCGCTGATATCACGTCAATTATATTTAGTGGATACAGTTCACTCACTTTGGCGTTGTATAAGTGTCTAAATTCTCCGGTTGAATCATCTCTGTTTGGTCCAAATATTATATAGCAGTACTTCATGTTCAAAAACCCTAAGCCGGTGCTCATCTCCCAATGTCAACGACCACGTTTGCATCCGTAAAGGATCGTTGAAAGAATAATAGTTTTGAAAATCACAAATTTTAAGTTTCGGGACAGAAGGCGCAAGCTAAGCAATTTCGCTACTGAACAAAATCGAAACTATTGTTTAGCGAAATCGATACTATTATTTAAGAATTTCTTTTGTAACCAATATGACTTACGAGTTCAGGCTTCGAATGATCCATCTTATTTCTTAAAACGTCATCACTTCTGCACAAGCACCGGAGACATTGGCGGATCCTTTGGAAGTTGTGGGAAAGGAACATAATCAGATCGAAATGAAGGGCTGTGGGGATGCAGCCCCCCTTTTAGGACTGTAGCCCCTCCCTTTACAATCGGCTGCATCCGCCCATGACTGGATATAAAATTTTGAAACAGTGATATTTATCACAACAGAAGAGGTGAGGGGAAGGGAAAGACTTGTATTTGTACAACAACCAACCGAATTATGGCCTAAGACCTGAAGGATACGTGAATCTTCTGAAAGATCTGTTTATAAAGGAGTGGGAATTCCACATTCATAAAATTGATTTATGCTAGCTTTTGGGTCAAACTACGAGGCAAGGGCTTCCGTAAGATGTCTAGGCGCCCTCCCTAGGTAGGTTGAAACTCCTATGACGGTGGTAAGGGGGGTCGTGGTCTATGTAAGGCTCAATTAATTTTTCAAATAAAACTTGATATTTGATAATTATTTAATAAAAGAATGAATATGAATTAATTTAATTTGTAATTTTGTTTCTCATAATTCCTGGGGGGGGGGGGGTGCCACCTTTGCGGACGCCCATGCATCTAGGTCAATTAATATGTTGGCCGGTCAACTAATAATAATGGGGTCTTGTCGCTGTTGCGGGGCGTCAAAAATATATCCACACGGGGCCCAGAGATTTTCCTAGGTACGCCACTGCCAAGAACCAGCACTTCCATATTTACAAATCCATTCAATCTATAACCCTCTAAGGGTTATATTATCGGTTTTCAATATCAAAACTGGACCTTTATTTTTCGATTTTCCGCTTATAATGAGATTGTAATTAAGCCAGCATGATGTTGAATTAATCTACTTACTGTCCAGACCTTCTTTCCATAATACACACCTTTTTTTTTCTCTTTCTATAGCTGCCCTTCGACAAAGTATCTATCCAAAGTACGAAGCATGGCTATAGGTTTCCCCTCTTGTCCCAGCTAATGAGGTAGAAGGTTCGACTCTTTCTTTTTCCATCCATTGTAACGTACAATGTGTTCTATTATGGTCTTCCATGAATACGTTGTAGGAGTTAACGACCTTCGAGAATGTCACTTATTAAGCACTGTAGGTACCTAAAATAGAAATAGAAATGTAATTATTAAATTATTAAATAACTAATTACCCAAAAAGTATTGTTCATTAAAAAAAAATATATGGAGTTACTAAATATATTTAATTTAGAAAATCTATAAGTATGGACCAGATTACGTTAACAATTAACAGAAATTGAATCTAACTGTCGGAGTGGTCCACAAGCTGCAGAAAGTCAAGGAGAGAGGAGGTTATGCTATGCTGACTTAGGTTTGTTTACTGCCAATTCACTCATGGGTATCTTTTAAGAGACCACAACGCGCCCACCTACAAAGAATCTGACTACGTCCGTCAAAAACCAGCTAAAATAATGTTCAAATACAAAAAACATTGTGAAAAAACGTGCCTAATATGAAAAAATAGTCCCAACTTTGTTTAGATTCCGAGAAAAATAAAATAAAATGCTTCCACAGAATATAAATGATCATTAGACACCAATGCACCCCTCGGGTCAAGGCGGTATAATTAAGAAAATATATAAGTCCTTTAAATTTAGAATTTATTTTCCCTCCTTTAAATTAGATTATCCTATAACCATTCCGTGGTTTATATTGATATTATTTCATATTACAACGCGGTCATTCCTTAATAATGCGATCATATTTACAATTATTACGTCAAGATTGCATGGGCCACGGATTTATTTGTTGCATTATTTTTGTAATTTCTTCATTTAGTATCGGCTAAATTTTTATTATTTAAAAGCAGAAAATCTTCCTAGATAGAGTTATTGAATTGGATGAATTTGATTTGTTTCTTACGTGGTACTTACGATGCAAACATTTTGTAATCAGAATGTTACTTGTATGAGCGACTCAGTTTCGACTGAGTTTTCGATACTTCGATACGAGCCCCTGCCAAATTTACTAATACTAGATGTTTCTATATAAATAGTTTTACTTTTATTAGCTGTCACATGCTTATCCATAAAAAAAAAAAAAAAAAAAAAAAAAAAAAAAAAAAAAAAAAAAAAAAAAAAAAAAAAAAAAAAAAAAAAAAAAAAAAACTGATCAGATAATTTATCTTAAAAGGCAGAAAGGAGTTATCCTGCTGAACTTCGTATCATTTCTTGTTTTCCTTGTTCTTCAAGTTCCTACTTGATCCATATCATTTGGACCTGACAGTTTGAGATGTTTCGTGTGCGTTTAATAACTATTGCCATATAGAAGGTCTGATATGAACGTAAGTTTAAGAATAAAATATTTCAAGTATTCTTTTTTAACTGATTTGGATATATGTATATGAAGAAGAGGTCCTAATGAGTGTAAGCCAGGAAATAAATTCTTAAGTTGTATTTTCCATTTCTTAAAAGAAGTATTGGTCTTAGTCTTTGGATTTTTATTTATTTTTTATTCCCTGTTCAAGGCTGCTGACTAGGGCTCAAATTTATGGAAAATCTTAATTTTAGAAGATTTGTCTTTCACTATGAACCCTTGTACCCAAGCACTTTGTGTAGGCAACATGCTAGTATTTTAATCAGCAATGTGGAATACCTCTCCTTCTCTACCCGACCTCTGCAAAGCATTTGCAAAGGGTGTGGTATAGGCAACAAAAAATCGGTTCGCCCGCTTCCCGAAAGCCCTCTCAATCACCAGCTAAGATTTTCACAATGGAAACGTTGCAGAAATGTGATTGTTCTCGTTGGCAATTTGGAACGGTTGCTTATTTTTAGCTTCGGTGATTTTTGTCATCAGGATTATTCGGAGAGCAATGATTCTGCAATGGTCTCATTTTGTTCTACAGTTATTCAAAACAGGATCTGTATTGTTCTCGGATCTAATTTGTTTCTTTTATCGCAGTCGATGTCATTACCAGTCATTGTCCGATGAAACGATAGCTTTTGTTTTGTTTTTTTCCATCTGCGAAATTCCATTCTAATTGCTCGTGGTGTCTGCCACTTCTTAAGGTGCGTCATAATGAGAAGGATACAAGTAATAAATCTTATCTCGGGAATAGAATAATTGAGTCCTTGTTATTGTCTAGACATTATAAAATCATCGTAGCAGTTGTTTTGGTTTTGGCATTGATTTATTCACTAGCAAATTGGTATCTTTTTCAGAACTCTCAATAAAAAATAAAACAACTGTTAATCGTTAATAATGTTTTTCCGTTGGTTAATTAATTTTTTTTTTAATTTCGCTCCTAACCTTGAGGGTTTTGGGCGCATTCTTTGAAAATCTTTAAGTCCAGTTATAATATTTGCTTAATTAGAGCACCTCAAAAGTCTGCTTTTATTTTATTTTCTTCGTCCTGAAATATCTCTTTTTTTATTTTAAATCCTGAAAAGGTTTATATCCTAAAAATATGTGAGCTGGTGACAATTTTATTTAATTTTTATATGTTTTACTTTTTTTATTCATTTATGTATTTATTATATATTTTTTTTCGATTTTAAAATATTTTGTGGAGTTTTATTATAGTATGTATTTATGGTATGAATGAGTTCTGAGGTGTCTAGGCTAACAAGTATCAGCTTCACTATTCTCTCCTGATAATTATTTTAGAATAAAGAGATGAGTTCTATCAACCAATTTTAAACAATATTTAAAACCTTTATTTCATTTTGTATAGATCCTTATACTATTATATTTATTTCAATATTGCTTTTTTTTCTTTACAGGTAAGTAGTCCCTACATTATGAAGAAAAGAAAGTAAAAAAACAAATATAACCAGAAAATCAAATAAATCATGAAAAATTACGGTGAGTCCCAACAGTAATATTTAAATTATTTATTCAATATACACTCATTTTCTACAAATTATAAATATTTCGAACATTGTATACTTGATATCAGAAAATTCTAGTCTCGCCTCGATGCCTTCATTTCACTTTTCGGTCTCGGATGACAGGCCTACCAGTTGAAGAATCGACTGTGATATTTTTTTTTGCTTTAAAAGCTTATTTGGAAGATTTATTTTATTTATTTCTTGTTCCTAGAACATACTGCCTAAACGGTCCTGATGGATTACGTCGTCTTTTTTATACCGTCTTTTTGAAATGAAATAAAATGAAATAACGAGTTATTCGATATCTCGAGAGGGAGACACGGCATTAGTTGAAAGTAAGATTATATTTCTTCATTAATTTTCAATATGATATGCTGCACCGGAAGTCTAATGAAAAACCTGAGATTTTTTTTTTAATTATTTGTAAAATTAATTTTAATGTGTTTGTGGGCTCAAAAATGCATTGAATTGATGTATCTTTATATGTATAATAAGAAGCATTCTACTTATAAATATTTACATACTTATCTAGATATATGGATCAATATGAAATTGTACTCTTGCAATTTATGTTTGTAACTAAAGGGTATATATGTGACAACATTCAATGAAGGTCTTTAGGTTCAGCGGATATACAAAGAAAGGACTTCACCGAATTAAGCTCAGTTTTTCTCAGGTAGTATATACCAAACCCTAGGTCGATCAAAGGTGTTATAACAGAATAAAATGGAACTGTTCACAGCCGGACGCAAACTCGGGACTAGAAGTGTAATGCCTTACTGAAATACCTCAACCCCATTGGAGGGAACTAGGAAGAAACAGAACAAAAATTCATCTACTTATTGCGTATGTGGCATCGGGATGCCTACCAAATGGTCGCACTATAGTTCACTTTTAAAGGATCCAGACCCTTCATTACATATTCGAGGGTATATTGTGTCATCGGACACCCCCACAGTCATACAGCTCAAACCGGTGATTCTCTAAAACTTTCTTACTTTAAAAAAAAAATAAAAATACGCTTACCAAATAGGGAGGAATAAATGTTGAATCTATTTTTAGTGTAACATTAGTTATATTGTATTATGTAACAGCACTGCCAACTAAATCGGAGGCAGCCAAGGTCACTGAAAGGCCCTAAACTGGACTGTCGCATGGAAACGGACCAAGCCCACTCGGCCTACGTAATGACTCACTCATTCCTGTCGCAGCAAAGAGCTACATGAGAAGGACACAGTACTGCCTTCTCCAATTACAAATGGCGGTACGTTCTGTCCCGTTAGCCCAGCCACCGTCTCCTTTCTCCCCTGTTCCATGATTAGTCTAGTTTTATTTAGGTGTCGGGTCTCGAGGTCTTGGAAAGGGCAATCCACCACATGAGTAAGAAAACCCAGATTTGAATGTCGATTGAAGTTATTATGAAATAGTGACTTTGGAAGACTTTAGAACTAATTCCATTTATATTTGTTAATTCCATTACTAATTGTAAATATTTACAATTAAAAGAGTGTATGGAAACTTTTTTGACCTTTGATTCTATAATGTTTTCGTTTCATCAAATTTTTTTATCTCAATAGTAACAAATACAAATCATTTTCGCTCACATTTTGTTCAGTTGCACAAGGGATTTATAATAATAAATAACTAATTGGAGAATGTGTATCGAATGAAAAGAAAGAATGAGTTACCCATAACCCATAACCCATAACCCAATTATAACCCAGTGTAGCTTTGTCCGCGATAGGCTCTTCTAACCTTCCTACCGTTGTAGGTAGGTTAAAAGAGTTAAAAAGCTAAATAGCTATTGCAGCGCAGAGCTTCTTTAGGCTATTGTTATTGATCGCTATCAATTTGGCTTACTGGCGAAATAAGATATCATAGTTAAAATATTAAAATATTATATTTTATCTTTATATTATTATCTTTATATTATATTTTATTATATATTATAATATTAAAATATTATATATTTATATATAAATATTATATTATATTATAATATAAAAATATTAAAATAGATATCATCTCCGGCGAGACACCAGACGTGTACATTATATACTGTATAGTATGGTATGTACAGAATAAAAAAATAAACTACCTTCTGGCAGGGTTACTGTTGGAAGGAAAAAAAAAAAAAAAAAAAAAAAGATATCATAGTTCAGCTTGACGAGAAAACTAGTAAATATTTATACCACATGGGAAATAACTAAAAATACCCTTTACTGTAGAAGCAGTATATGTATTAAGCATTTTTTCTTTATTTGTCCTTTCCTTCTTAAACATAAATTTCGATTTTTTCAAGTTTACATAACTTGATTAGCTTTCCCTAATAATTTGTTTGTTTATTTAACTTCCCTTTATGGTACTAAGGCAAATCGGATGCTACAGTGGAAGTCCTAAATTTTGTGTATGCAGGTATAATTAGAAAAGGGATCTCTAACGAGTACCTGACATCGTATAGGCTCGGGACCTACATTTTACGTCCTGTCCGAGGGACGGCATAGCCAAGGATCTTTTACGCCCATTAAAAAATCCTAGAGCCACTGTGGGACACGAACCCGTGACTTTTAGTACTGTAGGTTGCTATGTTAACCACTACACTACAGGTGACTTCCTCCCCCCACCCAATAATTTATTCTTTATTTGAAAAAAAAAATTTGAGGTGTCTTCTCTTAATGATCAGTTTAGCATTTTTGGTTCTCCTTATTTCCTGTGTAGCTATGCTCCAATGGTAAATATGATTTTCAAACTTCTTATTATATTCCATATACTCAGGACCATTGTTTTCCTTCATCGTGCATATTTGTTGAACAATATTACGATTCCGCTGTTGCCTTATATATATATACGAGTATATATTTAGGATTTGTTAAAACCTATTTAGCTTATAATGATAATATTGAGTTTACAGGTATACAAATTGCAAAAAATCATCAGGAAATATAAAAAAAGAAATGAAATAGATTTGTTCCAATAGTAATAATTATAGATGTATGGACTAAATATGGATGTAATTAAGTATATGGATGTAATTTCATGAACACTCAACTACAAGACTGATGTAATTAAAGCCCAGATGGTCACTTTCTCTTGTTTCATGCTTATATAATAACACCTGAGTGCTGTTCCACAGGCATGTTTGCGATGTTCATTTTCCAGCACCTGTTCGCTAAAGTTCGATTGACTTCTAAAAAAAAAAAAAAATTATAAATAAAACCTAATTGGTTGAAAGCATTTGGATCGATATTACAGAGACCAGTTGACTGCTGTTCCTCATATAAAGGGCAAGGTCGCCGGTAATGGTATATCCATCAAGCACCACAACACACCAAGCTGTTCGATGATTATGTTGAGGAAGGAAACTTTAACTGGAACTGGCTCCCGTTTGGGAAGCCACCTGCTGCTGTCCCTCGGTAGCTCGCTAACTGTTTACGCTTTCCTGCCAGGTTCTCACCTTGGGCCATGTGTTTCGAAACGGCACTCCTCTTTCGCAGATGTATTGTCCCTCTCGATTTGATATTCAAGGTTCCGAGGACCATTAACATTTGAAACGTATCCCTTTACACAATCATTTACACTTGGAAGAGGCCCGTCCCACATTTAAGACCTTGCCAAACCAATAGCAACCATTTTTCTGAAAAAAAGGAAAAATCTAACTTTTAAAGATCTTTTCCTAGTTGTTTCATTGAGGTGAAAACTTTTAAAATAATGGATCCGTTCTTGAACTATGAGCATACCAGTTGAAGAATACTGTTTTTCATTCAAAAAGATCTTACGGACTGGACATATTGAAATCGACTTATCATACAAATAAAATTAATAAACATCAAATCAATTTAAAAAATTTTACTTTCTACTATTATCAATTTATAAAATTTTGAGCTGGGCTTTAAAAATAAATTATGAATTTATTCATAGTTTATTAGGAAATATATTCTGGTTTTTCACAACTTTAATGAAATAAAAATCAGTTTCTGTACTCAATAGCTAATCGGTCTTCCGATATCTGCTATTCCAGAGCGATGGGATTCCCATTATATTCAACTTCAAGTTTAAGCCCTTCCACCTACCTTTCATTTAACAATGCTATTGGAAACATTTAAGACATAACGGTAGGTACATCTCATGAGACCATGAGACTAGGCCACCCCAAAATATCTGAAGCCCGCAGTAAAATATTTTTCATTCAAATATTCCAATTCGCGTTAGCATGACAAAACTTTTATTTTAATTTTACAAAATTAAATCAACACACGATTATTTCTTCATTAATGAAGTAGGGGAGAGCGGGGTTGGTTGGCAACAGTTTTCACTTTTTTGATTGTTGAGTCGCTCCTGTTAATATAATCCTAACAGGGCTGATACCACTGTAAACTCCAAGTATTAGAGTACTTCAAGTATTTTTTTTTTCACCAAATAATATTTAATACTAAGATCATAGAAAATTGAAGAATTCGTCAATCCAGAGTATGCCAATTAACCCCCTATGTGGGGCAGGTTGGCCTAGAAGGTGGGGTTGTTTAGCCATCTCATTCAACTACTGCCTGACAGATATTATTGTTATTAAAAGCTGCACTATAATGGTATAATAATTATGAATCCTTTTTTAAACAGCTTTTAAGGGAAAATAGAATGACAATAGAAGAAGATAGTAGTTTAGACTGTCGTCACTTTCTGCATAAGAAAAATTGCTCTCATCCTTCTTGCTGGAACTAAAGACAATTGGTAGTTTCATCTTTGTTTATGTTTACCTTGCTTTTGTGAATTGCTACTGCGCAAACCAACCCCAGTTGATTAGAGCCAACTAACACCACACGAGAGATCATATGAAAGATGGCTGCCAGGACAGGGGAGAACAATCAAATAAGAAACTGGTTAGTCGAAAGGTTAGGTTTTTCAAAGGAGTTTCAGGCTATGTGAACAGAATCGGAGACAAATGTTTTGCCATGCCTTTAAACCAAATTTAATGAAAATATAAAAATTTACTTACATTTTGTAAAATCAATCAATGAAGCACACTCTTCTCTGCACTGTTAGCATCTGATTGAAAACTCAGGACAAGACTCCCGAGGTCGAGCGGGTCACATGGTACAATGGTGAGGCTTTCACAATAGGTATGACGAAAATTATAAGCCAGTGGCCAACCTACCCCCTATGCCAACCAACCCCGCTCTCCCCTATAGTATTATTCAATTTAAATAATACTAAACGCGTCATTGACAAATCAGTTGAATAACTATTGATGACCTTTTATTCAACAGATAATGGTCGTTTCTTTTTTCCGGAACTGTTATCTAATGTGTTCCGCTCTTCCGGATGTGACGTTTTGTCTCCATGACATGCCATACAACACCAGTTATTTTTTCGTTCGGTTTATGTTAAATTTCCGTGTCAATATTTTTAAAGAACGGAGTTTGCACATTGCGGAGATACTATTTTCTGAAAATGTCAACTCATTTAATAATTAGTATCAACTCATTAGTGTTTATTATGATCTGGCTTGGATGAACTGGTTTTTGTTTTTTCTTTATTTTTAATAAAGTGTTTCTTATAATGTTATTGCCTAGATACGTCCGTTACAATAAATAAAAATGAATTCAAAAACATTTTATTCCAATCCAAGAAGAAATACGAGGTCAATGCTCATATCGTACGTATGGTATTGAGATACGTTAAAATAAAGATTAGGCTAACATAATTTCATAATGATGCATTGAGAAACGACAGGCAAGCGAATAAAAATCAGAACATTCCTCATTAATGCATTTTGTTCCAAAAATACGTTAGCATCATTAATGTTAATGTTTTAAGCAGTACAATAGTATGAGGCTATGTTTCATTTATGTTTTAAATAGATGGACTTATAAGGTATTAAATTATTTTTAAAATGTCATAGATGTGATAAATATTTTTCAATTGTAATAAAAATAAATTGACGCTAATTTATTTTTAACTTTTAATTCGTTCAAGTTTCCATAGGCGCGTTTCCGCAAAAATAGAGTTTCTGAAGGAAAATAATTTTTTAAATTGACAGTTACACATTTTTTACATGAATTAACCTAACATCCATCCCGGGCGAAATGGGTTGAATAAAAAAAATTTGATCCGTAAAAGGAAAGGGTGGAAAAGCTTACCTGTAATTACTAGAGGATAATTACTGTTTCATAACTAATTTCAAACTTTAATGACCACGCTAACTTAATCGTCAATAGTATAATTTAATACATGTATTGATTTTATAAAAAATACCTGTAAAATTTCGACTTCATTAAATTTGAAATAATTTCGTTTATTGATAATTCATAATTTAATGAACGTATGCACATAACCATCCGAAATTCACGGAAATTTAAAAGTATTTGATCATAAATAGTAATTAATTACTTATAAAAATAAATGATTATCAATAAATTATTTATTTGTGGTTGCCAAAAGCGAACCGCCCAACACTGCCAGACGCAAGAGGAGCTGCTAGACCCGCATTACCGCCCGCCTTGGCCGATATGCACGCCCCCAAGTACGCCCAGATCCTCCGCCATCTCATCGGACCAGTTTCCCGAATAAGTCACCTGGATGAAGCAATCCCTAGCCATTTCGACATATCCTGCTCCACTTGCTTCACAGCGCCTAATGTCCATCGGGTAACTTGATTCACCCAGAAAGGAAGATTATGCAACGGATGTAATGAATGTGCTTCTTATCCATCTAGATAACGTACTTCATATATCTGACGTGTTAGGCCTCACGCTAGTAAGTCGGAAATTCCATCTTCTTACCTAAAATAAACTCTCTTCTATTTTATTCATCTTCTTTTCGTAACTGGAATAAATATTCTGGTTTAAATAACTGGTCCCTCATGCCTTTAAATGCAAATATATAGCTTATAGTTTTCATCTCTTTTGCTGATTGTCGCTTATTTGCGATAAGTGTAAATAAAAGTCTGAATTAAAAAAAAAATGGAATGCTTAAAAATTATTATTAATAATAATATAATACTAGCTGTATATCAGGTTTCACCCGGGGAATTTCATTTTTCTAATAAACGTCGAAAAGGACTCACCGTTCAGCCTTAAAACGTACACCCCGGTCCTTTCCGGAGGAACGGCCTTGTTGGCCTCTTCAAAATGATCTACTCTTCAAAGCTCTATAACATGAGACTTTTTTCGACTCAAACGGTCGATTTCGTAAAAAAACAATGTTAAGATATCTCTTTACATCATCATAACGATTTTTATAACAATAAAGAATATACACAGAGATTGGCTGAAGTTATGCAATTTTAATATGGACAGGTGTTCGCACCTAGTATGAAAGAAACACTGAGCGAAATTAGGGGAATCCAGGAGAACGGTATGGATTTCTATAAAGAACAAACAAACAGAATTTCATCTTTATTTATATAGATTATTTCTTATTTTACATAATTATTATTATTTATTTTATTAATAATTACATATTTATTTAGTTATTATTTCTTATTACAAATATCATTAAACAATCTGTTTGTTTGACTTGTTTTATTAGAAACATGTTTAGTTAATACTCTCAAGGCCTTTTTAAATGTTTAATTTTTTGGAACGAAGTTTGGAATAAAACGTGGCTCGCTTTTTGACCACCTGGGTCGATTGCATTGGACGAAATAGACCTGTTTCTACTGTTAAGTTTTTTGATCCATCATTGGACGGTTGGAACAACATTGAAAATATCTACATTTTTAATCACCTTCAGGTCTTTACAGAAATTTCATTTGCAGAATTAGATGCCGTATAACTTAAATTATTTTATATAATTAACTTATGAATAATCGTCCAATAGATGTTTCCAGATTACAAAGGATAAAATTCAGGTGGTAAAAAAAAAACTTCGTATTCATTAATGAATTAGAAAAGCTTCTGTAATATCAGAAGTCATTCTCTAATATACATTATTTTTATAATATGTTGTGGAAACTGTTCAATTGTTTCTGTTTTTTGCAGCAATTATAATACAAAAGCTATTGTTAGCGAAAAATTCGAAATAATCCCTTGATGCAGCTAACGCCATTTCGACGCCTAATAAAATAACGAACCTTAAAGAATAAATTAGGAGCTTATGAGCCATGGTTATACCATCTTTTAGAAAATTAACTTTACATAAACTCATCATTTCCGATATTAAATTGAGACCATTGAGTAAGGATATTGGGAGAAATAGGCTTGGCAAATCCAACTGTAACAAGACAAATCGTACATTGCACAGTGTGAAATGTAATTTTGTTCAGATATTCAAACGGTTTGTCCTAGAGGTGTGCAGTCAGTCGTACTCAGTTGTACAATGGTTAAACTGGTAAAAGCTCCATCCATTATGGCTTTCTAATTTTTAATAATATAAAATAGTAACATACGTATATATCGAGATTTTTTCTACCATTAGTTCCTTTGTAATACTTTCGAACAATGGAATAGGGTAATCGGTTTTTGGTGGCTGTTGATTCCAGGATATTTGCCTATCGCGTCGTGGCAGGAAGTCCATCTGCTATAGTTAAATATATTCTTTGACAAATTATCAGCCATGAGTCGTCCCAAAGGTGGTTTTATTTTAGTTTAGTAATGATTCATCCAGACTAGTCATCTTTCTTTCCAGATACTGCCCGGAACTATGTTTAACATTCTAATGATTTTCAATTACCTAAGATTTTAGTGAGTTATTGTAATATTGTATTATGCTGGTATAAAATTATTTTATCATTTCCATTAATACAGTTAAATTTAAAAGAAGGAAATAATATATAATATCAACATCATGTAAATATTGATATGACTATTAGTCATCATTAATTGTAATCACTTATCACTAATCACTCATTAATCACTAATCATTGATAATTTATCTATTATTTTTATGAGAAAGAAACATAGGACGTTTGGATTACATTTCTTCATTATATTCATAATAAATTGTAATCACTTATCACTAATCACTCATTAATCACTAATTGTAGATAACTTATCTATTATTTTTATGAGAAAGAAACATAGGACGTTTGGGATTACATTTCTTTATTATATTCATAATTAATTGTAATCACTTATAACTAATCACTCATTTATCACAAATTATAGATAATTTATCTATTATTTTTATGAGAAAGAAACATAGGACGTTTGGGATTACATTTCTTCTATTTCTTATGCTCAATGCCTTACTAATATAGCAGCTGCGAAATAAATGTTTTTTTATTTTTATAACACTAACATTTTATGCAAAATAATATTTATCAAAATTGAGCTTCTCTCTTTGTTTTTAAAAATCGCTTTTA
Source organism: Aelia acuminata (assembly GCA_911387785.2). Taxonomy (NCBI): domain Eukaryota; kingdom Metazoa; phylum Arthropoda; class Insecta; order Hemiptera; family Pentatomidae; genus Aelia; species Aelia acuminata. Next base: position 58,403,762 of record OU426979.1, read on the forward strand.
TATTTCTTTAAACCGAATCAAGAAATTGTTCTTTTCCTTTGACAAAAGTCTATCCCCACTGAAAAAAGCCCATGATTTTTTTCTGAGATTTGACTTGGTCCCCTTTTCTTCGAATTTCGGTCTAATAAATGAGACGATATAATTAAATATGGACGGCTGTTTGAGGACTTTTTTTTTTAAAGTTCTTTCTACTTACAAAATATCAATTCACGGAAAACCATATAGTATTTACGAAATAAAGAAATTGAATTTAATTTTCTCTTAGAAGCAAGACAGCTAGATTGTTAAAAAAAATGTTAATTCTATCTAAAACATCAGTCATGTATGATATTGTAACATTTATGTGGGTAACAAATATTTATTCAACAAAAATATACAGTTATCACAATGCCAACGAATTATTACAACTTAAACAATTGAGCAGGTTACAAAAATGATAACTTTATAACACACACAATGATATGACTTGAGCAACACAGACTTCAACTAACTCGTTCAGTCACTGCTCCTTATATTTAATCGTAAATAGTCAGGCCTGGATCGTTCTAATCAAATGTGGGCAGTTCTACGCCTTTGTGGACTAGGCGCAAAAGATCTAGACCCCAACAGTTCGTTCCAATCGCATATTTTGTTCCAACAAACGGTCCAGGAGTTTATGTCATATTTTTTTTTTTTATTTCCTTATCGATTTATCGTTACAATATTATATGCCAATGTAAGATACAAATATTACGAAAAATGTACTTAGTCACATATTTTAGTTAAATATATCGCCACACAGCACTGATCTTTCTTTCCAAGGAACAAATATTAGTAAATAATTTTCAAATAATTATCTATCAAATTTATTCTTCGTCTTTTTTTCTTATTTCAATTTGTTTCCTTATCAGCCACAACAAAATTTCTACATTTATTTATTACTTTCACTTACCTATATATGAAATTTTACTTTAATTTTACTTATACTTTAATTTTACCTCTATATGAAATTAGTGAAACTTTCACTTACCTAAATATAAAAAACCTATATATTTTTTAAATAAAGTTGTTACCAGCATGATCCAAATTATTCCACAGCCATGAATATGAAAAACTACCCAATAAAGATCATGACATTTTGAATGCAAAACTTATGATAAACAACTGAAGCAAAACATGCGACTCACGTACTGAAAAATCAAATAATTTTTTCAAAGCTATCAAGTATTTTCTATAAAACCAAGCTGGTAAATTACGACGTAGATGAAAGTCGTGATGTCTTTATTCGGCAAGAAACGGTTTCGTAACTTTAATATGTTTCATAAGCTACAACTTGGAAAATACTTCCGTTCACTAAACCTTGAATATCGACGAGATAGGTGTTAACAATTTAGTAAAGAATTCGATTTACAGGAGAATATTTTGCAAGCCAGGTTGACTAAAATTAAAAAGTTATCACATATCAGTAAAAGTAATTTCATAATTAATACACTCCTTTTATGAATTAAATAAATGACGAAATAACTTTTAGTTTGATAACATTATAAGAAAAATTAGAAGGTAAAAGCGGCACCTGGTATACAAGTTAGCTAATAATAATTCAATAATTTGAATCTTTTTTAACAATGGTCTTCAAATTTCTTCTGTGAAATGAAATGATTATCGAAACTTTGACAGAGCTGGTCTTCTATATTGCGCAATATGATGGATGAATGGAAGGTCTAACACATGCCTCCAATCAGCTGGTTTTTTAAAGGATAATCTAATGATTAATGTTCCCTTACTACAACATCCCCCTTAACTATCATCAAAGCGTCATTATTCCCTTCATTAGAGGCTTAGTTTTATGTTCAAATTTTACAGTAGTCAATTTTTATCTTGAATTTGGAAAATTCTCTTATTTATTGTTATTTTTATTTATACCGTGTCGAAAGTCAATACAAAAATGTTAACCCTCCATGTCGTTTCTTCAAGATATTGTATGTATCTTAAAAACCAATTTCTATTTATATTTCTAAAAATGTATTACAAATTATATTACAACATAAATTTAAATTAAAAGAAAATAATTTTATCCTCATTGAACTATCCATTGGTATACCTTAATAGTTCTAAATCAGAAATTCTAAATCTTATTTTCCAATGTCTCGGTAAGCAATAAATGAACTTTTTACCGATACTGTATTATAAGTGACGTTTTAATTTTCTAATGTATGCAAGATGAGGCATTTGAAAAAATCTCGATCGATTCCTAATAAAGGTTTACATACCCTAAAATGTTATTTTAATCAGAATGGTGAACATGATACGGAAATATAAATAACTTACTCTACAGTTTTTATTTTTATGCAAGGAATATCTGACAAGTAGTTTTGCTTCAGCCACTCTTCACTTCCCTGTTCGAATGTTGTTATTAATAGGAAAAGAGAAATATACCTTTACATTACACCGAGACGATTGGCAATTATTGCATAGTTGAGACCCTATAATGATGTAAAAATTGCACCAATTAGAAATAAAAGCAAGAACGAAAGTCGAATTTCAAGAAAGTGCGGATGGATTGACAGAAAAAGCATTGCCCGATTAGGGACGGCTGACCAGGTTATCCTTGCGGCTGTAATGGCGGCGATTAATCAGTCGCACCAGGAACTCCTTCCCTTTCTGGGGAAAGTAAAAGCCGTCCTCAGGATACCGATGCACCGAAGCGATGATGAAGTGAGTGTAGCTAATCCTAATAATAATAATTATGTAACACCAGAAGTAATAAATCGATTATTGTGCATTCTAACGATTGCTCCACTGTTGTCCGAATAGCAGCTGTGAATATGAGGGAAGGCTTTTTTTTTTAATCTAGGAAGCATCCTTTAAAACTGCATGCTTAATATTATATAAGGTAGTTTAAGCATTAGTGGATGCATTGCCATTCCTTGAAGTAAAATTATCCAACGCATTTTAACTGCGAAGTTTAGTAACATCGTTAATAAAACCAATGACCTTAAGTTTCTTTCCTCTAGAGATATAATCGGCATGCTTAATTTACTTCTCCTAAGCGGTTATAATCTTAGTAAGGCTGGGCGTAAGTTGGGACCGTGAGGTGATGTGAGGTGACCCAGGAAAGCAGGGATTAGCCGACTGCGCGCAGGTGGTGCGAAAGTTGGGACGTGATTCTATTGAAAAATGGGGACCCGTAAGGCAGAGCTCGTAAATGTGCAATATTTATATTAGATGATCTCGAAGATCAATTAATAACAGCATTATTGCACAAAGTACTTCCTTAAAGTTGCTACTTAAAGAAAGGTCACGGAGCTGCGTCACAACTTACGCCCGGCCTAAGACTAGTAAGATGCTATTGAAAACTTTGTTGACAGCGCGACGCTCTGTAGCTCTGAGAATCGGATTGGTTCATCAACAAGGTAAAGGAAAAAATATTTTCGGCAGTAGAGATTGACTTCTACAGGACTTCTGCATTGCATCAGAAAAAAGCGAGGAAGGCCACGAATATTATGGTGAACAATAAATACTTTCATTGTATGTTACCATTGTCGAAAAGTGGACTCTCTTAAAACTTTACAAAAATTGCTGTTATCCAACTTGCGACCACATATACTTTTTCTATTAGTGTCCCTAACGGAATAGTTATAAATTCCTGTTCAGTGGAGTAGTGTCAGTATCTTTAGATATATACAATTAAAAATGGCTGTAAACATTTTATAATCCTTCTCTATTCCACTGCAATTTAAAGTAGGTCATTTTATGTACTGATGATTTTAGGGTCAATCTCGCCGTAATGCATTTATTTATTTCCCTAAATTAAACATCCGGGGCATGCGGGGAAGCTGGGATATCAAAAATATTTCTTTTGGTTAAAAAGATCTGGGAACAAGAAAAGATACCCGAAGAGTGGAAAGAGTCTATTCTCATTCCGATTCACAAAAAGGGATCAAAAACGGATTGCAATAACTATCGCGGAATCTCACTCCTTCCGGTTTGCTATAAAATATTTACGTTAATCCTAACTAGTCGAATCACTGAATACGCCGAGGAAATTATCGGAGAATATCAATGTGGTTTCAGGCAAAACCGATCAACCGTAGACCAAATATTCTCTCTTCGCCAAATATTAGAGAAAAAATTAGAATATAACGGAATCGTACATCAGCTTTTTATCGATTCCAAAAAGGCATATGACTCTATTAACCGCCAAAAGTTGTATAACATTCTGGTCGAGCAGGTAATACCAAAAAAATTAGTGAACTTAGTAAAAATGTGTATGACCGAAACGTTCAATAAAGTTAGAATCGGTAATTATTTTTCTGAGAAGTTCGAGGTCCGCTCTGGTTTGAAACAAGGAGATTCTCTCTCACCTGTTTTATTTAATTTAGCGCTGGAATATGCCATTAGGGAGGTGACAAGAACCGGAAAGGGTTTGAACTTGGGAGGGAATATACCCGTGCTCGGATATGCCGATGATTTGGTATTGCTTGGGGAGGACGTGGAAACCATAGAAATGAACACAAAAACGTTGATGAAAGCCGGACAAGAACTTGGACTGGAAATGAATGAGGATAAGACAAAATATATGGTTAGTCGTAGAAGTGGTGAGGATTTCGCTGATATCAATGTATGGGGGAATACGTTTGAACACGTAGAGAAATTTAGATATTTAGGGGCGATGGTAACTAGAAAAAACGAAATCGATGAGGAAATTAAAGCTAGATTAAAAGCCGGTAATGCTTGTTACTTTTCAGTCTTAGCTCCCGCCTTCTGTCCCAAAACTTAAAAATTAGGATTTACAAAACTATTATTCTTCCAACGGTCCTTTACGGATGCGAAACTTGGCCGCTGACATTAAGGGATGAGCAACGGCTTAGAGTTTTTGAAAATAAAGTACTGCGTAGAATATTTGGACCGAAGAGGGATGAACTAACCGGAGAATTTAGACGTCTACACAATGCAGAACTGAGTGAACTTTTCCCAGTAAATAAAATTGACGTGATTGCAGCAAGACGAATAAAATGGGCGTGTAAAATTGCGAAACTTGGCTGTGAACGAATTCCGAAAAGATTAATAAGCGCGGTACCGAATGGGAAACGTCCGAGGGGCAGGCCGAGACGGAGGTGGGAGGATTGCATTAGGGCGGATCTGTCGAAGTTAGGTCTGGAAGACGGTCGATGGTGTGTCCGACCGGTGGTGGTGTCGGCATCGAACCTTCGGGTTCGTTAAGCCTTTATTATTATCATATTATTATTAAACATCCGGGTAAGCCACAGCAAAATGTGGCCGGGAGTAGCTAGTACGTAATAATGTAGGAGAAATCCTGGCCGGTTGTGGATTGACATGAAAGGAGATAATTGTATAAGATAGATTGTATAGATAATTGTAGGACGAGAAGGTTAAGGAAGAATTAAAGGACGAAGAAAAAAATAATTACAATGAAATGATTTATCCGATCATTTCACTTGTATTAGTCCGATATTGGAACTATCATTTAAGAAGTTTCATGCGATTGCTGAATGGGAACGTTTTGCTCCTATGCTTCGACCTTAGTACTCCAGCTCTGCAGGACTGCTTGAAGATGTAGGCACATTTCCAGAACTCGGAGACAATCCCTGGACCCGGAGTATCGTCAGGGGGTGGGTGACTGTAGGCCGGTGACGTCAGCTGACCCCGGAGGAATGCCGCCCGGCCGCTCCCCGCCTCTGAGTCAGCTGCGCACGCAAATCTCCGCCTCTTATGTGAGCGCCTCCTGTAATAATGCATCCTCTGCGACGTAAGCTTTGTAAAGCAGCTATTAAATATTTAATAGCAGATTTTGTTACATAAAATAAAAATATTTATGCGGTTAGTCAACAAATCGATTCTGGTTTTATGTAGTAATAAAGGAATCAGACAAGTAATAGGCTTAAAATAGTAGGCTTTGTGCAGTACTAATCAAAAGTAATTATACTACTTGTTTTTATTGAATTAAATTTATTAATTTATTCTATTTATTTATTTTTTCAATTTTCATAATAATCATTTTAACCGACCAAGAATATATTTTTTTAAATTTATCCTTAAACATTTTACTTTTATTATTTCTATCCTTGTATTTAATAATTTTCAATTAATATGCCATTGATTTTTAGTAGTAGAGGAGAAATAAATGAATACATTTTAACTTATAGATATTTTTTTTGGACTCTAAAGAACTAGAAATAAAATCTACTAAGCAATGGCTATTTTGGGTAGTTGAATGATACTAGAAAGTATTTTTTATGCGTGAATATGGTTTAAATAAGGTTTAAAGAAAAGTAGACAAAGTTCCGGAAAAAATGTGTACCATCACGAGCTATGACCATGACTTTCCAATGGTAGTAAGAATCGAGATCTATCTAGTCCACCCTAATTCGAGATTTCCTCCCTCGAATTGAGAAGAGGACTCTGCATGTCTCGATTCTTACTACTATTGGAAAGTTATGGGTAATGTTTCATGGTGGTAGACATTTCGTCGGTACAGGATCAATTTTATTTTTTTTCCCGCAAAAATAAAAATATATAAAATAAAAAAAAATAGTATTGTGGGAATGAAATCAGGGTGACCGGTTCTTTTTTTCCTGAGTGTATTTACATATACGTTCATAATTAAGTGAGTGTGTTAAATATTTGATCTTCTAGATATAGAATTCTATATACAACACTGAAACCAACAACGATATTTTAATTGGAAGGCATTACTCTCAGTATCCCTAGGCTATAGCCAATGTACATCGTTAAATAGCAATTACCTCTTGGATTTTATAGTCCTTCATATTAATGGCCGGCTATTTATACCTAATGCCAAGGCGTGCCTACTACAGACCACGCTCAAGGCAGCAAGTGACGTAAGAACACGTGACTTTTCCTGTTCTAATTGAAATCTGGTCCTCGAAAGGCCGTTCTGTACCTGTTTATTGCCTATCTTATTGTCAGGTAAAAAACACAAACTAGCAGGCAAGTGGAGAAAAACACGAACCATAAACTTTATTATTCCGACGTTAGGGTCAATGGGGTAGGTGTTTCGTGTATAAGAGGTTTATAGGGTGGATGTGTACGTTTATCGCGTAACCTCTGAAATATCGCGAAGCAGGTTAAGGTTAACTAACTAACGTTTACCAAAGATTTTTTATTTTTTTTTTATAATATGACATACTAGTTTATGCTTGCGTATTCTGATACAACTAGCACACTTTTTTTTTTCTACTTTTATTTTTTAATAAATCGCAATAATCATCAATCAGCAGATGAGCTGGCATAAAAAGGAAGTAATAAAAAAAATAAAAAGGCAAGGTAGAAATGAGGTAAAGAAGTTCCCAGCGGTACCCTACGCGACTATTAGTTTACTTACTTATTATGTAAGAAGGTCCTCATCCAGAACCTTTTCAATCGTCTTCTCGTGTTTTCCTGTCAATAAAAAAGTGAGTGTTTATGATATAAAATAAACTAAATCCAGAAACGATTCTCTAATTTCGTCCTCTGGATTCATTTTCCCGATTTGATTGATTAATTGGGATGAGTCATTGTAAATAGATTTCTCCTTTTCTGAAATTAAAAACAGAAAGAAATATTGGAAATAACGAAAAAAATGAAAAACTATGATATTAACCTGATTTAAAAGTTGGTCTTACAGCCATATTTAAATAGTTGATAAAAATATGATTCATATAAAATGCTGAATGAGTATTACAATACAATGGATTGATAGCAACAAAGACGTGTCTGACCATGACCATTCATCAAACAAACAGCGATTTTCGCAACGTGCGTGAATGAGTTCGTGCTGAATGTATTGCAACACGCAAACAGATGGTCTAAGCCTTCGTTCTGTATCGATTTAGGTTAAATACACAATCATAAAAGGAGATATTTCCTAAATATACCATTTATGAATATATATACCTCTAAGAATACGTTTTCTATTGTGATAGAATTATGGAATTATTGAACGTCACTTTATGCTGCTATGGCTAATCAGACGATGCTACGGTGGATTTCATGTTCCACGATACAGTGAATATTCATATTCAATCATTGAATATCCTTTTCTCTTTTTTTATTGCAATTTTAATTCTATTAAACTGCAATAGAAAAAAGGAAAGAAATTGGAGCTTTGTATTAAAATATTGAACAAAAACCATTTCTATTGTAGTTATTACATTAGTTTATATTTCTAAAATTTTGTTAAATATTCCTCCATTTCAATTGCAATAAATATAGCCCCTATATCATGTAAATAATATCTATGCATTATTTTAATAAGAAAATTTTTTTAACAAATAAAGATGATTTGCGAGGGCAGAATTAGTGATAATTAGCAATAATTGTATGAACTTTTCATTTAATAAAAATTGGCCATAGACCCATGAAAAACATTCTAGTCAAAAAATGAAATAATTAATTGTGTACATTTGTATACATATATCGACCACCTAAAAATGAAAACTGGTGACATTTTTAATTGCTTTGATAAGAACCTACAAATAGCTATAAGAACCGCGTTTTGTCGAGCTCAATTCGGATTTTTCTCTTCATTTTATTAATAAAAAAAAAATGCTGCTTACGAGTTTTGACTTTTAGGCCAACGTTATGATGAATTGATGTTTTATTTTAAAGATTATTTATTGGTACCTTATTATTTGGTTTAGAACGGTTCAAACCGTAATGAAGACGAATAAAAACCGTGATTAGAGCATTAGAAAGGAAAGGTAATGTCGCTTTTAGAGACCCATGTTCTACATAAATTAATTACCTTAAATACTACCTCCAATTACGGTAAGACAATTATTATCCGAATAGAAAAAATGAGTCAATAAAGCAATCATCGTCATGAAATTTTCTTCTACTTAGGTACTACCTATTCGAAAAAAAAAACACACACACTTAATTTATATTTGAAAGGAAAATGTTAGCCATTATATTTTACCTGTAATTTGAAAGTAGAATGTAATGAATTATTCTGATCGAACCATTTCTCTGATTGTGAGTGAAATCTGTTCCTGATTGTTCCTATTGGGCTATTAAAGTCTTTAACGACCTGTAGACCATTACCGTTTTAATGATTATGTAAGCATTGATTGAAAATTCCTTTTAGTACCTGCAGTAACTGTTTGTGATCGATGACAATATCACAAGGAGCCTATCATATTCCACTTATAATTGATTATATTTGTTATTAAAATATACAAATGAATAAATAAATTTAATCCATTCTTAAGGGACGGGTGCTGGTCTGAATTTCGCCTTTGAATCCATAAATTTATAAAGTAAGTAAATTAAAAATAATTAATTTTATTATTTTATACATTATTATATTTCATGATTTAATTGCTTATAATTTTAATAAGTAATTAAGTGCAAATAATCGAAAGATTCTGAGCCCTAACTAAAAAATTATGAATCCAGATTTACTTTTATTATCTTGAAATAACACAAGGTTTGAGAAGAAATCGACTACAGCACAAACAAATTAAATCATTAAAACATTGATGTGTATTTATATCTGTCACGATTCGAATAAAACATATCAAATTACATAAATCTTTTTTCGATCATCAAGTATTTTTTCGTAATGTATTTTCCAGAAATTTTTATTTCTCGTCAGGTATAATACCTCATAATAAACAAAGCATCAGCAGTCCATGTACGCATTCGAGAATTTGCTAAAGCCAAGTATGTGTTGCTAACAAATCATCTTCATTATCATTCTGTAACAGACATGAAATAGCTATCTACATTTTGTTTTGTTTATTCTGCTTCGTTTTTTGCTTCAACCGTGGTCAGATGCCTCATAATTTTATTGAAGTTAGAGTTTTATGCTGCATTTTATTAAATATAGTTCTGTAGAATCCCCAAAGAATCTAATAAATCCTAAGCTTATACATTCTGATAATATTTGTATCTTTTCGCTTTCAGCACCGGTCTTTAAAAAATCACCAATTGATAAAGAATGGTTCCTCAATCATAGCCCCTTAGCTTAAAAATTTCACTTTAAAACGTATGTAACCAAGCGTTACGTTGGCCAAAAATTTAAATGTGAAAAATCAGTCTAAGATGAGGTATACCAAGATAATAAATATATGGTCAAAGGTTGATAGCATAAGTTACAATTCAATTCCATATCCATCGGCACCAGAAATGTCGGTAGTCAACACCCTTTGGTCATGACCAGACCCAACTCTCGGAAATATTTCCGGCAGGATAAGAGAGGTCCAAAGGTCTCGGAAGTGTACGGGTTACGTCACACTTGCGCAAGAGAGACCTACTGCTTTCTAGTTGCGGTTAACTGCCACAGCAAAGTTTGATAACCCTGAAAAGGGATAGGAGATCTTCAGGAAAAGATAAACTGCTCATAAAGTTGTTGGTATTTACATTCTAGCGTTTTTTATTTATTAAGGTTTGTTAAATAGTAGAATCCCTTTTATTACTACCACTAACTTTTACTGTTTCTTACGGCGGTAAAATATTTACTTAAGCGAAATATAAAGCAGCATCGTCCATGGTGTACCATTTTCATGACCATCCTTTAAACAGACCTCATCTATTCAAAGCTATAGGCATGATGTGATGAAAACGATGGATCATTTCAATTACACTGAAATTTATATGTAGCTTAAGCCAACAAGCCATTTCTGAAGCCAAGAGCAAACAGATTCTGATTCTCCAAAGCTAGTCTCCCGAGTATCCTTTCAGTCGGCGAAATTTCTTTCATCACTGAGCGCACTTTAGTAACTCTTTATTTAGATGCATGTTAAGGATTATTTGATGTAATAAGACATCTCGAAGACCTTAGTAAATACGTTAGAACAAAGGAGTGTTTAGTTTTTAGAACTGGAAATTGGACAAATGGAGGTTTCGAAAATAGAATTGAGTAATCAATTTTGTTCTCTATTGGTAAACTGTTTGGAGTTTGAAATATGCGGTAATATTACTGGTGAATAAATGATCATTAAAAATTAGTACCCCCGTAATGCACCCGATTGGTCTTCAACACGAAGGGAACATGCTGTTATCATAATTAATACGCGTGTAATCCAACTTACCATCAACGGAATAACTCGAGTCGGATTACGAGCAGTGACTAAATGATTCGGTTCCAGTGAAAGTAGCCGTTCCATATATATGGATGAAGGGAATTAGCATGTATCAGTATTGTAATTAATGTAACAAGGGCATGCAATAATTCCAGCGGGGATCTACGCTGGGCTGGGTACCGTTATCCCTTCCCCTCCTCATTATTTTTTCATTAGCCTCTGTTCCTCTATTGTTCCTCCGGCCTATCTGCCTCCAGGAGCGTTCCGACTTAGCCAAGCCACTCTTACACAATCGGACACGTTTTTAAAGAAAAAGATCGACAATTCACTTTTTGTTTTTAAGGTCTTATGTACCGGTCATGACCGAACGATAAGACTAGACATGACAGGAAAACTTCTGCCTCATTGCCTTTATAAATCGTTGTCAAGGGCTCTATGACGCTTAGCATTATTATTTTTTATTACTTATCCAATAATAATTTGAAACCATATTGTGGAACGGTAGGCTTGCCGTGATCTCATTGGAAGACCGATAGTTATTCTTAAAGTTTTAAGAAGCGTATCGGACCTGTGCCATCGGCAAAAACTGTTCCAGTTTCGCCACTTCCCGCTTTTCCCCTAGATCTGCCGACTTATTCTGTCCGTGGTGATGTGTACAAAGCATGTAGAGCAATAGGTCGGACCAACGATGAACCCTCTCTGGGGCAGAAAATGCATACAACGAAACTTGCCCTCCATATGAGTTCTTCTTATCCTATTGTGATTGTACCGACACCAATCCTTCCTTCGTACGGGCAAAAACTCATTTGATTCATCTCAAGAACGGAGCAGAATCGGACATTGAGAAAAAACATCTGAACAACAATAACTATTGTCAGGACAGAATAAAATAGAACTAAATGATTCCATCTTTAATTGTCTTCGAGAGAATCAGACCTCTCAATATGAATACCATTATGAACAGCTGAAAGGATATCATTGATTTCCCTAATTTTTTTTTCTTCGGTCATATTTCATTGTTCCAAATAAAAATGCAACTTTTTTATTTGAATATCGGACATTACTCTATTGAAGGATAGAAGCAAAGATGATACTGGTACTCAAAGTTATTTCACGTTTCTAAACGCTATTTAATGGTTTTTAGTAGAAACTTATCTTGGTAAAACTATGAATAAAATTTGGAAATATTAAATTTAATTTCGTATCAAATTTTTGCTTTATCACGATTTTCTAAAAATATTAGAGGGATTGATTTTAATTCGATTAGTCATTAACTTCATCCTGCTAGGCTATATAACAGCTCAACAGCTCTGGTAATTCCCAAGATAAAGTAGTTGCAGCCGCATCTATAAGAAGAACCTAAGCGGTAATAGCTTGTACGTTTTCCGATATTTCTAAAGCAATGTCGACCTTCTTGGTCTGCAATATAGACAATCATCACGATGATGGCGATATAAAAAGAAAACGAAATACTATCAATAAATCATCGGACAGCAAATAGAGCAATGCTATTCGAAGATTGCGAAATGGTGATTGGAGCAATTATCTGATATATTAGCCTGAAAAGAAGAGGGAAAAAAGAAAGGATAAGAACCACACATCCGCGACCGAACCGGGACAGGGACGTGCTGATGGTTTTCCTGATTCCTCCACTCAGGGAATATTGAAGCCGTTATCCATAATGCTGAATAATTCTTGAATGTTACCCTAAAAAGAGAGAAATGAGAGAATATCTGTTCATTGGACTGTTACCTGACGGAATTTTTGCTTGGAAAACCTTTTGATGAAAATTTGCATTTGATAGAATTCGGACATCCGGGTACATTGAGTGCACTTGGTGAGCGATCCTCAAGAACAATTCGCTAAGCCCATGGTCACATCTCCACTTGCTCAGCTTCCCACACACCGAGGCAATGAGGAATCTAAGGCGCAGATGCTGATGAAGTCCGGGCAGTCACGTAGCCCGCTAATGACTGCCGGCCACTTCTTGTCATTACCACCGCGATCAAGCTATCAGGAGGAACCGTTCCGTGTAACAGGTCGTGATTGTGTCTTCTTCGGGGAGATTGGACCGCGGGTGGTGAGGAGGGATCTGGGCATGTACATCTGGGTCCCTGTGGCCGCGCGGCGAATAGAATGTAAGGGGTCTTGGTGAAAGTCGGGAATTGAACTGCCACAACTTTCCAGGAAGAACACATGTATATTATTCTGTTTAATTGTAGACCAAGGGCATATCCTTGGGTGCGCGGTAGTTTCAGTTCGTTATTTTACCGTACTCTCAACGATATCTGATGATGATGCTGAAATATATTCTTTAACCCGTTGTCATACATATATGTTAGTATATTAGTCATTAATTCATTGGCGGGTCGAGGGAGAGGCTGGATGGCATACAACCCAACCCCCCTTTACATACGGCTGGATACGCCCAAGTATTTGTTTTTATATACCTACATGATATTCTATGTTAAATTGATCCGGTTAAAATACGTACTCTTGCTTTTTATGCCTTATATTGAAATCTGGTTTGTATCAGGATAATAAGGCGTATCCTGATACAAACCAGAGTTTTTTTTTTCTTCTAACGACATTGATCCTCATAGACGATCCCATTGCTTGTAAGAGAGCAAAGAGCTAATTACAGCTATGACCCTTATATATGGGAGTCGGATCCGTTGAATAACAAAAGGGGACGCCGCGGTACAGTTAGGCTGATTGCTGTTTATTGAAAGCTCGAGGAGGGGACAAAGGCAGGGGTCATCAATCATCAGTCAAGATCTCAATCAGTCATTGTCTCAGTCCGACTGATTTCGGCCCATTGTCCCCAGGGCCTTGGCCAGCCCTTCCATTCTTAGCCTCTGCTCGGCGGGTCCTGATATAATCGCCGTCTTGAGTGATGAAGAAATAGGACTGTCGTTGAATTATGAATAATTATCTCATAATTATAAAAGTGTATCAGTTACATGTAAATTAATGAGAACGATTTCTCGATTGAATCAGTTCAGAGTCACCTGATGTGACGCACCCTCTGGATAAAACTGTTCTGGAAATATATTTGGGTGCCCCTTCACCTTTATATAAAGAACGCTATATCTATAATTATAATAATAAAAGGCACAACAAACCCGAAGGTTCTATGCAGACAATACAACTCGCTCCCTTCGATAGAGCCATACCATTATCATAAAGTTTAAACAAATTTCACATCTTTATCTTGTTAATCATGCTCTATTACGTTTGGATAATATAAGTAGAGTAAAATATGTTATATTTCGAAATTGATAAAACTAATAAAACTCTACATTAACTACAGTTGTTTCAAATCATGGAGTTTGGGCGGATAGTTCACTTTGGTTTCACAACCATACTCATATTTAACCAACTATTTTTCAACGAAGGAAGAAATGCATCGTCACTATACTCATTACTATCATAATACGCAGTAGAAGCCATCTATTTATTACAATGACTTACTTTCATTAAATATTAATTACTTTAAGCTATTCATTGCGTATTCTTTCGGTTTCTAATCTGTGCCATCACAACAATGAGTTCCTTATGATTTTCATCATCAACCACAAGTCGTTGTTATTCAGAATAACTGTCACTGAATCATGGGAACTCATCTTGGAAATTATTTTAAATACTGGTTAATTATGCGACTTGTGTCTCTGCATATCAAAAAGGGTTTCGCATAATAAATATTAAAACATTGCTGAATATTTCCTGGATGCCTAAGAGTGAATCAAGCCTGAGAAATGTGAGATTTTCCCTCAATATTTCCCGAGTTATAGAAAGGAAATGTTTCGTTCTTCAGAAATGGATTGACTATAATAAATTGAGATTGAGCACAAGGGATGGAGTTCAATGCAATATGAAGTTCACCCTAACTCTATCTCTTCGACTTTCCACCTGATGATGCTCTGTCGAGCGGTGACGGAAAATCACCTGTTAATGGTCTCCTCCTCCGCGGAATCGGCAGTATATTTTTCCCTTAAATTAGTTCAATTTCTCTTTAAAAAAAAAAAAAAGGAATAAAACTGAAACAGAAACTGTGTCGTTTCGCTAAATATAACCTAAAACTGAATTAAAATCGAAATCGAAATTGATTGTGATCAGAATCACAATAATTCCCTTCACTATATATTTTATATGTCGGTAAGTGAAAGTAAAAGATAGAGAATGATCTTGGATCATGTTGACTCTGTAGGTGTAGGTGGGTAGTTAATTGTATTTATTAAATGGACCTACTGTCATTTACTTATTATACTAGATCCAATGGCCTATGCCCAGATAGCCCAGCCCGCCAAAAAAAACTTCCGGACCTTGATCACTTGTTGCTAATTCGGATTCCTATAGCGAAAATTAGGCACCATACGAGCTGTCATTCGTAGCAAATGTCACTCCACCTGAATGTATCCCAACCTACTTTCCCCACTTGCTATGGTACGATTAAAAAGACGCCGATTGAACTAGATCTGACGGTGACTGAACTACTGGCCCAGAAGGAAATAAAGTTTAGTGTGGGTGCCATAATCAGAATGGTGGCTGAGGTCCCGTTGGTCCACGGTGCATCAAGGAGGCACAAAGCGGGAGATGGACTCCTATTACCTTTCTATTCCGGGCTGCTACTGGATCCGACTCGGCCCATTCTCGCCGGCCGCTAAAGGTCATCCAGTTCTTGGGGCGGTCTATATGTAGGTTCGGGTCGACCTCCCGGCCTCTGGCACGGTTCTGTCGTGCCGCTACGGTACTTGATGTCCTGGGGTAGACATTCAAGTAATATGAGAAACTTCACTGCAGGATGTCGGATTACCTTGTGCTTGACTGTTGTAGTTCCGCATACGTTCTCGGGTAAATTTTGTCATGTAACTCTCATTAAAAATAATGTTTCATTTAACTAATTGTTTTTTTTTTTTTTATAGGAGTTTAATTTATCTGATCCAATTTATCCAATCCAAATTATCAAAGTCCATGAGAATGGAACAGAACATAATAGTAAGGTGCCAAATTCAAATTCAGACCATAATTAGTTTTCCTAGTTACAGAATGTGATAAATAAGTAAAACAAGGTCAGAAATTTCAATATTAGGGTTTGAGCCTTTTTATAAATTCATTTGGAGCACGTTAGCTCAATAGTATGGCAAATATGGATGCGCTAAGCATATAATGTTACGGGAAATAGAATTTGAAAAGTAATAAAAATTGGTACTTCCAAGTAACTTCTTAAAACATAGTCAAAACTGGAGAAACTGCGTAATAATGAAACATGGACGTTTAAAGAATCCTATGCTAACCACTACACCGGTGACTACTCTATTTTTGTTTTTCTCCACTAATCATAGCTAATGTTTCTGCAGATTCAGTTCCATTAGCGAAAATATTCCATATCTTGCTAAAGTAATATTTAAATGTAAAGGGGACACCAATTTGTGGATAAGTTATCGGACATAATTGCTATTCTGAGATAACAATGAATGGACAGCTATCATCTCCATTAAAGGTTTTAGGGCATTAGGCTTAACCCTTAAATGCGTCAATAAATGAGTCAGTATCGTTTCTTTTTTGTTTTGAGGGTTAGCGGTAAGTGAGTTAAAATTATTTGGAACCATAAAATAAAGTCATAGATTTCCATTTGAACAGAAAAAGCTCATTGCCTATTTAAAGTACACATTTTTCAAGCTCTTCCTATCTTGCTAAGAACGAAAGAAGATGGTGATTTCCTCTTCTCGTGGTTGATAAAGCGCCATTATAGAACTCAAAACATATTGAGAGAACGTGTTGTCTCGCGAAAAGCAATCCAAGTATTAACACTGACGATAAGAATTAGAAAGGCTCTGCGATAAGTAACACACTTTACAATCCGCTACTTTAGCCCGTGCATAATTATACATTCCTTTTTTTAATTTCACACTTCCCAATTTTTGGATGAAATTCGAGTTGAAGAAACATTTTTTTTTTTTTTTAACTGTACACAACGTTGCTCATTATACTTATGGGATTTGGAGTGAAGAAACATTAAAGGATATTTTTAGTTCTTACGATATGAAGCCTGTTTAGGTAAAAATGTTAGGTCCCGGGTTTCCTAGGTTAAAAGATAACTGTTGTTCATACCTATGACTGTACAAAAAGGTTTATTTTACTTCCTAATTGATTATAGTTTTATTTTATCTTATTCTTTAATATTTAATTTTGTTTGTACTATATTTTTTATGTATATATGGAGTAATTAAAAACCTTAACTCTAAGACTTAAAAAAAAAATTATATTATCAAAACTACAATAAAAAATACAATAATTGAAACTGAAACTTTAGACCACTTTCCTTGCTCTCAAGAGTGTTGAAAACAAATCGTAACAATCTTTGTAAACTTTGAAAAAAGGAGGAAAAATGGGGTTTCAGTTGTGTCAGGAACAGAGGCGTGTGTTTGAATAAGTGCACGGTAATGGGATTTTTTTTTATAGGAAGGAATGCCTTAGACATTCGTGAAGGCGATGACGTCTGTCGCATCTCTGCGTTATTCGTAACAGTACACTTGAATTTAATGGGCTTTAAATGGTAAATTCCAGGCACAAACCAACTTAACAAGAAATTTAATAACGTAAACATGCACATAAAAAAACAGTCCACCAAAAGTTGAGTATTATTTTTTATTGGTGGAGGCAATAAATGAAAAGTAAAAGATTTATCTACTAAAACTACTATGGATATGCTTGCTAAATAGCTGGAACTGAACATATCGTATAGAAATATCACGCTTATAACAATACAACAATAAATAAGTATTAACCTTGGTGATGAAGGGAACAGTATCTACAATCAAGTTAGTTTTATTGGAAGACATGAATGAATTGGTTATACAGTGAAGTATTTATTTTCATTTTTTTTTTTTTTTTTTTTTTAATCAAAACCTATATAATTTTTATCTTTACATTTCCGGTCCACTATCAGATATCCCTACATTATATTCATCACGATTAAATGAAATAATTACATCATTATTGTATACAAGTAAATTCAAATAATTGAAACAAATAAAATAGCGAAGGCAGTGAGAGAGACCTCAAAAGTTTAGATGTAAAAAAAGTACGTTAAAAAAAAAAAAAAAATGAAAATAGAACAGTTTACCATAAAACCGGAATTGGATTTATTAGTCTTCCAATGAAACCAATTCTTTAGCTGTGTATATATACTATTCCGAAAGTACCGCACCGATGTGTAAGAGTACTCCCAAGAGTCGACGACGGAGAATTTCACACAAAAAATACTGACTGAGAGTACAGTAAGGTTGTGTACCCTCTGACAGTACAATAAGGTTTTGTATACGAACTTATTTTGGCGACTAAAGTATTAATAGTTTTTTTTTATTGTGCGCTATTTTCACATCACTAAAACTAATGAAATAAAATAAAATAAATGAGCAGCAATATTACAGCCGTTAAAAGCCGCACAAAAGCGTTATTGATGAATTTGTAAAAAATCGAAATTAACCAAGGAGTGGGTCTACAAAAACAGAAAACCATGGCAAGTTGTCTACGAGACAAAAGCGTATTGTTTTTACCTGTTAGAATTTATGAATACAAAATAATGAGAGACTGACAATACCACAATGTGTCAACTGCCTGAATTTTCCTTCACAGGAATGAGGTAAAAAACAACAATTATAGTGGTTACCTTGGATTTTTTTCCAATAATATTTTTTATATTACGAATTGAAATGGATTCATCATAAGCTCAAGTTCATTATTACAAAATTATTGCATGAGAATAGAACCACTTGATTTACTTACATATCACCCTCTAATATATCCCCTTATTATAATGCTAATCCTGACCCACACGCGAATCGTGAGTTATCGGGACCTGTTCGTAGAACGTCTTTCGCGCACGAAGCCCGATGATCGCGGCCGCTTCCTAGCTGACTCCTCGGTGGACGTGGCCTTTTAGTCCTTGACAGGCTTCGTCCATCAGCCCGCTCCGTCATGGAGAACAGGATTCGAAAGTGCTCTTCATTATCCTCCCGAGAGGAAGTCTTCGGGTATCAGAGAATCTCCATCCCTTTGGGTCTCTGTAAACTAGTAGGCGAGCCTATTATAACAGCTTACCATTCCAGGATAATATTCCAATGTTTTCATATCTTCAAAGGATTCGATTAACGTTTAGAATGTCCTTTCTAATCTTTGAATTATTTTTCTTAAATGTTTCCTCCTAAAAACTATGTACGTTACTGCTATTATGACTATACCTGGACAAAAGACTCACATAGAACATTAATAAAAATCTAAAAAGACAAGAACTGACCAGACGATATAAACAATTGTCAAACCTCCAAGACTAGGGTGGCTGGATGGCCGAGTGGGCAAACGCGTTAGAATACGAAACATGAAGATAGCAAGTTCAAAACCCGGAGCCAGGGGAAAATTTAATTAATCTCGGCATCAATCCCCCACCCTGTCCCCTGGCCCGGGAAACCCCGTATAGCCTGCAAGGCGAGGAAGGGGAGGAACACACAAAAAAAAAAAAAAAAAAAAAAAAAAAAAAAAAAAAAAAAAAAAAAAAAAACCTAAGACTACAAATCACCACTTCGCTTACAAAACAAAGAGTAATATAACCGTTACACTAAGACTAATATATAACAACATACTAAAACCTATTTGGACCTACGGAACAGAACTTTGTGGTTCTGCTAATTCAAACGACAGTCAAAAAAACCATGGAAGAATTGTAAACGCTCCTTGGTATATTTCGAACAATACAATACACGGTAAAATCATACAAACCTAATTGTTTCTTCTCTTTCCTCCTCCCAGTTACCCGTCCAACGAAGATTAAAAAGACGATGGCCGAGGGATATGATCGAGACAGATGTTTCCTATTGTCACATCTAATTAATTCAGTTTTTTATTTATCAGAAAAGTCTAACTGAAAATAGTGACAAGTTTAAATAAATTGTTCAAAGAGGGAAACAAAAAAAATGCTATACCTAATAATGTTTAAAGGAAATTTGCTGGAAAAGCAACCAGTGAATGATTATTTAGGGATCATAGAAACTTTTATTGGTCTTCATTTATTATTATTATAATTATTTTTTTTTGCCAACAGATTAAATGGTTTCAATTATATCAAAAAATTTCGATGATTTTTAAAATATAAACTTCTTTCAAATATCTTATACCAAAATAAACTTCTCTCTTCAACATTTTCAACAAATTTAAAATTTCACACATATCCCTCTATCTTTCACTGTACTGAAGGCATTGCAACCCGTATCTAATAAATTTTCTAGACAATTATAGCTTGTTAATATTGCGGCAACGAACCTGGGTTTTTATCGCAGTTTTCAATAGGTGGATAAAATGTCCTACTAATTTATCATCATATTAAAACATGGAGTAAACTATATATCGCAGTTTAAAAATAAATTATTATTTAGCTTGTTTTTATGTTCAATAATAATTATCTGATACACAGCAGCAATCGAGATACATTATTTTTCACCCATCATATTGATGAATCAGAGTTGAAATATTTTACAAATAATAACCAACTCTAAAGCTTACACATTTCAATTATTTATCTGATGCAATTGACTGGTTTTAAACAGCAATGCCCCCTCACAGCAGTTCCACTGGGTTAGTGACTCTAACAACCCTTTCATTGGGACAATACCATGTTATTTTAGAAATATTACCTACCCATATTGTTCAAGGTTAGTGCCCTGCAAGAGTGTAAGCCTATAATACGCTTACAATTATAGAATGTTATAAGGAATTTTCAATTTTAGATTAGTTTCATTAATTATTTTCAATAAAGAAATATTTACTAGTAGACAATGTAGAAATCGAAGAACTTGGTCTATTCTTTAACAGCATAGATTTATTTTTGGAAATGTGTAATTCCCATCATAACTAATGTGTAACTTCATATCTTACATGATATTCATAAAATCAGGACATTAACAAAACTGTAAAAAAACATACGTGGGTTCGTTACTTTACATAACCTTTATGAGTCGTTACTTTTAGTCGAATAAATAATTACTTTATTGTCATTGACAGCAATAAAGGCGTTGACGATGAAAAGAGCCAAAACTGAAATTTTTCAGCAGAAACCAAAATTGTATTTTAGTAATGAATAAATAACAAAAAAAAAACCTCTTAGAGTAGAAAATCTTAGATTATTATACTGATCAAGTTTACGCCGACATTGTAATTCATGCCCATTGGCGAGCCGAGCTTAATGATTTTCACTCTATCGGACAGGAGATATTCCAGTGCATTCTGCAGTAATGACAATCCAACAATAATAAACTAAACAATACAATCCTACATCGTCGTGCAAGGTTTGTGATTGGCTAAGGTGCCCGATGAGGTAGTCTAGTATGGGCCAAAGGTGGTACCTACACGTGAACTTGTTAAAGAACATTGCTAAGGTAATTTACAAACATCATCATAAAATGCATGATATTTTGCTTGCATGAAATCCATAATAGGAAGGAGATCTTTTTCTCTATTTCTCTTCGTTAATTGCCAAACCTTTTAATGGTCAACCGCGAACCCACCTATATTCATGAAATCAATATATTTTTCCTTCCTAACAACTTCCTTACTGTCCTACTCTTCCATTTCATTGATGATCAGTTTTTTTTTTTTTTTTTAAATTTCTGGTAAATCCGTTTATGAAATTTGTATCTAGGATATATCAGTGAGCTTAGGTTGATAAACTTACATGAACATACTATAAGCGAGAGACGAAGGTTATAGGAAGGTTGAACTACCACCAAGCTGTGTCACTTGTCTGCTCTTAAAATCAAACTGTCCATCTGTTTACATGAGCTGACTCTTGTGACATCGCTCAAAACTGAATAATAGTAGAGAGAAGTTGCCTACTTTTCAACGATAGTGGCCTTGGAACATAAAATAAATTCTGTTAAAAAAACTTTTGTTGGCAACTTTGGGATTTACCTCCTTTTCCAATGTCAACGCCTCCATTTACTGACTATTAACAGCCATTGGTCTTTACCAGGACGATTTGCCATTGCCTGACTCGAACCCTCAGGTATTAAGATACAGCGAAGTAATTATCCAAAACATTTCAGGAGGATTAACGTAAGAAGTGAGAAAACACGAGAAAGTTGCGTGTCTTAAAGAAAATGAAAAAAGCAACCGATGTGTGTCGCCTGAGCTTTCGCTAGCTAGTTTGATATTCTTGAGGCACACAACCAGTCTGGTGGATGAAAGTATTGTCAAATAGTTTTCTGTTCTTTTTCAAAGAAGTCTACTCACTATTGAAGGAATATAATGCCACATTTTACCGATAATTGAGAAGTACAATTATTTGAATTAACACATTATGAAACTAAGAATTTTAAGATGCATTGCAGTACACTGCGTGCAGTTTTTTAATGTTTTAACCTTTTAAAATACAACTACAACAAGATATTGAAAGACTTTTTTGGCGTAGAATTAAGAAAAAAGTTCTTTTCAGACCTTAAGTGTTAGGCCATTAACAGCAATTGATCTTCAGAAGGTCTATTGGCAAATACACATAAAGCTTGAACCGCCAACTCTGATGAAATTCTGCACCATGATATCCCTATACCATAAATTGCCTCTTCAAGGCCTATTGAAATAGGAACGAGAATCAATAGTGAATCGCATACCTATCTTAATAGTTATTGCGTCAACTTTGGAATCTTTCTGCCATAGCTTATATTGGTACAAAAGGATGAGGATAAAGCTGTTGAGTGCGAGAAATAGCTTAGTAAAAATTTTATAGCTAATTATTTCGACCTCATTTCGTTGTTACATAAATTAAACAACTTCTTAAATTATAAACTATAACTTTTAAAAAATATGTATGTGATACGATTTAAATTATTTAACGAGTAAAGAAATGATTTTTCATGAGCGGGAATCAAACATGGGTCTCGGCATCACCTTAGCATCACTGTACCCAAGCTACCAAGATTCCGTACTACAGCCACGTTAATCTTCCCTCTTCAATGATCCCAAGGAAAGGGAATTCACTTTTTAATTATGCCTAATACAATACAATACAATACAATACAATACAATACAATAAGGCTAACGGACCCGAAGGCCCGACGCCGACACCACCAATCGGTCCCTACATACCTCCATCCACCTACCACCGTCCAATCCCAAATTCAATTATGCCTAATAGTGAACTATTTTGGTATCTGAGAAATAATCAAACAATTACAATTTATTTTGTCAATAAGTTATTAAACAATAAAAGCGCGGTATGTTTGTTCACTTATTTTAATATCTTAGTAGATTTTCCCTTAAGATTGCTGGATGAAGGTTCACCTTAATCCTCGAAAAAAAAAAAAAATAAAAAACCTCTAACTGAAGAGCTTTTTCCGCAATTGCATCCGTGAATATGAGAAAGCAATGAGGAAATTCACGGAAACCTAGATATGTAGCCATTGCATCTAATTCGTGATGATATTATCTAAGTAGGTTGGTTTCCTTTTGAGCATGATGACATTCGTCGGGTTTCAAAAGCTCCTGAATGCTTTTAGAACAGATAGCGTTGTTTTTTTTTTTTATTAAGAGCGGTTTGCTAGGGTTACTTACTGTCTCTAACCCCCGTTAAGGTTAATCACAGTGATGGAGAACTGACCACCGAGGAAACATTGATTATATGTTGACTACGGAACAACTCCAGAGTTTCTTTAAACATTTTTTTCTTTTGCATAGTAATTATATATTATAGTTTTTCAGTTTTTGATAAAGTATAACTGCACATTATTCACAATATTTGCTAAGCAATGCGGGTTCAAACTAAACCAAGATCTTCCTGCTACATTTCTTCATGACTTATCAATATTTGGAGGTGAAACTAGTTACTTGTAAAATCTGTATTATTATCTAAATATCTTAATGTATTATTAATTAAATCTGCAATGTATCTTATTTACTTTAACTAAGTTACATCATCTAAATATTGTCTCCTGACTATCCTCACTACAATTCACTTTCATATTATTTGAGAGTAGGAAAAAAAAAAAAAATTCCTGATTATTCAATCGGGCGAATAAAGTAAGCTATCTAATTCTCTACTACAACTATTTATGAGGTACAATTTTTTTTAACATATATTGAACAATGTTTTAGCATATTCCGTATAAAATTATAGATAAATGACCTGTCTTAAACAATTTTTTTTTTTTTTTTTTGTTTTACGACTATTTGTGACTAAACCGTGATTGTTTAAGGAACAGTTTTACCTAATAGGTCCTAAAAAAAAATTCAGGTGTTTTCAAAATAACACAATATTTTCTTCAAATCGAAAGCAACAATTTAATATGTTATAACGGTTTTCTAGCCGGAGAAAACTATCGAAAAAGTTGTATGTTCACCCAGCCCAACTGCTTCGCTAACTTATTTCAATCTTGACTGTTGTTATTCTTCATATTTATATATAACATTTAGGTTCCTGTTGGAGGGCGGGGTTAGGGCGGGCCACGACATTCAACTTTACAATTCGGTTTGGTAACAAGATGGAAAGGTGAAAGGGCAGCGTTGAATAAAAAAACCCCGGGGGGACAGCCACAAGGCTCTTTATAAGGAGTTATTACTTGAAGACCTGGATCGACTCCACGGTTACGGCCCATTCTCTAAAGACACAATAGAATTAGGTTAGGAATTCAATAAGCTAACTTAATAGTTTTTAATATGCCATATAATTGAATTTATATGTATAATATCCTAAAGAACAGTTGAGGACTTTGCCACATACTTAAAATCACATCTCTAATAGACTGTTTTTAATATTAGTAAACCAAGATTATAAATATAATTTCATATATATATATTTAACTCTCTGAAGCTTTCTTGAGATTTTTACTTTCACTTACCTATTTATGAAATATATAGTAAGTGGAAGTATTGCGATCGTGAAAAATTTCGACTTCCGGTTTTCAACGGAAATACACGTTTTGGGGTCCCCTGAGTCCAAATAACCAAGTCCCGCGAAATGGTGTGTGTGTGTGTGTCTGTGTGTGTGTCTGTGTGTCTGTGTGTGTGTGTGTGTGTGTGTGTGTGTGAACAGACTAGCTCAAAAACTATAAATGGTGCGAACCTGAAATTAGGTATGTATATGCCGGCGATGCGACAGCGAAAATTTCATCTAAATTGCTCAAAGGGAGGGGGGTACTTTATTTAATAACTTTTTACGTTTTTTCGATTTTCTCAAAAACGGCTCTAACGATTTTGATTAAACTGAGTATTTGATGTATTAATATGCCCGAGATATAACCGTAAAAATTTCATCAAAATTGATTAACCGGAGGGGGGACTTTACTTAATAAATTTTGTATCATTTTTACGTGTTTTTTTTTATTTACTCAAAAACGGCTTTAACGATTTAGATCAAACTGGGTATTTAATGCATGTATATGCCAAAGATGTGATAGCCAACATTTCATCAAAATTGATCAACCGGAGGGGGCACTTTATTTCATAACTTTTTTTTCCAATTTTTCGATTACCTCAAAAACGGCTTTAACAATTTTTATCATATTCGTCATGATGAATGAAAATTAGTTGTTATTTAATATCAGGTAAGCGCTATCATTATTCAAATTTTCTGAGGGGTTTATAGAGCAAATGAAAACAAAAATAAGAAATGAATGTGGAAAAATGAGTAACTTTGAGAAGTGGCATTAACAAAACTCATTAATTTCTTATCTAAGTAAGTTGGTAAGTGAAAGTTGTGTGTTGCTCGCACGCACCAGATTTTTTTTCTGGAGCTTTGGTTTATATATATTTTACTCTCTGAAGCTTTCTTGGATAGAAGGAAATATAAAAAAAGACAGAAAATGTAGTGTATAAAAATACATATCTACCTATCCTAACCTACGCAAGTGAGTACTGGACCCTAACTACGAAACATAAAAGTATCTCAGGAAGGTCGAAGGCAAGACGAGGAGAGACCGGGAGAGACTAGAAACATAACGATCAGAGCGAGCCGCGATTTAAGACCAATAGAGCAAATATTATAGGAACATCGCCTGAGATGGTTCGGACATGTCTCTCGAATGTCGGAAAACCGCGTTGCCAAAATCACCTACGAGGCCGTCGCAGAGGGAAAGAGACCTCAAGGAAGACCCAGAAATACTAGGGACGGGGGCCTGAAGGAGGCTTTTGACAGACGAGGATGGAGTGAAAAAAAAAGGAGTAAGCTGGCACAAGACCGGGATTTGTGGATGAGGCTATCAGAAGGCACCTCACACTGCGCTGCGGTAAAAGAGGAACGATCAAGAAGAAGTGTTGTTCTCTTTTCAAATGGAATTAAAAACTAGTATAATGTAAAAGTAAATACGAATTTTTTTATTTTAATTTATCATTTAATCTTTCAACAACATCATATCTAAAGATTATTTTGAGTTAATAGAATGTGCTTAAAGAGCAGCAAGATCGTCGAATTTGTCTTTCAATCCAAGACACATATGGATTGTTTAATAAGAATCTCATACGTAAATAAAAAGAGGCTGTTTAAAATGTTAACATTTTATATTGTATTCCTCTAAAAAAAAAAAATCTGGTGCGTGCGCGCAACATACAACTTTCACTGATGAGAGGCTAACTGTAGAGCATATCTTCCAGGGTTGTAGTTTCTACAGTCGAATATTAAATAAAAAGAGCATACCAGCAAACATATCGACAGCCTTGGGCGATGATGGAAATTTAGTGAATATTTTCTCCTTTCTATCCCAAGAAGGTTTTTTTAAACATATCTAATACATTCTTGCTCTATATCTATGTATATATTCTTTTTATTCATTCATATATTCTTTTTATTTATTTATATATTTATAATTTTTTTTTTTTTTTTTTTTTTTTCCCCGACTTCCTAAATATCACAAAATAGTCCTAATTTAAATATTTTGTTGTCTTGTCTTTTATTTGCCAAAAATCCTAATTATGTGATTCGATCTCTTAACAAAGATTTTAAAAAAATAAAATAAAAAATAAGTACCTACATATAAGATACTTAACGGCGTTGATAACCAATAGGTTTTACGCCCCTAAATCCAAATAACTAACTAATAACAACTTTCACTCACAACTCACTGTTTTGTTAATTGCGGTTAACGGTTAACGGTTTTAATTATGAACAAAGCGTGTACTCCAAATGCGTGGGCTCAACGTGTTTTATGAGTTGTCTGAATATTTTTCTTTTTTTCTCCTCCATAGGTTTACTTGATTTTTTTCATATTTCGTATTTAGACATTTCTTATTTTTAGGTGGAAAGAGAGACAGTTACTTTCTCCATATAAACAAAAACAAAGGTACTTTATAGGAAAACAAAAAAGTCCCTTCCCCATTAAAGGCCCCTCAGAACATTTTTAAATGATACAGCTTACCTGATATTACAGAAAACCTAATTTTCATTAAACATGACGAATTTGATCAAAATCATTAAAGCCGTTTTTGAGACAAACGAAAAAAAGTTAAAAATTCGTAAAAAAGTTATGAAATAAAGTGCCCCCTCCGTTTGACCAATTTGGACGAACTGTTGGCTGTCTCGTCTTTGGCATATACATACATCAAATACCCAGTTTGTTCAAAATCGTTAAAGCCGTTTTTAAGTAAATAAAAAAAAACACGTGAAAATGAGACAAAATTTACTAAGTAAAGTGCCCCCTCTGGTTGATCAATTTTGATGAAATTTTTACGGTTATATTTCGGACATATTAATGGATCAAATACTCAGCTTAATCAAAATCGTTTGAGCGGTTTTTGAGAAAATCGAAAAAAAAAACGTAAAAAGTTATTAAATAAAGTACCCCCTCCTTTTGAGCAATTTAGATGAAATTTTCGCTGTCACATCGCGGGCATATACTTACACTAAATACCCAATTTCAGATTAGCACAGTTTATAGTTTTTGAGCTAGACTGTTATCACACACACACACACACACACACACACACACACACACACACACACACACACACACACACACACACACACACACACACACACACACACACACACACACACACACACACACACACACACACACACACACACACACACACACACACACACACACACACGCACGCACACGCGCACACACACACACACACACACAATACTTTCCTTACTATATATTTCACATATTGGAAAGTGAAAGTAAAAATAAATTATACACATTTTATTCTACTTTTAGTTCACTCTCCTGAAAAATAATGATTTTGATATCCATATGAACCAAAATTAAATAAATTTCTATTACTACTACTTCTATTACTTAACGGATATAATGAGAAAGGCACTTCCTTTTATATTATATTATCCTGTCCATTACTTATCGCTCAGTCTTCGTCAATTAACCGATGTGATGTAATGAAGATAAAATATTTGGCATTTTAAGCATGAGGGATGTCGATTGATTTACAATCCTGACTTGAACTATCTAAAGATTTCATTCTAGGAAATCCCTTAGCCACTTCCTTTTCAGATTCTTGAAGTTTGTCATGAAATTTCTTAAATGGCGTCCGAATTTTATCTTGTTCCTTAGGCTTTCATTTTTCTCACCATCTTATGTATTAAGGATAAAATTAAATTAAAATTGAAATTGCAAGTAGTATTTAGAACTCTATGCGTACCAATAGTTCTCAGATGAATTTCCTGAACTGCTAGTTTTATATTTATTACTAGGGAATAAAGTTTAAAATTTTAGTCCTGTATAATTAATTTTAAAGATGTACCTACCTAGGTATGCCATTTATTTTTACATACCTGTTCATTTACTCAACTGTTAGTTTTATGTTTATTACTGGCGAATATAGTTTGAAATTTTAATCTATTTTAGCAGTCTTGTAAGATTGCTTTTAAGGATTTATGCCATTAATTAAAGTGTGACTGGCATAGGAGATTTATGACGAATAACTGTTCTGAAGTAATGATACGTTTAGAGCTCCGCGACGGATACGTACAACGCTGATTACTTCCTGCGGCTTCGCTTGAAACCCTACTAACCTGGACCTGGATAACGGGATCCATTTCTATCAAAAAGTAGGATTGTCGGTTGGATAGCATGCGGGTAGGGTGCCGAGTCATTAAAGCCTCCTCGTTTCTCATTCAACTTGACCCCCAGCTACTGCAATCCTGGAAACGGATTCCAGAGAATCAGTTTTCCTTTCTAAAATTGTGGTTTGATTAGACTCCTTAACTGAATGTCAATGACTATTTGCACAGGGTGAAATTCGGAACGAAGAAACTTAAATTAAGCAAACAAATCATTCCTCCGGGAATTAAAATAATTAAGACATTCAAAGGGCAATATTAGATTTTTTACCAAATTTATTTACGTTTCTCTGAATTACGGGTTAGAAAATATCTGTAGTTAATTCGCTTGATCTGACCATTTTGTATTTTAGTTCCAATTTTTTTACCGATCAACACTACTTTATTTAATGGCATTCTCACTCGCTTCTAATGATTCTCAGTTTTGAAACACCTTAGAACCTTTCATTTGCTATTCTATTCTCTGACTGATCCAGACATGAGGAGTTTTGGTTCATAATAAAATTTCGATACTAATTCATTCTAAATAGAAAGATGAAAAAGTCAGGAGTTCAGTATAGTTGCTAATTATGACATTTGATTATTTATAACTATGTACTGAATGAATATCATCAAGTGCAAAAGATACAACATCAAAACGATATATTGGTAAACATATCCTGGCCTCTTCTCATTACTTGCATAAGTAATTGTTCGTACTTATATCAATATCAAATATTAGTATTTACGATTTCTGTTATAATTTGGTTTAACTTTGTGGTGGATCGGGAAATTCATCAATGAGGGCTTACTTTTTTTAAAACTAAATGAAACCCCTATTAAACGATAATTCATGAGAAAAGTCTTAATTTCGTGTAATAGTTTATTGATAAAGAACAGTTGATTCTACAAATAAAATCACTGCTAAGACTCTGACTCACTATGTATAGAAAGGCTCAAATTACGAGTGCTAAAATATACTCAAAATTTAAAACATAAACTAATATAGCTGAATCACATCGCTTAATCAGTTGTAACAGTTTTCTAAAATAGTTTCTTTATCCTATACGAAAAGGCGCGCGCCCTCTCCTGGATTCGCTGATGAAGTGATAAGTATTAAAATCGTTCTTGAACTGGAAACAGGCTTGGACTATCCCAATCTAAGATCTCTCCAAGATTTTATTTCGATTGTATCCCCTGCCGATAGAATTTTCTCGGAATTATTGAATGTATGCCACTGGCTAAAGGAATTTCTTCACCATACCAACTTGAAAGCTCGCGGGGAGAAGCATAAAAATAGAAAATGGGTAGTGAGAGTTTGACAAAGTGATCGATCAGCCCCGTTGACCGGTGATTGAACGGGTTAGGTAACGCAGAGAAACCGTGGCCCGCTTGTCCACTTTCAATAGTCGGGCTGAAGATGCGGTTGTTGACAGCATCGTGGCTCATGGCTCCATACCTCAGGTTTTTTGTGAACTGGTCACTCGCTTATCGTGAAGTAGAGAAATTCCTATCGCAATAGCAAATCTGTATTGAAAGTTTTATGAGAATCATCTTATGTGCAATAAGTCACATAAATGTATTAATATACAGACCAGAGTTTGGAAACAATTAATAACACGGGTTTATAATTACACAAACCAAATGAGCAAAATTAGAACATACTTTGAATAGGAAAACATTTTTAATAGTCCAAATATAAAATTTAGGTAATATTTAGGTGAGTTTATGATGAGAACGCACGTCCTGTCCTTAACGGAGGACATGTATGCTTCTTCTACAGCCTCCTTGAACGCCACTCTTCTTATATGGAAGGCATACAGGAAAGAATCGATTAGCTCCGCATGGCTATGAAGGTTTACAGCTCAGTACTAATCCCTTCAAGGAACCCTTTCAGGATCGTCCATTGGTCGAAAATTATGTTGGTATTTAGATAATAAACAATGAATATTAATTATCATGACATAAACTACTTCCTGCAATTACCTGAGCCTCTTCTGATCGTCCTCCACATCATCCAGCCATCAGATCTGAGGTCGTCCTACACTTCTTTGATCATCCAGTTCTCTCAGAGGAAAATGAAATATTAAAAATACATAATTAACGCTATCATTTCCAAAGGGTTGTTACCCACTTCCTATTCAATTTTTCCCTCTACTTCAAATATCGGACACAATTTCATAAGTATGTAACATCGTCCAACGATTTGGTTAAAAAATTGCTAACAGTTTGTTCTATTTCATGGACATAAATGCGAATAATGGACCAAGTAGAAGTTAAAGAACTCCTTTTCTGGATTAAGGTACACGTCGGGGAAGAAGTTTCGGTGTGTACTGTCCATCCACTTGCTTGACGTACCGTTTCATTTCCTAATTATCTAACTGTTTTTCACTTCTCTTATAAAACATGTGAACTAATATTTTATTTAAAAAATAAATGAAATCTCAATTAGCCGGTTCTTGGGATCATAGAAGTGAGAATACGGATCCTTTGTAGCTCAATTGGTAAGACGCGGCAACGGTGATGCAGAGAACCGGGTTCGAATCCCGGCCTTGACCAATAATTTCTCTTCAGAGAAAACATATCTCAAATAGTTTTTTAAAAATAATAATTTATTAATTTTTTTAATGATCAAGTACTAAGTTTTTTTTAGTAAATATATTTTTTTTAGCTGAATTTTATTAAATTTTATACAATAAATAACCTAATGGTTTATCAAATTATTTTCCAGGTAAGATGCCAGCTTGTAGATCAAGACTTCACTCCAAGCGTCACCGCCACCTGCAAGGCCGGTCAAATGACCATCAAAGTCCAGACCAACTCGTCTTTCATAGGTGAGCAGATGTTTAAATAATATTATCAATTACTATTTTATTAAGAAACGTATAAATATTTTTTAAGCTTATATTCGCCATTCCTCTAAAAGATGTTGCTACTAATACGGACCTTGCAACCCCCCCTCCTGGCCAGTAAAAGAAAAATATCCCATCAAGAAATCAAAGTAACGACAAGTAAATGGTATTTATTAATCTACTGAAACCTAAAAGTATTCTTAAAAAAGACCTTTCCTGTTAATAATAGAACCCTAGATTTAAGATGAGATCTTACTCTCCCCCCACCCCCAATCTCCTGCAGATTACTTCTTAGTCCTCATATCGGACGTCTAATGATTTTATTTGTTTTGTCTACTTTAACTCGAATTGACATTGGAAATTTATCTCAATGTTCAGCTAAATAGCAATAAAAATCAAGTGTTTTGTTTGTTTATTTTCCGTCACTGTATGCTGTTAAAGCTAACCTGACGATGCTGCCGTGGGAGTCCTAAATTTTGCCTATCCATACATAACATCTTTAACGAGTATCTGACATTGCACAGGTTGACCTCCATTTTGCGTTCCATCCGAGGGATGGCATAACCAAGGATTTTTTACATGACATGTGAGTAATTTATTCAAATACCTCCAATACCTCGTTTATTTATCAAGTTTGATTTAATAACTTTCCGCTAAAATGAATGCTATCCAAATTCCCCCCCACCAAAAAAAAAAATAGACTACATTGTCATGATTAAAGTAAATAATAATACAAAATTATCATGCATAATCCAAATATGATATTTATCCATTCCGATTCCTATCCGACAGGTCAGCGATCTCCAGGATATCCGCCCTCATTACGGATCCGTTTCGAGGAAAGATTTTTTTTCTTGAGGTACTTGAATGGTACATGCAGTGAGGTCAATGGTATTACCATATTCTCTCAACCCTGGGGAAGCCTTATGATATAAAAACCTGATAATTTCGCGATCTTTCACATCCCATCCATTGTTCAAATTTATCCAATACATTTGGGGCTCATTACATTCTTCCATAACATCAATATTTCCAGAGTTCATTTCTTTTATACTTTTTGTTATTGTACAATAGTTCATTTTCTGAAAGTATGCTAAAATAGTCATAAAATATTAATGTCAGTATATACCTCCACATTAATGCATATAATCGCAAATATACACTCCTAACAAGCATTTATAAGCATATATTACAAATTACAATATTTTTAATTTATAAATATATTACTTAGAATAATTAGAAAGTGAGTACCTACTTCACTCTTCCGCGCCTCAGATAGCAAAATAACTAATTGCTCTGACCTGACCCCTACCACAACTGCATTTCCTGAATTAAATAAAAATAAATGAAAGAAGCTCAGACTATATTTTTGCTTTAACTTAAGTGAATATTTTCCAAATTTTAATATTTTTATATAATGCAGTTAATGAAATTCACTACTATAAAATAACATTTTTTTGGATGGTTCAATAAAAGGTGGTTGGAGTAATGGTATAACAGACTATAAGCCATTACAGAAATTTTCTTCCTTTTTTTTTTTAATTTTCATGAAGGATATGTTTGTGAGCAGCATGAAATGTTTTAAGGTTTGAATGCTCATTATAACCACGGTATTATTTAAAAAATATGTATCTTAAGGACCTCGTGAGGTCTGATAGGCTTTATTTGGTGTCATATGGAAGGTTATTTTTAGGTAACCTCTCTACCTCGTTGCAGTATGAAGGTTAAGGTTAACTTTCTCAGCCATGAACATCATTAATAATTAATATTGTTTAATGTGAGACGGTAAAAAAAAAAAAGTTACAAATATTCCATTGCTTACTCACTGCCTTCGTATAGGATAAAAGGGAGGTTTTTATTCATGAGGTAGATTTATTCTATTCCGTTTAAAATTATAAATTAAGAAATTATAGATGTTTCCTCGAAGTTAACTAACTGCCTGAACACGTTTTTTTTTCTCGAAAGATAATGAGGCATTTAGAGTTGATCCAACGAACAGGTTCGAAACAGACAGTTAAGATCGAGATCTCAAGATTCTAGCTGAAATATATGGTATTCATATTTGCTTAATTAAAAGGTAACAATTATAATTAACCAATGATGAAAGGTATAGAGAAATATTTGGCGGGAGAATAATTTTAAGTTACTTAAAAGGTTTTGCTTTAGATATAGAGAATGCATTCCTCAACAAGTAATGTTTTGAGATACTTAGTGTTGGGAAAAAAAGAAAGAAAAAAAACAGCTTCAGATCTTCGAACAAACTATTGTTTTAAGTTTCCCTGGATTTCTTCACCACCCCATACACCACATGCCTTCCACAGTCAATTCTGTGCTATGAAGGGAAAAAATTCTTGACATTTTTCTAAATCTAACATCTTATAATCTTAACATTTCAATATCTGTGGAGTATGAGTACGATTGTGGATAAGCAATGTCTAGAACTGTATAGAATTGTATCCATATTTTATGGAAATTCCATGCACGGAATAAGGGATTAATTCATAACATAGATAATTTTTGTTCAAAGGCAGTTGTAAATATGTAGGTACATTTTTCTGAAACATGACGAAATAAAATTTAACTTTTTTCTCATTTATTCAAGAGATATTGTTAAGGAAGCTATTTGGGAGACTCTTGTCCCTTATCAAAATAGAACCGCCTATTCTTAAACGATTTTCTTTTTATTGAATAAGGGACTCCCCTTTGAACATTGATGCATAAAGACCCATAGAAATAAATCAATGATAATTAAATGACTCCTATTTATTTAAGTAACTATTTGCATCAGAAATTCCATTAGATCGTTGAACCGGTCTCTTTGAATTCTCTCAAAGTGTTTCCCATACAAGAAAAGAAAATATTTATTTAATTCATCAGAATGAATAAAACATTTCTTTTAAAGATTGTGTTCAAGATAATATTATTTCAATGAATCATTCATAATCCATGACCCAATCCTTCACACTGATGCTTTTCCTTAAGCAAGTGTGTGTCAACGTTTGGAATCACAACTGCGCAAGCATTGCCGTATCACTTATGATGTTTATAGGAACTAACACAAGCCTCCAGACACATAAGGAGTCAAAAGTTGATAAAAATACTTCTTTATATATTTGATTTTTCTTTACCTAGACGGTTGATGTAACAAGCGACTATAGACGGACACGGCTGTGTGAACATCAAGGACGTAGACAAAGATTTCTTCTGTTCGGTTTAAAGATTCACAAAGGTTTTATATTTATAAAAACCTTAATCGAAGAACAATTTTCCAATGGATATCCTCCTGTACACAATACGAAGCGTCCCCATGATTTAATAGCCTTAATCCCTTTAAAATGTTTTTCAAAACTATTTTTTGAGCAAATATATGTCATACGTTATCGATTTTTTTTCTTTTATGTATATACAAAGTTATAAAGATATAATATATATCATTTTCATGTATATAGTTGGATGTATATATTTGATATTTATACGTTAGAATACACAATGATATAATATACCTTTAATATACTACAATAGAAATGTCTGTCTATGTGTAAAACGTTGTTGTATTATCGTAAATAAATTGAGTGCTACTTACGGTCAAACCTTTTTTAGCGAATAGCTTGACTAAGGAGGTGGATTTTTTCACACTTAATCACGAATATTCTTTAGATCGATATAAAATTACTTTAAGTACGCGTTATAGCGATGCTCTTTTTTGAGTATTTTATAAGATAACTAAAGCTTCTTTCATGACCTAGAAATGCCAATGTAATTATTTACTACAATAGATACTAAAAAAGCAACAACATGCGAACCCTGAATTCCGATTCTCCTGTATGCAGTCACTGAGCTATTGTTAACGTAAAAAATACAGTTATTAACATAATAGCAGGGATATTCGCAACGATGTCGTCATTAAGCCGAAAGTTAAGAAAAGTTTAAAATTGGCAACTATTAGTCGTTTCTTTAACTTCCTCAGGGCATTAAGTATGATAATGAATAAAAAAAAAAATTAATAAAAAAATAAAAAGGGGCTTTCCGAATTTTATGGAATGCCCTTGAATGGCTTAGTAGTCATAAAAATCCAAATAAATATTATTACATAATTTTTTTTCCAAATATTTTATTCTTTTTTCTCCTTTATTTGGACCAACCATGAGTGCATATACCTTTTAAGTATTGAACAAATACTAAATCTGTGATTTAACCCAAAGGAATAAGTACATTATGATGGTGCAGTCCCAATCTACCCACCAAAGGTTTGAATGGGAACTTTACCGTAGCCAAATAATATTGTTTCAAGTTTTATTTCGTTATTAAATACATATGTAATTACGAGAATGGAAATGATTTTACTAAAAAGGGGGGGGGGGTCTCTCACGGATATTGATGAAATTTTTTTTGAAGATTTCTGGTCGAAAAATACAAGACAGATATTTAGCAAAAAAAAAAAACCATAAACTACATTATTTCTTATTTATTTATTTTAGTTAAAAAAATAATACTGACATGATTCTGGCTCGAAAATTTTAATTTTTGAGATAAAAGTAAAAATACAACCATTTCATAGATTCTGTTTAAAGTTAAAAGTAAGTTAAAATGTAAACAAATAATTAGATGTTTAGGAAAACTACCCTTCAACACTTTTTTAGCAAAACAAAATTACTTCAGTTTCGAATTTAGCACCTTTGAAGACATTGAGAACATATATTTTTTCGTTTTTATTAAATTAACATTTTTTCAATGTTCCATTCCAATTAGACGTATTTTTTGTTTTTCGAAATCTTTGAGGATATTTTGTTTGAAGATCTATTAATTGTTTTTACATATGCATTCACCTAAAAAAGAAACTGGAACAGCTGTATGTTTCCTTAAAGCTACACCTAAAAATAAAAATTGCCGTGGAGGAATCATGTCGATGTCATCATTTTTTAAATTCGAAATTTAAAATAAAGTATTTTAATGTTATCTTATTTTTCTCGGCGTCTGGAACCCGTTACATTAAGCACTAATAGATGATACTATGTTACAGGAGCTATCCATGCCAAAGACTTCAGGACGCCGGCCTGCCTGGCCTACGGTAACGGCAGCAACAGCGTTACCCTCAACATCAACCTCTACGCTTCCCCTCAGTCTCCGGAGTACTGCGGGGTATTGGTGTCCAATGTGAGTAATTTATCAAACTCTAACAATAACCTTTTGAATTTTTGATTATAGTAGATTTTCTTTGAAAAGAAGCCAATAGCACTGTATGGAAGATTGTCATTAGAGAGATTTGGGTGTACATTTATGCAAGTAAAAGGTACATACACCTAAACGTGAGAACGGTAGGCCCAGAAACTATTAAAACATATTTTATTCGATTTATTAAAAAAAAAAAAGAAGTAATTTAAATAAAAGTGAAAATAACACATTAGTGATGTTGCTTTTCTTTTATTTTTTTTGTAAGATCGTACAATATACACACGACAACATATATAATCTCCAAAAAAAAAAAAACACTCGTCGTATAAAAACTGAAAAAAAGGCTGCCCAGTATAATATAAAGCAACATTGTATTGGGACTCATTTTTTTGAATAATTTTTAATTGCGAAGGATATTATTCTTTATATTTCCCTCTGAGGCTTATTCGATAAACCGTAGTAAAGATTGGAGAACATTAAGGACTCCACCAAGAGGAACGCACTAATCCGAGCTTACAACTCTAATTACTTGTGTCATTAAGAAATAATTCAATATACATATAAATTACTGTATACTTTTGTTCAGGCCTGGGCGTTATTTTAAATAAAAGTATTTTAAATACAAATGTAAAATACTTTTTTTTTATTTTAGTATTTTAGAATTAAAAGAAAATAAATCACACCTTTATTTTCAATTTAATTCTAAAATAATAAAATAAAATAAAAGTATTTTATTTTGTATTTTAAATAATCAAATAAATTAAATAATTCTTAAATAGGTTGTTTGAAGTTAAACAATTTTCGTAATAGTATACTGCAGTCCTTTGCACTAGAGCTCTCACTCTTAAATATTGAGCAAGTACATTTATTTCAGTTTTATGTTGCTGATTTTTTTTTTCTTTTTTTTTCTGGGGTGGTGCAATCTAAATAGTCGCCTAATGAATTCATTTCACATAAATGGTTTTATGCATAGGTTTTGGGGTGGAGGGTTAAATATTAACTTTTCACCGTCATACCCGATTGTCACGAAATATGAAACAAAGATTGTTCATAAGTCAAATAAAAAGGCCAATTCCTCATAATTTTTACAATAAATAGGTTTTTTATGGGGGAGGGGGGTTACTATTCAATTTTACTGGTTTATTCGGAAGTAAAAAAAAATCAAAAATTAAGTTGGAGCCATACAAGAAGGCACAAACAGGATCCCAATTTGGAGACAATACCAAAGAAGTTAGTAAACTTAGTAAAAATGTGTATAACTGATACATTCAATAAAGTTAGAATCGGTCAATATTTTTCCGAAAGGTTGATGAAAACTAATTTGGAGAGTTAATTCAGGCAAGATTGGAGGTAAGAAATGCCAGCCATTAACGAAATTACTTATCTCATGCCTTCTTCCTTAAAACTTAAAAATTCAAGTTTATAAAAATATTATTCCTCCTGCGGTTCTTTAAGAATGCAAAACGTGCACGCTAAC
This sequence comes from Aelia acuminata, assembly GCA_911387785.2. Taxonomy (NCBI): domain Eukaryota; kingdom Metazoa; phylum Arthropoda; class Insecta; order Hemiptera; family Pentatomidae; genus Aelia; species Aelia acuminata. Next base: position 58,442,333 of record OU426979.1, read on the forward strand.
GTTGAGTGGTGAGCGATTGAGGAGATAGCAGACAGATAAATAAAATTGGAATGCAAAATTGAAAAACAGTGGTGAACGAATTCCATAGAAATTAATAAGCGCGGTGACAATGGAAAACGTCTGAGGGGTAGGCAGAGAAGTAGGTGGGAGGATTACATTAGGGCAGATTTGCCGAAATTCCTATTGGACGGAGGTCGTTGGATGGTGTATGGGTAGCGAATAGTCTAATGGGTAGCCCAATTAGTTTAAATAGGTTCCGAATCAGATTGGATCTGTAGAAAAAGAAATTTAATTAAATGATTTCAACAAAATGAAAGTGAAGATTATCTGAGAATCAGTTACATTACACCAAACAAAGACAAAAAAATTAAATAAAAACTGTCGATTTATTAATCAATTGCAATGCACTAGCTAATAGGTTTTAAAAGTATTTTGTATTTTCATTTTAATTTTATTTATTTAAAATACAAAATATATTTTTATTTTGTATTGAAAATACTTTTATCGAAAAGTATTTTAAATGATTTTTGGTTAAAATGCATTTTATTATAAAAAAATCTGGTGCGTGCGCGCAACACACAACTTTCACTACCAACTTACTTAGATTTGAAAATAATGCGTTTTGTTAATTTCTACTTCTCAAATGAACAGAACGGCTTTAATTATGAACAATGGTCTGTCATTAATGGCACGCATGCGTGGGCTCAACGAGTTTTATGAGTTGACTGAATATTTTTCTTTTTTCTCCTCTTTATGTTTTCTTTATTTTTTTCATATCTGATATTTAGCCATTTCTCATTTTTAGGCGTAACGAGAGACAGTTAATTTTTCCATATAAACAAAAACAAAGGTACTTTATAGGAAACAAACAAACAAGAAAGGCCCCCAACCCCAGTCAAGCCCCTTCAGAACATTTTAAGAATGATAAAGCTTACCTGATTTTAAAGAACATCTAATTTTCATCAAACTTGACGAATTTGATGGAAATCATTAAAGCCGTTTATGAGATAATCGAAAAAAGGTAAACATTGAAAAAAAAAATTATAAAATAAAGTGCCCCCTCCGTTTGAACAATTTTGATGAAATGTGGGCTATTACATCTTTGGCATATACATACATCAAATACCCAGTTTGATCAAAATCGTTAAAACTGTTTTTGCGTAAAAAAAAAAAAAAAACACGTGAAAATGATACAAAATTTATTAAGTAAAGTCCCCCCTCCGGTTGATCAATTTTGATGAAATTTTTACGGTCATATCTCGGGCATATAAATAGATCAAATACTCAGTTTAATCAAAATCGTTATAGCCGTTTTTGAGAAAATCGAAAAAACTTAAAAAGTTATTAAATAAAGTACCCCCTCCCTTTGAGTAATTTTGATGAAATTTTCGCTGTCACATCGCGGGCATATACATACACTAAATACCTAATTTCAGGTTCGCACGGTTTATAGTTTTTGAGCTAGTCTGTTCACACGCAGATATACACACACACACACACACACACACACACACACACACACACACACACACACACACACACACACACACACACACACAGACCATTTCGCGGGACTTGGTTAATTGGACTCAGGGGAACCCAAAATGTGTATTTCCGTTGAAAACCGGAAGTCGAAATTTTTCACAATCGCAATACTTCCACTTACTATATATTTCATATATAGGTAAGTGAAAGTAAAAACAAAATACTTACTTGCCATTTAAAATAAAGTATTTAATAAAAATTAAAGCACTTGTTGCCCAGGTGTGCTTTTGTTCTATGTTTTGCATAAAAGATTAACTTTTCTCCGTCCTTGATTCCTCCACCATTTTATTTATTTTATAACCATTTTTATACTTTTTAATGCATTATTAAATCTACCAAGAGAAACGTATATTGAGCTTAGCGGTTTGTTTTAAGAGGCAGTGAAAATAAAATTGAACGGTTTGTCGCAATAGGTTTTCAACATACGACCCGTTCAATTTTAGTTTCAATACCTCTTAAAACAAACCGCGAAGCTCAAGTGGTAAGTTTCACTTGGTGGATTTATTAATGCATACAACTGGTTCAAAACATATGAAATAAACAAAATGGTGAACAATATATTCGCTTCTACAATAAACGAGGGAGAAAAAGTTACCTTTGACGTCAAAAAGGTGAGTAAAAAATATATAATAATTTATATGTATATTGATTTTTATTCTTAATGGCACAAGTAAGTTACAGTTCAGATGACAATAAACACCATTCGGCTAATTCATAGTAGTTACCTACATATATTTGATATCCGATAAAAAATTAAGATATAAATAGAATAGTACAGAAGTGGAATAAAATTCTAAGGAATTTTATTTTTCAAATCGAAATTACTAAATACAGTTTAAAGATCTGCTAAAACTTTAAGATAGGAGAAGAATTGAAGTCTCGAGCTAACCCAGTTGAGTTTGCTATCACCGTCGACTGACACTGACACACTTAATAATATCTATAATTAGGATAGTGTACCCCGCCAAGGTTATTCCTTTGCCAACCTCTATTAAACAACTATCTCGATGCATTGAATCCATAATGAATTAGTCATGACTGAATCAACTGAAATTTCGCTATTCGGAGGGCTGATTTTGTTAATTGGATACAAAACTTTTCAGAGCTGAATAAATAATATTTCTTTATTTGAATAAATGTTGTTGCAACATTCATGACTAACTTACTCTATAAAAAAAATGAATGAATAATTCAGAAAGGATTTTATACAAGCAGTATTTTTCCAATTTATGCTACGAAAAGAAAAGACATTTTCAATTCCTTCCATTTTCCAATTTCCAAACATTCTCCTTTACTTTATGATGATTTCCATAATTTTCAGGCAAATATTTTGCCCATCTACAAGACTCTTAAATTATATAAAAAACATCACATTATACTTTAAAATGTTAATATATAATGTTATCTTAATTTATACTCATTTAAGTATGTCCCATATTGATAACCGTATTAATATTTAAATTATTTTTTTAGAAGATAAAAGATTCGACCACGGCCGGGAATCGAACCCAGGTCCTCCGCATCTACGTTGCAGCGCTCTTACCACTGAGCTAACCGTGGGGCCGTCCCAGTCGTGATCGAATCTTTTACTTATGCGATCCTTACTTATGCGATCACGACTGGGACGGCCCCACGGTTAGCTCAGTGGTAAGAGCGCCGCAACGTAGATGCGGAGGACCTGGGTTCGATTCCCGGCCGTGGTCGAATCTTTTATCTTCTAATAAAATAATTTAAAAATTATTTAACAGAAGACCATAAATAAATAACATCATTAATATTTTAATAACTTATTGAAGATGGGCAAAATTGGCCGGAAACTTTGACGAGGTGAAATATAGATAAGAGGTAAAAAATAGAAAGTATAAAACGGGTTAAGAAATCAAACACAAATAGATAATTTGAGGAATCAAGCTGAAAAATTATTTTAACTATAGTTTAACTTCAGTTAAGAAAATTATCACAGAATTTTACACGCGTGTTTACCGCAATGTCTTTTTCTGAATCAATGACTTTCCTGAATTTACATTGTTAAGTGACACATTGAACCTAATTTTTAATTTATAATATATATACTTAAATACTACACATGCCTAAGTATGTTAATTATTAGCATTTATTGCCTTATATATCTCCTAAACAAAAACTGAGACTGAAAATAAATACACATACCCACTTACTTAACGTAAAGAGTTACTAAAAAAACTTCTAAATTATATCTAGATGTTCATTTTTTATTGAATGGTGTATCCACGAAAGTGGAGTGATCAGAAGAAAAAAAATAGATGATAGTTGGATTCATTCATTACTATTGCAAAAGATTTCACATCCTGGGAAAATATCGTTTAACAATGGAAAGTACTTGCCAAGCCAAACCCTCATGGTTTAAAATGGGGAAGTAAAAGTATGAGTGTACATGTATAATCGATTGTGGTTTGGTGATTACAAGAACACCACAACCCGGATCTTAAGAATGATTAGTTCTGATTTTTAATTAATAACCAGAAGAAATTCTATGGCATTTTGAATAAAGAAAGTTCTCCCTTACCTTCATCGTTCTAGATTGGACCGCTATCCTCTTTCAGCAAGAGTAATGTTTATACCTGTGATCCGTGGGATCGATAAAGTACCACCTACTTCATAGCTTTTCAATTGTAGTGAGCAATTATAAATAATTATTAATTTCAATATTAAATCGTAAAAAAGCATATAGCATATGGCGAATTGCTAATTTGCCATTATAATCGTCGATCATAAAATACCTTACAAGAGCAACAGGGCGAGGAGGATGGAGTCACGTTTTCACCCACGGGAAAAGTTGCGCGTACCGCTAGCATTTCCACAGCCTTTCTTCAGTGTGCTGCTTGTCATAACATGTATCAACTTGTGGGTCTATAACCTGATGCCCTCTGAAAAGGATACCGGCGAGCTTATTCCGTTCTGGATGATCGCCTTGTAGCTATCCACTGTTGTAACAAGAATTTAGCGAACAATATTTTGAAGTACTAAGTATTTTGTTTCGCTTAGTATGGAAACAAAACTTCCTAATATTGTTTTTGTGTCTTCGATAAAACTTTTCGTGTTTCCATTTCAAAGAAGCACCTTCCTAATATTAGAACGGGTAGTTTTACCTTTATTTACACCTTTTTTTTAATAATCAATGCTGAACATTCGCATATTTCGTTTTTGGTATCCATACTAACTAGATCATAAACAGTTCATTTCGTATAAATGTTCTAACGCACCGAAATCATAATTTTTTTCATTGATTTTACAATTCACAACATTCTAACAAAACATAGTAAAAATCATTCTTGAGAGACAATACATTTGAAAAAGAAGAATAACAAAGTATTTCGTTGTGTAAAAGCAAATACAGCAAAGCTAAGAATTTTAACTACCTAGAACTCCTTTAAAAAATATGCCTTTTTAAATATTATTATTATTATTATTTTTTTTTTTTTTTGAGGAAATGTGTAAGGAGATGACATTGCAGATACTTTTCGGTGTAATAATTAATATAAATAAAATAATTTTATTAAATTAATATCATTTTATTATTTTTAAATGTAGCACACTAATTGAATCCTACCTTATTCTTAGTTTGATGAAAAAAATAAAATTAAATGTACCATCAAGGAAAAAAACATTTTATTTCTACATCAAATTGCCTGTCGATAGACTACATTTAGCTACTTATTTATTAAAAAAAAAAAAAAAAAGGATCTAAAATGAATACCTTTTCAGTCTTAGTACTATGCGGTCCCACAAATATTTTTTATGGCAAACAAATTTAATAACAAAAATAATTCTATTAAAATTTAACGCCATTAATATTAAAAAAATAGATTTTGGATACAAAGAAGAATTCTCTGTATGCAAAATCTATTGGAACAATAAGACTATATAAGAAAACTTGAAGGAAACTCTTAAATTGAAAGTATACAAACTATTTTATTTTGTATTTTGAAATATTTCATTAAAAAAACTGTCCATTAATCTCATTATGTAAAAATAATCTCATAAATGGATTGATTTCGATACATCGGTGGCAGTTTATATAATGGCCTGAAAGATAAGATTGCCACCCACTCGGCCACAACCCGGTTATCGTATCGTTGACAAATTTCCAAACGGGTCATTCGGTTGATTATACATTCCCGACACCCATTCCGACAAGCGGTATCCTTTGGACGATCAGCATTCGACAACTTCAGTGGTTGTAAATATGTATCAAGAGAATGGTAAAGACCCGGCATACTTATGAGATTAAATATGGAAGCATGGGACTACTTATGTTTTATAAAACCATGAAATTGATACTTTTACTAAAGCCATTGTAATGAGTATAATAGGGGTAGCGAGCACTGAGTTTCGAGCCGTCAAATCTCGTTACCTGGTGGATGAGGGAGCTTCAATTGTTATTGGCTTCGCCATTAATCTCTCGCTCTCAACTGTGGCCAGAAAAAAAAGGAATAGAAGCTAGTGAAAAACTATGTACGTTCAATCCTTCTACACTCAAGCATTAATGCAAGATTCAATTTTTTCAAGCAATTTTATTTTATTATTTCCTTTCTTTTTGTTTTCCAAACTTCATTTACTACAACTCTTGTAGACTCAGCGCCTCTCGCAGTTTGGTCCGCGATTCATCTCTATCGGCTGCTGCTATGAACACCCTTGGATGGATCTTGCATCGGTGGATACCCCTTCTAACCACCGCAACTAGGGCCACTCTTCTGCTTGTATATAATTTTTCATCTAGAATCCTGCGAGGCATCCGATTTGGTGTAATTCTGGCAATGTGGCAAGCCCATTGCAGTCGACCTACCTTCACAACCCTTAAAACATCCGGGTTCTTGTATAATTCCCTCAACTTAGCATTGTCTCGAATCCTCCATAATCCATTCTCCTTCAATTGACCAAATATTTTTCCATATTTAAGATGCCCCATTCAAATCCAAGTAGGTGGGCTTCTTGTGTTTTTACTAATGTCAAACATCCTGATCCATATGTCAACACTGGTCTGATCAAAGTCTGGTATATGTTGATCTTTGTTACTCGGGAGATTGATCTACTTTTTAAAAGTTTAAGAAGGCCAAAGTACCGTTTATTCGCTGTCAGTATTCTTCTCTGCCTTAATATCATTATCAGAAAGAACCTGAGAGTCTAAGTAAATAAACTCTTCAACCCTCTTAAAGATGAAATTTTCAATCTTTTCCCCGGGGGGGTTTCGAGGGTCTTACGATATAAAGATATTGTAAGCAATGATTAATTTAATAATTATTATTTTAATCTTGGATTTTTCGGTATGCTATCAATCTATATCTTAATGTAAGTTGTTCCGAATTTTAAAAATACTAATACATATCCTTAAGTATTATTTCGTTGCTGCCGCTTTTCTAAGTATAATTTAAATAACAAATTTTAACCTTGAAATGTTTTGGAGAACTATGTTTGACTTATCCTCAACCCTTTCAAATATATAAAATATGATTTTTCAAGAGAATGACTTTAATGTTTGAAAGTAGAATAAATTGTCTTCACAACTTCAGGCTCTGACCGAATAGTTTTCTAATCAGCAGATCGTTTCAGATAATCACTGACATTGTTGTCGTGGTTTGAAGAAAAAACAGATATAATTTTTTTTTTAATTGTAAACGGTCCCTTTAATTTTTGTATTTCTAGTAAAAAAAAATTCATTTAGGAGCTGGATTAAAAAAATAAAAATAAAGTTAATAATAAAATAAATTGAAAAATATCATGTTCTTGCAATGATAAACCAGTCTTTCACCGCATTAAGAAAACATTCATAATGAAAGGAGTCATCCTTATGGTTGGGCGAAGAAACAACTGCGATATGCCATTTATAACCCATCTCTGTTTAAAACTGAGTCTAGATTTGTTAAATATAACCTCCTATGCCAAGAGGGAAGAGTTTTAAAGTCCACAATAGTTTGTTTTACACAATTTCATCATTGTATAATAGACATGAAACTAAACTCCCAAAAAAATAAACAGCACTGAAAATATAGGATAACTATGAATAGTACCCCAAAAAAATGTTCGGTTTTTACATCGCGTTGCCTTGAAAATGGCAGGGAGCAGGAACTCCGTCACAGCTTACAATATAAACAGTTTCCCAGCTAACGCTCGCAGATAAAAGAACTGAGTCACGGCATCATTCTCCAGTTTTATATAACACTTTAGTGGGATGATTACATCCACGCACACGGAATAAATGTGCATCTATACGCATCCATGAATTTTCAAAATGTGCATAATTACCGATCCTTTGCTCCTATAAAATTGAATTAGGTGACAGCTTGTTACGTAACAGTCGTTCGCGACCCTTCAATAAGGGGGGGGGGCGTTAAGAAATTAATTTACTTTATTAGACCGTGTATAATTTAAAGGAATCAAGCATGGCACACAGAAAACTTAAACACTTAATAATTATGTTTATCTTAACTAACGTATATGCTTGCTTGTTTTCAGTCGCGAAATTGCTCAGCTCACGCCTTCTGTCCCGAAACCTAAAACTTATGATTTACAAAACAATTATTCTTCCTACAGTACTTTACGGATGTGGAACGCGGCCGCTAACATTGTAGGATTGCCAAAGGCTGAGGGTTTCTGAAAATGAAGTACCTACTGCGTGGAATATCTGGACCGAAGAGAGACCACTGGATTATTACATCTACTAGTAGTAGTACCGAACTGAGTGATTTGTACTCGGTAAATATAATAGGTGATGGCAACGCGAGGAATGAAATAGGCATGCAAAATTGCGAAATTCGGTATTGAACGTTAAAGATCAATTAGGTTAATAAGCGCAGATCTGTTGAAGTTGGGTTGGAACGGTGGTCGGTGGATAGAGGTATGCAGGGAGGGTTGAGTTGAGGTGTCAGCATCGAACATTGGGGTTCAGTAAGCCTTTTGTATTATTATTATTAACTTGAGTATAAAGATAGAAATAAAACTGAATTGCTTGCAATTAGGCTTTGTTACAAGTTTTTCATATACCCTTCCTGTTTCATAAAAGATGCGTCTTTTTTTTTTTCTATCCTCAGCAAGTAGAGCAACAACTTATAGAAATGTTGCAGAAACACATTGATACCTTGAAAGTAAATCGTTACCTTGAGTCCTGAACTTTTCCAGCTCAAATTAACTTGAACTCAACGCGATCAACCCTACGGACTAAAGAAGACTACGAATAACTTTAAATGGTAATATTTACAGAATACAGTTGATAAATATTACACCCTTGCTGTATGAAATCATGGTCTTGTGAAAGATTGATTAGATGCGTTTAACAGCGAGCGAAGTTGGTTGTCAATAGTTTGCGCAAGGAGACGTCCATCATAATGAATCGGTTAGGAATGATGTCTAGGCCGCTCTCTGTTGAGTTTGATGACTCCCAGGCTCCAATCTACCATCTAACACTACCCTTCATCTTTAAGCCTCTTATCGCTGAGAGTGAGGAATGGGTCTTCCTCAATATCCATTATTCATTTTTTACTTATTTTTATTTCAAAATGATCGATAAATCGTATTGTACCATATTAAAGGCTATACATTGGACATGAGTCCAAGCTCTTACAGATTCTTATAAATCGGAATCTAGGGAGGTTACATGAATTAAAAGAATTGTGACTTTGGGAATTAGCAGGGTCTCCTAGTTTGAAAAGCAGTTGCAGGATGCAGAATTTAAGAGATAGCAAATTTAAAAAAAAAAAGGTTTTGGAATTTTATTACATTGACCTAAAGTCAATCCATTATCAATAGTTAATCCTCCTATATCATATACCAGCTAAACCTGGCCAGGCTTATTGTAATATTAACTTTTAGGCGATTAAATAAAAGTATTACGGTAAAATTTATCCCAAAAATCATAACAAATAGGGAACTATTTTAAATTACTGTGGAATTATAGAGGATTACTTATAATTCTTCTCTGACATTTTTCAAACATCTAAATATATAAAAATAGTTACACTCCTATACTGAACAGGAAGGAACATTGTGTATTCCATTGGTATTCATATTTTCAAAGGGGATAATAACGGATATAATGGTAGAAAAACATAAGATCAAAACTAAAATAGGAAGTAAAATCTGAAAAAAATATGTTTCCATTCTTTATAACACTTTTCCCATTTGATATAATAATGGAGGCTTAACGAACCCAAAGGTTCGATGCCGCCACCACAACTCGCTCCCTGCACACCTCTATCCACCTACCGTTATCCAGGTCCAACTTCGAAAGATCAGCCTTAACGCTAACCTCCCACCTCCGTCTCGGCCTACCCCTCGGACGTTTCCCATTCGGCACAGCGCTTATTAATCTTTTTGGAATTCGTTCACTACTAAGTTTCGCACCCATAGGAGCATAAAAAGCAGATATGGCTGTTATTTGGCTAAACAGCGAAAGACCGTAAAAGTTTCATATTTATCCATCTCCTACTTTTCGACTTTTCTGGTTACAAAGGCTTTTTATATGTGATGATAATTTTTAAAAATACTGATAATATCATAAAGTTGCTGAGTTTTATTGGAGTAGAGAGAAAAAAAAAAGATTAAGTACTGGATATATTTATATTCTCTTATCTTCCTGAATTTTTTTTTTTTCTATAAAATGGATCAGAACCATTTCAATTTTTTTCCCCCCGAGGCAGCATACTTAAATAATTAATTAAAATTTTAAAAAATCCTTATAAGCTGAAAGCTATATCTAATATGAAGAATTCAGTGGATGTCCATGTTATGTGAAGCCGAGATAATTAGCTTAAAAATTGTTAGTTTGCTATTTGTTTTTGCTTCACACATTCAACAGTTTTTTTTTTTTCATTTTATTTATGATATGTAGTTTGGATATTCAAAATATAAGAAACAAGCTATGATTAAAGGAGAACATTACAAGATCATCCATGCAAAAAACTTAATTTTTTCAAACATGTCATTGAACGTGTTCATCCATTAAGTCCTTCGTATAAGCCGAGAGAAACGTCCTCAGCAATGATAATTCGACTGATATTTATTTGCACCAATGTTCTATCATTTGCTTCTTTTTTTTTTTTTTTAACAAGGACTAATATTTGTATTATGAGATAACAATATTTATATTGCCTTTTTCCATAAAATAGGAAAAAAATACTATTTAATTCTACCTAGAACGAAGATAGTAATGATACCAACATTTATATGGCATCGAAACCCTTAACTCAAGTCAAGTCGCCCCTCAGCCGGTAGAGCACATAGAGTTTGACCTGCTCAGATGAGATGACGTCCTTGAGGATCCCGCTAGCTACTACCATCTGAAAGACATCGATGACCGCTAGGCCCGCTATGGATGAGCGTTGACAATAATTCACCGGAGCAGTTCCCAGGCCAAACAATAATGGCTTCCTATACTCTGGCCCTCGGCACATACAGTCTTCCTTTGTTGTAGCCCACAAAGCACCGAGTATTCCATTCTGAGGCAGTCTTTTCATAGATTATTTGTGTGAAGGCATTCTGGGACAAAGATTAACAATTATTTTTTTCAATTTCTTGCAGGAGATATCGTCAGCACAAATTAAAGATGCGGATCTGTGAAAATTAGATTTTTTAGGACTTTAAATATTAAAAACTTTAAACAAAACAACAGGTTACGCAAGGTTACATCGCGATTTATACTTTAACAGATACAGATACATTAAGATGCAGACTCGCAAGTTTACCACAGGCTCTAAGTGAAAGATTTAACATAAAAACCAATTTTCGCAAAAAAAAATCAGATTCGTGACTTTACGAATGTGCCGACGATAAGTGTATTTGAAAAAATATATATCTAAAACCAAATAACTTTTGTACGTATTTTAAAACATGAACTCCATCCTAATTTTTTTACTTATTAAATATCTTCTTTTTGAAATTAATTTACAGCATAATTAAGAAGAATTATTAATCTTAAAATTAATGTATTTACATTAAACATAAATCACTGGTGTTTGGTCAAAAGAGGTTAAGTCATGAAATGTGAATTTTAAACAACGATTCACCAAGCTATTAAAAATCATTATAAATTCTTTCTGATCGTATTTTTTTATTCCAGAATAATAAATGGAACTATATCCTTTCAACAGAGACTGTAAAAAATTATGAATAACGAATAAATTATAGTCAATTATGAATTTTAAGAAGACGAGACAAAAAAAAATTTTTATGACTTAACCCCTTTTGCCCAAACATGAATGATATATTACACTATTGTATATGTTGTGATAAAAAAATAATAAATTGTGTTTTGTTTTTAGTATAAATAGAATGAATGAAAATTGTATCTCCTTATCAAAAACTAAAAGGTTATATTTTCATTTTATTAAATATTTATTTATCTACTAAGGTTTTTCATTTAATCTATATTTTTATAGATATGAAAATATTCATATATTTTCCCTGATCACTGAATATTTATTTACTAAGAAAAATGTCGTAACTTAAAAATTATTATTAAGTTGCTTTACATTGAACACTGATTTATATGTAATTCTATCATTTCGAACCTCTAATGTTATGAGCAAGAGGTAGGAAGGATAAAAAGAAAAATGAATAATAGGTGTGAGCTATGGCGGCCCTTGTGCGATGGAGCGTATCATTGCTTAGTAGGAACGTTTTGCTCTCAAGTTTCAAAACTTTGGGGTGAAGCAAGGCCTTGGTTCAGAGTGAAATAATTTGCTGCTTAGCGGCTATCTAAAACCTGTACCATTATCTGCCCTCGGTTCTGAACTTTGTGAGGAAGGCAACGAGTTAGCTACTGGCCGACAGTTGAGGTAGAATGTGATCTTAATGATATATTAAGTTTTCCCCTTTAAACAATTATGTAATTTAGATTATCTAATTATAAACTTTATAATTTTGCGATACGCTAAAGAATAGATCAACAGCGGAACTCGTAACGGGGACCTAGAGTTTAAGAGTTCAGTGCCTTATTCATTTTTACCTCACTCCATAGGTGGCTGAAAATATTGAAATTTCATTGGTTTTAACTTGAGTATTTTTAATTTAATAATTTTATTTTTTCCTACAAAAATCAATACTCTAAGCGAATTCTTATATCTCTTTGAATGTGACATGTATTGGAATTATACAATCATTTTTTAGGTTAAGAGGCAACATTCAACTTTTTTCAGCCTTCGCCGAAACTCGTCAGGAATGTATGCTAAGTCGTTTACATATCCATACCTTAATATATATAAAAAAAAATTAATGTATATTTTGTATTTTGTTTTTACTATATTGATCTGTACACTTAATTTGTCCTGTATTTATTTGTTTTACACGTATTTCTTTATCGACTGCGGTATTGGTATGTAGATACACTCAAGCTATGTCTCGGTTATACGTGCATAATACCATTTTTACCTATTTTGGACTTCTTTTACCAATTTATTTTAGCATTTTTCAAATTTATGTATAATTAAGGTAATTTTTTCACTGTTTATAAACATAAGGGATGAATTCTCATCGTTATGCGAATTTTTATGTTGTGGTTTCGGTTTGTAACTTAGTAAATTGTGGGATGCTGGTTTTCTATGTTGTAATTAATCATTTAAAAAAATAAATAGAAAATATATTGTTTTCACTTTTATGTATTATCTTTCGCGTCATTATGTCAATAAATTAAACTATTCTCATATTGATCCTTGCTAACTCTTGTAATAGCAATTAAAAATATAAAATACCAATGTAATATACATATTGGTATCTGGTATTTTGCTAAAAATAATTTTTGTGACTAGGATACAAAAGCTGCTATACATACTTATTTAAAATATAAGTGACAGAAAAAGGTGCGAAATTTAATAAAAATACCATTTTAAAAATATGTAGTGAATAAGAAACAAAACTTACTTTAAGAAAATCGTAAATTCTAAAAAAAGATAGATAATATAAGAAAGTTGAACCTGAACTAAAAAGCAAATCAGAGATAATGTATTATTTTCTATAAGTTACTATAACGGTTTTCGGGCCTGATTGCTCAATCAAATCATATTTCTTTTAACTCTTCTGGCAGCTTATAATATGTACTTAGTCTTTAATCCTCCGCCAAAAGTGTGACTTAATCAGTCTCGTAATGGTTCTAATGAAGTCTATTTCTTATTTTCTTAAATAATGATACCTCCCGGAAACGTGCCGGTATCGCTAGGTTTTCAATTCAGGTAATTGTACGCCCATTACGTTCAGGAAAATTGAAGTACTAAATGCGAGACAACTAAATTACGGTAATAACACGGTACTAGCTGAAAGATAGTCTTTGAGATTTTTTTGGCAGCTACTAAATATCTATTGCTTTTTTTTTCTTTTCAATTAATTGAAATGTATTTTCATATTTACTGATATTGATATTTCCTAATTATTTTTGGTTGATTAAAAATTAACGGAGTTGAAAGTGAACTTACAGTAAAAGGAATTACTGTTAAAACAAGAAACAAATGGGATGTAGAAAAGCCGGAGTAATTTAATTTCTATTTGATTGGAGTTATTATTTTCCATAAAATACGTATACAAAACTTGATCATTTGTGCGATGTGTAGAATAGAGAAAAAAATAATGCGGCAAATTAAGAAATAAAAAAGACGTTCGAATGTCCAGCAACATCCTGAAACAATGATAAAAGAAAATAATTTAAGATTACACCAAGCGAATATGATGCTAGAAAGTTCAACCGTACTGTCAAAGCATTGAGGGAGACAAAGTAATAAGATGTAGATAATAAGAAACATGAAACTTATTTTAAGCACAAAATATTACAATAATTTGTAAAATTTTATAGCGATGTACAATTTATTGGACGCAGTTCTTCCTCCTGAAACCAAAAATACAAAAAAGAAAAAAAAAACAAGCATTAAAAATCAGTTTATATAAATTTAAAAAAAATCGCTTTTCTATGTAATATATCAATTAGAAAATGTTTTCCATGTTGAATCCGATAATGAGAAACGAATCAATCAAAGAAATCAGGAAACTATGATAATATATGCAAAACAACGGGCAAAAAAATTGTTGCTGACAAATTACTCTTTTTTTTATTTATAATGGCAAACAATCCAACTGACACCTCTCTAAAAAGTTCCTCTACATGCCGGAAAAAAACTCGTTTGAGACCGGTTTGATTTATTTCCAGTTATGTTTTGGCGTGATTGGCATTTTGTTGTAATACGTTATGTGTGGCTTACTGTAATATTAACTTTTACTGAAGTAAAAAAAAATATTCCGCTAAAATGTATCCAATAACATCATTACACATAGTAGTCTACTTTAAATTACTGATTAATCTGCTTTAGATTTTTACCCCATCACTTTAATAGACTAGAAAGCTCTTAAAATTACTAATTTAAAATTTTGAATAGGCGAAAGTCATTGGTAAAACCGGAAATGGAGACAAAAGGTATGCAGGTTGTAATAAATACCCCCCTCCCACACACACACACACAGATGTTCCTATTCGAGCCCAACAAAGTGTTTCTCCTCGTAATAAATCTCTCAAACCTAGGTTTAAATAAAGTAAAAGTCTCCTCTTCCTTCCTGTGTTAGGGATTCCGTTCCAGATAGGCGCGGAAAAGCGATAATTCGGTTGTTAAAGGTGAACGAATTTCCTTATTTACTCTTTCCTAGTGTTCTTCCCATGGAAATTCTACTGGTGCCTACACCCCTTTCCGTCGTTTCGGAAGAGAAAGTCCGGAAACCGGAGGGGATTCGTCCAAAATCAGAGGTAAGGCATTCAAGGCTAGAGCAAACATCAGTGTTCGTTGTTTTCGTATGACAGACCAATCTACATTTCGTAACATATAAGAGTATATAATGCGCCATTCCTTTCTTTTAAAAATAAACCGTTATGAGAATGTAGGAAACAACCTCCTCTTATTTATTCGACGCTTCATTAACACTTCAAACCAAAGATTCAATTTTTTATCATTTACGTTTGAAAAACAATTTCCTTCCGAGAAATGGATCGAATCAGTTTACAAGTGCATCACGTAACCTGGCCTTACGTTTCGAAAATTGACATTAAACCTTGTAGTCACGAAAGAAAATTGGTCTAGTAACGCCAATTATTTACCACTATTTACGGTTGAATGAACGAAAATAGTTCATTCGTTCGAGACTATACCGCAGGCAGGCCAAAAAAGCCAAGGAGTGATTTATCAATAGATGTGTAAGCCCAAGGTAGATTTATGAAAACTTCGTGTGTTAAAACTTGTCTCTACGACGCACAGTGCTTCCATCAATGAACAAAAATCAAATTTTTATTTTTTTCTTGCATGTACATTTAAAATGTTCCTAATGATGTAAATGATCATTAATTATAATATTTACATCTATTTGTTTACTCAATTGCTATTAAAATTAAGAAATGTTTCGAAAAGAAGAGTATTTGTGAACACTTACTTACTCTTATTAGTTTAGAAGGGATTTTAAGGTAAATACTAGATGTAAACATTAGCTTTGTCATCTTTTCATTTAGTCTTCTTTCTGTTTAGAAAAGGTATACTGTGAACTTTATTTTAAGTGAAAGTCGAAATTATTTTAGAAATAATTGGCCAATGGTAAGAAATATTTTTGACTCACTCGATGTTTTACTAACTTTAAAGTCAAATATTACTAAATGTCCGCAAAACACCCCTTTCATTTTTTTAATATTTGCAGTCTAACTAATTTAGAATAAAAATCTATAAAGATCATCTGCGATAATCTGCGACTGTGACTTTGACAATTTTTTTTTCAAATTAAATCAGGCACTTAATTAAAGTAATATTTGACTTTTTAATTAAAAACAACTTTCATTTAATTTTGGAACTGAATTTTTATGAAATTGGCCCAATAGTCATAAGTATATTTTTATGTCTTAAAAATTGAGAACTCTTTAAAAAATGTCTCTGTGTCTTGTCTCATTGATTAGAAAAAAAATTATAATTGGAGACTGATATTAAAGATTGTGATATAAAATATCCACTAAAAGAAATGAATTAGAGAGAAAATCAAAACACAATGATGTTTCAATTGAACAATATTTAATATGGGATCGAACTATCAATAAGCTGACAGAAACAAGTTTAGATTTGTTCACCGATATGAATTTAGAAGATAATGTAAGGAGCGAATATTCAAGTGAATCAGAATAATTCTTTTAGTTATAATTTTCTTATTAAAATTAATATATTAAAATTAATGTTCAATTTAATTTCAATATATTAATATAAAATAAATAAATTTAACGTGGAATTTTCTCCATTGAACCCGAGGATTCAGCTTTTTATTTTATTTATTTATTTCGATTTCTCTTATGTACATACTTATAAAAATTATTTTAATATGTAAAATATTATTTTTATAACTAGATGAAGAAAGTATCTTTTGTATTTATATGTTATGTTTGGTTAATTATCTTATTAAAGATAAATTTTAATTAACTAACCGATAATGATTCTCTAATTTCCCTTAAATTTAATATACTTTGCCCAAATCATGATTTGCCTTTTTTCTTTGGCTCTAACTCGGTCAAATATTGTTTCCGACCCCGCGTATGAGGTATGTATATTCGTAATCAGCTCTGCATTTCCAATAATATTCTATGTTGAAAAGATTTTTGTCCAAAAACTCCATATACTCGAAGCACTGTGCGATGTATCAATTTAATCATAATTGCTCCACTAATATTACAGAAAGAATTGTCACTACCGAGGTGTTTGGCAACATCATAGTGACGCCAAAAATAATGCAATTTGTTTTTTATATATTTAACGCCACTAAAGCTACTATAGCTAACCGGAATTTTCTACAGTGGGAGTCGGAAATTTTGCCTATCCAGGTTTAATTAAAATATGGACCTTTACCTGAAAAATAGTACATGCTCGGGACCGCTACTATTGGTTCCCTCCGAAGGATTTAAAAAATAAAAAAAAATAATTGAGAAACTTATGTGGGTTAAAAAATTTTTATTAAAAGAAAATAATAATTTACAATGCCACACAAACAATGAAAACACATATAATTAAGAATGTTACAAAAATGATCACTTTGTTACAACACAGCAACACAAAAATAACCATATGACTTGAGATTCAGAACAAGAGAAATTCTCCAGTCGATCGCTCCTAAAAATGAAGTCGTAACAAGAACAGCCTGATAGGTTCCAGGCCAGCGTAGATGGTACTCGAACATCGTAGTCACTAACATGTACTATGACAGTTTGTTCCAACTGTTAGTTCTTTCCAACATCAAGTCTATAACTATTCTAAATATGTTTTGGGTTTTGTTTCACGTTACAATATATTAAAAACATAGTAGGAATATCGCTGGATGTTATTTTCTGGATTCTATCTGGCATGTCATTATTTTATTAATGATCTAGATCGTTAATCCTCTAGTTTTCTAAGTTGCTTACGATAATTATGATTAAAGAAATAATTTTTGTTTTAACGTGAGTACGGTATATAACGTGAGTATATATTGATTCAATATATCAATCTGAATTTTATTTTTTATTGGATCTAGTTGAGCTAAACAATTAGGATGAATCAAGGACAACTTTTTCTTAAATTTTCATTCATTAAATCATTGGCAATGCTTCGGTCACCCTAAATGCTTTCGTTAAAATTTTAAAATATTATAACCATTTTATGGTACTATAAAACTTAATTAGTGCCATAATCAATGGCTCAATGTCTAAGCATCCGATGATTTAGAGGACTGATTAAAAATTGGAAAAAATTAAATTAATTTGATTTACCAATTAAATATATTTGTATGTATTATGTAATGATAAAAAAAAAATATATACGTAATTTAGGAGTTAAAACTTTACACCATTTGCCTAAGTATTATCTACATAAGCAGAAGTTTAAGAAATGTTGAGTGTGGTCGGTTTTCTTTCAAAGTAACAGTTTTTGTTATCGATATTATACTAATACTAATTATTTTTTAATTAAAAATTACTACATTTTTATAAAAAACAAACTTTACGTAAGTAATCACTATCAAAATACCAAATATTTAATTATTCTTACATGATGCATAATAATTATTATTGTCTTTGTTTTGTTTCAGAAAACCGAAGAGAGGTCGTTACCGATAGCAGTAAGGATCCACAGGACGCTGGAGCTGGCTGATGACAAGTTTTATGTCATCACATGTGGAAAAGCAGGCTTCAAAAATGCCAAGTAAATATAAAAACTCCTTACGTATTTGCTAACTTTGTTAGGTAATTCAAACTACGTGTCTGGCACATTAACGACTAAGCGACAATGAAATCTAGAAAGGAACAAAAGCCAAATGGTCAGTAATAGAGGTTCACAATTTTTTTCATGAAGACAGGTTTATTATATAAAGTTGAGTTACGAAATTTTTTAGGCAAGTTTTGTTTCCAGTTTGAATTCTCAAGGTGTCTCTTCGGAAAGTTAGAGCACATGTAATTTAATTTATCACTCAGGAAATTTATTAATAAAATAATCAGCACACTTTTTCCATCAAGTATAAAAAAAAAAAATCATGCTCTAGTAGTAGTAGTAGTAGTAGCAGCAAGTATTGGTGCAAATTTTATTGAATACAAAGCACATATTTACAAAAAATAAATTTATAATAAATTTACTGTGCCTTGGATAAGTTATTGGCATAATTAAATAATATCTCCTCGATCAAAAACTATTCTGCGTAATTAAATTTGTACATCATTGCATAAGTGTAAAAACAATTTATTATAGTAAATTCCATTATATAAATAAACCGAAATCTTATTAAGTGATAAAACTTTTTTTTAGAAACCAATCCTTCTCTAAAAGTTGATTTTAAAAAAAAGAAATAAACGAATGAATTTTTAATGTCATCAACTTAATAAATAGTCTGAAATAGACATTTAGTATGACGTGCAAAAGCAACCAGTGCAATGGTGCAGCATTTATTTTCAATAAAGTGTTTCTATCTCTCTAGATAGGAACACTTTCTATCTCTCTAAGTCGTTATTGCGACTGTAAACGTTAGTTATTTGTAGCATGTCCCTTACTTATTTATAAATGGTATTTTTATTTGTCTCTTGTAGGAATTAAAACTGTATATTATCCAGCAATTATCGTAAAGTATTCATTAGGAGATAATCAATCCAGCTCTTGTATTATGAAAGTTTTAATAATATGTAACCTATTAATCCTTTTCAAAATAATAGTAAGAACGCAATTGGGAATGACTACATTTTTCAGATCAAGAGAAAACTTATTTGGTATTTTCCTTCAATAATTTTTAAGGTTCCGTGATTCCAAGCCTCATCATAACTGACAACACCGTTTTACGACTACGGTTTCTAGCAATCCGCAAGGCTTAAGATGAGATTCAAGAGACTTATTTATTGTTTCATAAGATTCAGCATCGAGATTCCCATATTTCTTGTTGGCACCATTACGAGTTATAGTGGCTCTACCCCACTTTACTATCTTTCTTTTCCAAGTCTTCAGGACCGAAAAACCTTCCTATATTCCACAACTGCTTACTAAACTTTCTACCATTTTCACACATTAAATACTAGTTCTCAACCTATTGATCCATATATATATACTCTCTCATATAGTACCTTCTTCGTAAATTATTCGTCATCCATGGTGTTTTCTTTCGGAATTTTTGTCCCACATTCACTGGAGTAACCAAGGAGGTGGCTTGGGCTGACCCCCCCCCCCCCCCCACAAGACGACAGAAAGAAACTTTTTTTCTCACTAAATTTACATACTGAAATAAATTTAAAATTTAAGCAGCGCTTTGTGATTTACTTCAATAATGTTATTTTTTTTTTATATATAAACTTCTCTATAAATAAATTGCAAAATTTGGCTGTGAACGTATTCCGAAAAGATTAATAAGCGCGGTGCCGGATGGGAAACGTCCGAGGGGCAGGCCGAGACGGAGGTGGGTGGATTGCGTTCGGGCGGATCTATCGAAGTTAGGTCTGCTGGAAGACGGTCGATGGATGGAGGTGTGCAGGAAGCGAGTTGTGGTGTCGGCATCGAACCTTCGGGTTCGTTAAGCCTTTATTATTATATAAACTTCACAGATATAAGTAATGGGATTTTTCTGTCTAAAATTTAATAAGATGATTGATGATCCCCCCTGATAGTAATCCTGGTTGCGCCACTGCCCACATCTGTAGGTACGTCCATCATCGTTCACTCATTTCAAATCCAATCTGGATGGATGTTAAGACTATTTGTTTCGCTATAATAATCAGAACTATGACTTGATTTGCAAGCAAAATTTTGTAAATATGTAAATGTACGTGTAATATTGGGTGCCTTTACATTGTTCTAAAGGGATTCATATTCGTAGGACTTTTTTTTCTATCTTTCACGTCGTTTTATTTTCAAGAATAGCCATTTCAACTACCCTATTGTAAACCGACAACCCCCGTATTATGATACCAAACGATGTTATTATTTATTTCATTTAAGTAGTTAAACATACAAAATAGTACCAATTATTTTAACTGCGGTCTGTCGTAGAGGGCGTTCACTTCGATTGTGAAACAGCGACCCAGATAGGCTAATGAAAACAGATAATTGTTGCCAACAATGGAAATCAGCCTTGTTTGAATATAAAAGGGGTTGCACAAGCCCCAGCGGTCGGCCACTGGCACCGCTGCTGTGCGCATCGCCCCGGGTAGCCGTCGCAATGTATCTCGAAGCAGCCAAGGTTAAGGTCGCAGCGATCATGATAATTAGCTCCTTCCTTGTTGTAGCGTGATGCCGGCCTGGGAAACCATGATCGGGTCCGACAATGTAGTATAGTCTTATGGTTACATAACGTTCCCTGGGAAAGGTTTAAAGGGGTGCTCAGGACCTCTTTAGCTAAAGGTCTAACGCAAGGGAACATCCAGAAAAGGATTTCTATGAATGTTATCAAAGCATTCAAAATAAAAGGTTGAATCCCACAGATTCGACGATTTAAAAAAAATCTCTTCGCTTGTTAGCTTTGGATCGAGTGTTTTAATAATGAAGCTAGGGAATATTTGATCCTCCGAAATCAGATAGCTGTGGCATATGAAAGCGACGCGTGGAAGTAATGTTAGAGGAATTACAGGGCCCTTCACCGTTCTAGTGCGGAAATAAAAACGTAGTCTATGACGGAGGCTTTATGGTTTCTAATAATAGCTATTCAATTTTATATAACAGAAAATATATGCATTTGGTAATAAGAGAATCACCCAATTATGAAAATTGCTTTGTACAACGTCATGTAAAATAATCAGCACTAGTTTAGACTAAATAACCGAATTATAAAAGTAAAATATGGATTCTTTCTACCAAAAAAAATTTCTATTACAATAATACCTTCAAGGTCGTATATATTAATTCATTTTGAATATTACTCATCCTTGAATAAGTATCGAATAACTTGGTCATAAATCGCTTCCTAAAATCTTGAATAGTCTGATAGACTTCGAATATAACAAAATACTACTAGAGGGAGATTTCAAATAAAAATGTATATTCGGCGAACTTGATTCTTTCTTATTTATATAGATAGGCATACCAATTTTATAAACTCTAAACAACAAACAAGACAATGATTGAAACAACATTCCTTGATGTTAAAAAAAAATATAGCACGACGATCGTAATGAGGTGTGTGGGCTACAAGACAAGATAGCAATAGGTTGATAACAATCCAAGAATCTAAGAAAGCTTTTCTTATTCGCTTAATTAATTCTGTAGTATACCATATTATTATAATTATAATTTACTATCATTATTATCAGTGAGGTAATTTTATATTTTTTCAGTCATATTCAGTCATCCGATGTTCGTTTATGTTATGTTCACTCTCTCGTTTTGAGCTAACATGGCTAAACTATTCCTCATTATTTTGAATTACTTTCAGCTTTCTCCTTATTATTTCGGAAGTGAACGCTAACGACATTGGGGGACACAATCATCTGCATAACGACATCCTGGGATGTGTAGAGACCTCACGAGCTGGCTCCACACACGTTCAACGATATATTTGTGTCAGAGGGAAGCACGTGGCAATATATCACAATGCCCTTATACTTGAAATAACGATATTATAATGACATTGTTTACAATAATAATGGAATGGAATGGAACAATAAACAATGGAAGTTAATGAGATCTTATATCTTAAAAGTAAAATTTAATTTAATTTTGAACTTATAACTTAATGTAAAATTTAACATAAAGTTAATTTATATAACATCACGATTCCTTATAGTAATAATGATGATGTTAGAATGAGCTTGTTACTAATAGTAATCAAAGTTATTAAGAACTTATAGATTAAAGAAAATATTACAAGTCAAGTTTTTTTATAGATCCTTTCCCCACAATGAAAGCCTTCTCTTTAACTCGGAATGAAAAATGATTTTATTATCGTGTGGCTGACATCCCTTTGGAACGAATGGAACATATAAAATAGGACATAACGAGTGTGGCCAAACATCGGTGAAGAATGAGCAATTAAACAGCCGAAGAAAAAAATGCAGTATATATGCTTAAAGATTAGAAACTATTTCCATATTTATTCTCCAATTCGCTTATGACTATGTGCTTATCGCTTCAGAGACAGAGGACGCCGAATATATTATGTGAAAAAACCTTCAGAAATATTCAATCTGTGATCTTGAAGTCAGCAAAGCAAAACGGTATAGATGACTTTAAATAAGAAAGAAACATATAGATTCGTAGTTAATGAAACCCGAAACTCAATATAAGTATCTAGAAAGCTTGTTGAATGATGTAGGTACCACCGATCTGTAAATAATAAAAGTGTTGGTCGTAGGAAGAGTATGATAAGAATCCAACATGCAGTAATGCGGAGTAGAAACTTGTCCTTAAATTTATTTATGTCCTTAAAAACAAAAAAATATTTATATGATCTTCGTAGAAAGTTTCTTCATTTATTTTGCTGCATATAACATATAAAATATGTCTAATTTTTGGTTCTATAAAACCAAATAATTTTCAAAATGATTAAATCAATAGGTTTGATTAATTTTATAAAAGATGCGAACGGCAGAAAATAAAAATAAAAAAAAATTTGAAAAAGGACATTGAAAAATAATTTATCATTCAATTGAATCAAGGGTGGCTTTTATTTTTAAACCCTACTACACTGCCCTGCCATGGAGAAAAGCAGTAACTAAAAAATTGTGAGATAATGGTATTGTTGGAATCGCTGTAAAATTTTCCATACGATGCTCCGTAGAAAAACACTAAAAAGTCTAAATGGAAAGTGTAAACTACAATAATCTATTTACTGTTTTTCTGTTTATTCTTTTTACTGGAGCATCGAATGGAAAATTTCACAACGATACCATTATCTCACATTTTTTTTTTCGTTACTGGGTTTCTCCTTGGCAAGGCAACAATACTTTGATATAAAAAATAATAATATAAAATTATGCTTGGAAAGATTTAAACATAGTACTTTATACTTTAGAAAATTAGGATTAAAGTTATGTGATTCTCATTTCTTATGTGCATAAACCTATTACATGTATGCATCTAATCTTTTAACAAAGTGGAGTTAATCTCATGCTAAAAATAACGTTTTATTAATACAAATAATAGATATCAATTATACAAAAACTATAATACCTAAAGATAACAATTGATTAACAATCCATTTTTACATCTCTAGATAGAAAATCCATAACAATGCACTATACAAAATAATATGTCCTCTAAAAACACATGATTGGCAACCAGCTTACACTTCCCTTGGTCGACGACTCTTTTACTGCATAGGAAAAGAGTAAGGTACAAGCTTGGTACTGTGGAACAGATTCCCTTCTTTTCGTTTCTTTCTACTTCCTAATTCATAAATTGAAATAGAATGTCTTTTCTTTATCATGAATGGTCCACTTCTGATCTCATCTAGCTTATTTCTGTTTAATTTGTTACCATTTGCTACATACACTAAGTCACCTTCTTGAAATTCATATTCTCTTCTGTTCTTGTCTATTCTGATCTTATATCTTTCAAAACTTTTTTCAGAATTTTTGAAAGCCTCTTCTCTATCCTTTTCTAAATTATTTGCTTGTTTTAGTTGAGAAGGTACAATTTCTGACGTCGTGCCAAATAAAAGATATGCTGGAGTGAATTTGGTTGTACTATGTACTGTATTATTATATTCATCTAAGCACTGTCCAGCAATTTTTGTCCAAGGTGTATTGTTACCATCTTCATTTAATTTACACCGAATCCTGTTCACCAATGTTTGGTTCAATCGTTCATTTAAGCCATTCGATTGAGGATTATCGACTGAGGTATAAACAAGTGAAATATCTTATTCTTTTAAATATTTTTTTAATTTCAATGAACTAATGCTGTGTATTGATCGACCAACAGCATTTTTATGTCCTAATATTTTGTCAACGGATTTATTAATTTAATAAAATCCTGAGCATTTTGTTTACTTGAAGTTAAGATCCACGCATGTCTAGTGAAATGATCCACCAGCAAATATATATTTCTTAGTGGAACCGTTGCCGCTGAAACCTCCAATAGTGTCTTATAGTTTTTAGGTATTATAAATTTATAGGTGTGTCTTAGCTGGTTAGGTATTATAGTTTTTGTATAATTGATATCTATTATTTGTATTAATAAAACGTTATTTTTAGCATGAGATTAACTCCAATTTGTTACAAGATTAGAAATTGATTAACAATCCATTGCTACATCTCAAGATAAAAAATCCATAACAATGCACGATACAAAATAATATGTCCTCTAAAAACACATGATTGGCAACCACCTTACATGCATCTAAAACTAAGATGCAACGTAATATCACTTCTCTTTTGTATGAATTACGTTTTAATCCAAATGAAAGTTTTAAGTATTTACCGTAGCGAGTCACAGTTTTGTAGATAATCTTCGGTGGAAGTCGGCAACGCTCGGGTCTATCATATTGTAATAACTATTAGTAAATCCTTTAATGGACATAAGCTATTCGAACAGAATCGATAGAACTGTTAGTGTCCTCTTTTTTTGTATTCCTGGCTTAATGGATGACAATTAAATATCACCACTTTTTAGTAACTGATGTAATAGCCCCCCCCCTCCAATTACCAACTTATTAACCAACTTCTAAAACCCACGATCCTTAGCACCCAATGGGCACTGTCTCAGGGAGCTGGATAAATGGGCCATTTTTTAGTTTGTTCTTCCATCCGCTCGATTAACCTAACAGAGCCTAGCGAAAATTTCCTAATCATCCATCTCCTATTCATGCCGGATGAGGAAATCTAATTCCTTTCTCAGTTCTTTATCTAACAAATGCAGAATAGTAGAACAAAAGGAATACCCAAATTGTTTATTTCTTTATCTTTTTATGAAATCCTTTTTTTTGTCTACGTCTTCCGAATTCTCTATGCTCTTTCTTACTCGTTAAGCAGTGGCGTACTAAGGTGCGTATAAGAGGCCCCCGGGCCCCCAAAATTGAAAATCATATTTTTAGAAAAAACTTATTAACTATTTAATAATATGCAGTTTTATTGGTAAAATTGTCTTTATTATTTAGTTGAATACTGCAATAATACTATTTGAAAATTAAATAAACAGTTCGTTTTTAACTTTTTATAGAAAATATTGAAATTTCGTGAAAAGCGTGTACTTTGGAAAAGTTCACTGTGTAGGGCTTAATAATTGACGAAAAATATTTGAATCTGGTCGGTAATATGGACCACGATAAGGATGTCCATGATATGTGAATGCTTTGTAATAAATGGTTCTTGCATAATATGTTTTGTAACCCAGTCCAATACAAAATTGAAATGTAACTTAATCATCGAGCCATAGCACCACTAACAATTTCCGACGCCTTCGCTCTCTGATTGGAATTTTATGTTAATTTGCTGATTGAATGATATACTTACGTTTTAGATGTAACATTTACTAATATTTTGTAATACTTATTTATAAAATTACTTAATTTTTTTTTAAATATCGAATATAAGTTTTTTTTCTATGGAATCACTCAAATTATATAAATGTATTTTGTTTTTTTATCATTTATTTATTTATTTATATATAGTTTCGGGCTTTTCGACCACCTGGGTCATTCTCGCCCTGTAATACGAATTTACAATTTTGAAGTAAAATTAAATGCAGTTAAATACAATAAAGTAAAGTTACTTTATCATTTATCTTTTCATTTTAATTTATTAATTATTACTTTTTTTTTTTTTTTTTTATAGGAACGAAACATCCTTGGTATCTTTGAAGGTTCTCGACAAAGAAAAGAAAAGGAGAGTGCAGGAGGTCTATTATAGCAGGCCCTACATCATCAGGGCAGAAATATCAAAGCCTGACGGTAATTATAAACATGTTTAGTTATTGTTGCTTAGTATATTTTAATAAAACATATTCAATTTTTGTATATATCTTTGTACTGTAAAAATTATATTATAATTGACGCTTCAGTTCATTATTGAATGAAAATAGCTTGTTCATAAAATAATCACCTTTAGACGAGTATGGAGCCATTTGTTTTTATTTCTTCAGAAAAATTTCCACATGACAATTTCTTTTTTATTGTGATCATGATACACCAATAATTAATGTTTTAATAATATGTTAATTTATTAGAGTTATATTAACCCATTACGTCCCGAGAGTAGAAAAAATATGAATTTTTAATCTATTTCCAAGTACATAAATGTCGAAAATTGGTGAATTTAAAAATTATTGCTCTGCTTGAAGCCTATTTTTCGGAAAGCCAATTGTTTTTTTTTTAATATTACGTTCTTTTAATCAAGATTAGACATACAAATCTTATTATCTTAAAAGTTATTAAAAATTTATTTTCCGTGATATTATTGAAAAACAATAATTTCACGTACACGAGTCGAGTTTCATGTCTCCCAAGTCCCAAGCCCAAGTATTCACCTACTAAAATGCTAATGAAACTTTTTTTCTTTTTATTTTACTCGTATCTACTAAACATTTTTTTTTACAAATTGTAATTGTATATTTAATATTTTTCAACTGCTTGGTTGGATTACTAACTGACGAGATCATTTCAAATAAAAAAAAATCACAAGGGGGGGAAGCAAGTTCATTTCTGGCAAATATTAGAATCATTTTATAAATATATCGATTAACTTTCTTGATCATTAATAGTGCATATTTTGGGCGTTCCATATGGGTCGTGTGTAATATATGAGCTTAGATACCCTCCCCAATACATTGAGGAAAAAAATTTAGTAAATATAAGCATCTAATGCTTAAATATTATAGATAGACTAGTAAAATTTATGTTTAATAATTTGATCAAGTTTTTCTTCATTTTTGAAATAGATAACTGTGCCTCTTGGTTTTTTTTTTGTTTTTTTTTGTTTTTTTGGCTTTATATAGGTTTCTTCTTTTTTTTATTTTATTATTATTATTATATTATTATTTTTTTTTATTTATATACTGACCGGAGGATCTTGCAGTTCAATAAATATGAAATTTTTCTATTTAAGTTTCAATAATTTATTATTATCGTCTTCATGACAAAAAAAAAAAAAACTGTCGAATAGAACAAATTTAGGATAAATAATTATTTTAAATCAATAATGCCTAAATTTAACTTACACTTCAAAATCAGCAAAAACCGAATAGAAATAACTCGATTATTTGAGGGATGCAATTTTTTTTTTTTTTTCTTAATTATGTTGTATAATGTTGATAAATTGCCCATTTTTGCAGTAATTAAACGATTGATTACTTGTTAATAGCTCTCCTACCTTCTTAATTCACATGCTAAAGTTGTACTCATAACTACTTTTTACAATCTCCCCTTCTAAGATAAGCTATTCT
This sequence comes from Aelia acuminata, assembly GCA_911387785.2. Taxonomy (NCBI): domain Eukaryota; kingdom Metazoa; phylum Arthropoda; class Insecta; order Hemiptera; family Pentatomidae; genus Aelia; species Aelia acuminata. The sequence continues at coordinate 58,470,718 of OU426979.1, forward strand.
TGACCCTGAGTATATTTACATATTGTAACGGTGTAATATCCATAAAGTATGAAACTGCTTGCAGTTAATTAAAAAACATACGGGATAACGAGGTAATGATAAGCTAGATGGGCACAGATTTGGGTCATAGATACATTGGTAAAGATCGTAGAACTTTGAATCACGCAGGGATGAAGCATATTTTATTTTAATTCATCAATTATTGCTCCCCAACTCGCCCACTCAGTTAATAACCAACCCCCGGAACAGGCATCACTTGCTGTAACCAATTATTTTCCAACGGTATTATGCAGATTTATTATTAAATGAAGCAACGAAGACTATATTGGGGTATTATTAATTAACTATTAATATTTTTTTTGCTTGAAATTTCTCCAAAAACTGTTTGTTTTTTTGAGTTAATGTGGTATATGTTACAAGGTTGAGGATTTTAGGAGCAGATGATTTTTTAAGATTTTATAAATAAACACAACTGCTCTTATGTATACCTAAAACTTTGTTTGAAAAGTCGCACATTGCTTTGAGTATATGAATTACTGGAAAAAAATGTTTTGATGACGGAATTGTATAAAAATTCTCTGCTGATAGCGAATATTTGAATCTCATGTGGATATTAGGAATATTATTTGACAGACTTAACGCATAAAAACTTCACGGTTTAGGAAGTTGTGTTACATTCTAGGGAAAAAGCAGTAACAACATCGGTTGCTCAAAGCTAAACTTATAAACTCGAATTGCATAAAGCACGAACAGGAAATTAATCTCTTCTATATTGATCGAAACTGTAGTAATTAAATATTAGTAATATTTGAGGTCCCTTCCGCCCAATCCCATTAACATTAAACAAGTGCAGTAAACGTGATATTTAAATTTCATATTACCTTTTGCTGAATCTTAAGCAATGACCTAAAATTTAAACAGTGTACTAATGGCTATAATTAACGCACTTATCTTTAGATTAAGTACCTTTAGAGATTTAACACCGTTTCCATGAAATAATATAATAATATTTATGAAATAATATAATATATTTATGAAATAATATAATAATATTTTTATATGATTTTTTTTATTATTTCATTTTTTTCTTCTGACTGGAACTCAATTGTTTTACATATTAAAAAAAGAAAATTAAAGTAATCTAAAAAGAAATAAAACCTTTTCCTTTATCTTTTCCTTAATAAATTAGGAATGACAAGTAATAATTTTGACCTCGAAATGTTAAAGGTTCTTTTCTCTTCTGGAGGAAGTGAAAGGCTATCAAATCTTTTTAGTGGTCTACGCCGATAAATGAGTCGTAATTCCGACCACTTTCAATACTATAGCTATTGTCTTAAAACGGCCATAGTTTCAAGAAAGTTTTTTTTTTATATTTTTTCCAATTTTTAAATTTTTCATTGATAATAATCAAAACCCACGAGCTAGAAAGCCTTCGTATTCAATTTGTAAACAAACCGTTTTAGTTATAAGTAATCAAAATAACCAGAACATTAAAAAAATAATGCAAATAGAATTGAAAATAACGTTGGAGGAATGTAGGAGGTATGCATAAATTTGTAATTATTATTTATTATTTTATGATCCAATTTTATATTTATTTTATTACTGACTTCTGGATAATGAAATCACATAATAAATATGGTATCTGATTATAAACAATAGGGGCTGACTGGAGTGTATTAACATTTCATTCCTTCCAACATTATACCTAATTTGAATATCACTTTGGCCTTTGAAATAAGATTATGTCGACACAATGCGCCTTATGCCACAGATAAAACACCGGTACGTAGGCGCGGTCGGATTGCTCAAGCAACACCGGTTATCTCTGGTACACTGACAGAGGTCGCACACCTTTCGGACACTCCTCAACCTCGCGACTTTCTCTTCAAGAGATTGATGCTTGTAAAGGTCACGTTTGAATCTGCATGGTCGCTAATTTCTCGGTAGCCTATCGGGGAGAAAGAATCGGGACGAACGGGAGAGAAGTACAACGGAGAGGATACATTCAGGATAAAAGTAGGCCGCATATGCAAAATAAAATGATGAAATGGCGGATGGGAAAGAAAATCCTTGTTCCTTCTCAACAAAGAACCACCAGGAAGAGGTCAAACCTCAGAGCCACTGTTGGGACGATACAAACGAACCGTTTCTTCATGGTTTTGTTTCCGAAAATGAATTATTCATAATATTTGAAAACCGTACTATTGAGTCGGATTTACGTTATAATCGTTATGTAACGAACAAAGAAAAGTAATTAAAGTGAAGTCAACGAATGAATAAAAATAAAATAATAAAAGGCAGGTTCCGACTTATTTTTAAATTGCTCTGGTAAATACCTTTGATATTGGCTTTGAAACCGCATACAATTATTAAATTTATATTTAAATTTAATAATTTTGAACATATCTATTTTTTATTAAAGCATTAATAGATATTTAAAACTGTATCTTAACATAATACATCAAGTATTTTTGAGTATTAAAATATTTATATGGTGTACAACAGAAAATAAACTTTATTCTGTGACAAAGTCCCTTAAGAATGACAGAATGAAACAAAAAAGATAAATGCTTTGCAATATATATATTTTATTTATATATTTTTAGTTTCTTTATAAAAATTGACCACTAAGCTTGTGGTTATGGATATGTAGTGAGGGAGGTTTTAACAGGTATTTCAATTATTACAGGTGATAATTCTTATTTCTTGATGACCATTTTTTTAATCATTAATGAAGTTGATTAATTGTAATTGTATTTTTAGATGAATATGGCGCAAAGCCGCCGAAAGCTCCTAATGTAGATATGTAATGTCTGTAAAATATATGGACTGTTTTAGAGTGTATTACTTTAATTAAGATTATCAAAATAACCATTGATGTTGATGAGCTCAAAATCAATACTCAAAGTTATTTTATATATATAAATATATATAAATATATATATATATATATATATATATATATATTTTTTTTTTTTTTTAACAGAATCTAAAATAAACAAATATGAATAAGTAATAGACTTTTGATTGCTTCCTTATGGATTTTAAACTAATTTAAATTATCTTTTGGGAATATTTATAAACTCTTATTTAATGTATATTATATGTATACATATATAGTATATGTATATATATTTAATTTATTAAAAAAAAAAAAAAAAGATTAAATTATTGATTGAGTTAATATTAACAGGTGTTCCTTATTATGACTGTTAAATCATCGAACTTTCACGAATTCATTTCATAAAAATTAATTTACAAATGTTTATGTAACAAATGAAAGTTATGCAATTAAATGATTTGTCAAATAAACAACCGGAAAAGCTAACTGTACATCGGATATCCTGTATTTATTATTCACCTCAATCACATTTCCGGTCCGAGGGATCCAATTGCGCGGGGAGTTTTTGTTACTAAATATTTAATTAATTTATTCATTTGAATAAATAAACAAAAAGAAGCAAATGGCTTCATGAAACTGAAAGTTTATTAATTAGTGATTAGCAATATCTTTGTGATTTTAAATTATTTTAACTTCTTAAGAATGCAGATTATTCTAACTTAATATAATTTTTTTTTAATTTCATCAATAATAATTACTTTTAATCTAACTATCAATCTAGAAGAAGTAAATTAAATTCATTGAAGAAGTTAAAAAAAAAAAAAAAAATCTTTGTTATTGTGGTAACCTCGATTTTTGGGGCGTGGGTCGGTTTTAAAAAGTACTATTTCCACACTTTCGTTTCTGAAATCTTATTTAAATTAAGCTGGAGGTGCTAATAGCATACGTGAAATGTAATGTTACTAAAATCACCAGACATTTAAAAAAGCTTTGATTTTTTTTTTTATCTAACAATATATTGTTTATCGTTATTATAGTATAAAAAAATAAATGCACATTATGTTATGATATTTACTCATGAACAAAATTTATAGTTATTATTTTGATCATACCAGCAATCAATCGTTCTGTTTTAGTTTGCTATAAAGTTGGAATAAAACAGTTTCTTAAGCGTTGACAGCCATTTCAAAAAAATATGTACAGCCATTAAAATCCAGGAAGAAAGGAATACTTTGAGCAAGTCCGTTATGATTGAAAAAATCATCTTCTCTCATTTCGTATCCTATTCATCGTATCCGATCTCTCCCGGAAACTGGAAAATCGCTGGTGCCGAATCTGATAAAACTTCAAATGGTGTCGGCATCAATGATAGATCGTGAGTTTTCTTTTCACCTCTTTCTTCGTAAATTGTCAAGAAAGTATACAAACCTACAAAGCTAATATAACAGTACTATTTTTCATATTTCACACCCACGTCAAATAAATTACATCTTTATTATTTAAAAAAAACAACTATATTTTATAAATTTTGTATATAACATTAAACAATGGTAAATTATGATTATTAATTTGTTTTTATAATTATAGTTATCGATTTTTATTATTTTTTTCAGGCACATATTCGATAAGGGTCAAGTCATGCTTCGCCTTCAACAGAAAGAACAACAGCGTCGAACTGATAAACGACAGAGGGTACGTAGGCACGATTTATCATCAATAAAAAAAAAAAAAAAAAAAAAAGATAGTCGCTAGGAAAACATAGCACATCGACGAATAGGTTATTTGTTGACTATTGTTTCCAAAGAAAAGATGAGATTATCTTTTTCATTGATGTATTTTAGCTTGAAAGAATGAAAAATTTTTAACTATTTTGTCTCATGTGATATTGAATAATGTATAAAAATTATTAATGGATAGTTTATATTCTTACTAAGAAAGTTTGTTTTTCACTCTTCATTTGTTTTTCTTCCGTGTTTACTCAAACGGAATTAACATATAAAAAATTAAAACTTTTTTTTAGAAGTTACAAGCTATTACCCATAAATACACTTTAAAAAGGCTAAAGGAAAGTGGAAGCTGCTAACGAAATAAAAATTATACGTATACGTACAAATAGGAAGTATTTCAAAGCGAGAGTATTACCTTGTTTGGTATGTAGCTGGAAAAGGAGTGTGCTAATTAGCTCAGTGGTTATTTTACCTGTCGCCTTTCCCGAGTTTCTGCCATTAATTCACTTTTATAAGGTTATTTAAATATATATTTACACTATAGTGTCGCATCAGAATTGGCCACTGCGCGTTCACACACGGATACCTTCTCCGAGGACTCGAAGCACCCACATGTCAGGAATGCAATAATGTACCCCAAACGGTGAAACACCTTTTACTCCATTGCTCTAAGTATAATGAACTGAGGAAGAAGCTTAATATGGAAACAACATTAAATGAGCTGTTAAAAGATGAGGAAAACAAAATAGACAATCTGTTTAAATACCTAAAAGAAATTTCGTACTATAGCAGAATATAAGTGAACGCATCGCCAATGACCCTGTAGGGTAGAGGCGAGAAACAAGGAAAAAAAAAAAAAAAAAAAAAAAAAAAAAAAAAAAAAATATATTTAAATGTTTAAAATATATATATTTATTAAATATAGTTACAAGAAATAGCCGATGATTCGTTATGATTTATGTTCGAAAATGATTTCATTTAATTTGTAAACTTGTTTAAAAAAAAAACACCCATTCAACTCAATCAGTTTAAAACAAAAATACTCCTAGCTTTCCTCTAAATGAAACGAAGATAAAAAAAAAAAAAAAAATAATAATAATAGTATTATTGGTAAAGATGTTTTCTACTTATCACTCAAAAATAATTCATACAACTATAAATAGGGCAATAATAAATATATTTTATTTTAAATGTTACTGTATTATTTTCCGTTATACCCTTTTCAATTATTGAAGAAAGCATTAATTCAGGCAAATAAAAAAAAATAAAAAAAAAAAATTAGTAGAAAATATGTGAATGGAAGATTTTTTTTTATTTCACATTTCCGCACGTTTCGTCGTTTTCATTTTACGTTTTATGCTATAAGTCCAGGCTCAGATAATAACAGTAGTAAAGTTGTGTGATTCAAAAGACAAAACGTAATACTTGTAAAATTTTTGATGTGGGAAGGAAATTAATAAAAATAAAAGGTCATTTTACTTTTGGTTATTTTTTTTTGTTAAATATTGAAATAAATCTTGAGTTCTAGTGAAATCCTTGAAAATAATTAATCGATTCGCTTGGAATTAATTCCATAGGTTCGTTTTTTTTTTTTTTTGTTTTTTTTTACACGGCTGATTGTGAGTATTTCTGATATAAAGAGTAACATTTATTGATCGTAAATAAAATAAAAATAGATCAGATACACCTACAGTTCAAGTTTAAAAAAGAAAAACAACACGGAAGTATTGCTATTTCATGTCCCGCTATCGAATCCAGTAATAACTTTAATAAATAACAAATCTGACATTAAGCAATAAATTTAGAAATATTTTGTATCCTATAAATACTCATACTTGTGGGAGACAGGTTTTTGAAGGTGGCATGACGTAGGATGTTTACCGCAATGGGGCTTTCTATTAATGTCCGTTTTCCTTTACCTTTTTTCCTTTCTTCGAGGAAAACGTGCCTGCTCGACATAAGACCCATCAACCATGCGTCACTGCTTCCTGAATAATGCGATTTAACTTGTCGAATGCCTATTTTATATATAGGCATAAACTGCAGGGAGAATCCTTGATGTTCATAAGGATGCAACTGACATACATACAGTGAAGGGTTACACACAGCTATTGGTTGGTTGGTAACAAAACCCACGTTGTCCTGTTTTCATGAAATGCTCGTGAAAACCGGTTTAAAGATAGATTTAACACGCGAAAAAAAGCGAAATCTTGCAAAAAATAATAATTTAATGAGTAATATTCTATTTTCTCCTTCCACGATAATTTAATATATAATTATTGACAAACAAATGCACCAATAAAAATATATACGGGCTAATTAATAAAGTTAGCTAACGTGTATGTTTCTCCATAACACATATATGTCACTTTTTTTTTGTCATTCAACCGAGCTGAAAAAACTGAATTGTGCTTTTACAAAAAAAAAAAAAGAAACCAGTTGTTTTCAAACCAGATTAGCTTAGACAGACTGGATGCAACTTACACGTTACCTCTCCTATGTTATCTTGTGTTGTGTTATTTCTACATCTTGTTTTCAGTACTCATTTCTTTTATTTTTATTCTCTTTAATTAACTTATCAAATTTCTTTTTTATTATAATAGTTTAATAAAGAATCAGGATTTTTAGTTTAATCTGTTATTATTTAGGAAAGCCAACGTTTCGATCGCAACATGTGCATCTTTTATACCAGAAGCCCTGACAAAGATCCGCATGTAGGGATCGAGATGTTGGCTTTCCTAAATAAAAAAACATCAAACTGCAAATCCTGATTATTTATCAACACATCGTAAAGACAAACAGTTGACTACTACACACCTCTTTCTCACTATAATTATAATTATAATATTATTATTATTATTATTATTTAGTAAATTTCTTTCTGCCTTAGTTTTTCGCTTAGAAGAACTCGTTGGGGATTTGCTATCCCATTTGAGCGAGCAAGGCGGGCGGAATTCGAAAGCTGAGATCTTATAAACTAAATCAAGGCCCATTTTAACTGAAAAAAAGGCTTTTTCTCATTGCATCCTTTTTAGTTAAAAGGGGCCTTGATTAGCTTTATTAGGTCTCAGCTTTCCAATTCGGCTCGCTGTGCTCGCTTAAAAGGGATAACAATTCCTAAACGTGCCCTTTTCAGAGGAAAATATATCCGGTTCAATAAAACAATGTAATTAATATAAGTGTTGTGTTACTATTCTATTTATTTTTATTTAGCCTAGTTTTATGAATTATTTACAGGTATTTCAATTTTAATAAATATAAACTACAAATATAGGTATTAACAGTGTACCAAGTTAAGGCCAGGTTACAAGTTTGTCCAACCAAATTCCGTTTTGTTTAAAAATATGAAAATACCTGTTGGAGTACCTTCCCCAAGCCCTCAAATTGCCGAACGCCAGAAGACTTGGCCTTAGAGAATAGTGGTCCCAACCACCGGGGTAAGGAAGAGCTCTTTAACTATTCATGTTTACGAGCTAATGCCGAGCCCCAGGTATCCTAACAATGGGCCCTTAGCTTTTACTACGTCTTTCGGATTTTAAGTGAACAGGTTTCTTTACTGTTTGTATTCACCCGGTCCTCTCTTACATTGCTGGGGCTCTTTGGAGGTTTGAATCGCGAAGTTCCGCTGCACTCGAACCATCGCCATATATGGAGAACATTCCGATCCACAATGGAGCACATAAAGTCGCTGAAGTTAACCAAGTAATGGACGGCCATGAGTTGTGCGGATTTCTACTAAAGATTTTTTTGTTCCATCGATCGTAATTTTACACAAAACAAACCTCAATAGCGAATAGGGCAACTACTGTACTGTACCCTCAGTTTTATAAACATTTAATCCTTACTTTCAGTGGAACTTCTAAATTTTGGTTCAAAAAAGGACACTATTCCAAGTACATTACTAATGGTTACCTACCAATAAAATATCCAACGTTTTGATGTAGTAATAAATTATAGCTAATCATTTCTATGTATGTTAGAGTTTTGTAATTATCTATTCGCCCAGGGTTTTAGAGACTCTAAATGTAAAGACTTATTTAATCCATAAAATTATAAGACTAAATTAATCATTGAAGTGTTAATTGCTGCACGTTTGAAAAAAAAAATAGGTTTATAATAAAATCATTATGATTATTTCTATTTATAACATTAAATTTTAATTTAATTCTTTTAGAACACAAAAGAATTGAATTTTACCCCACAAAAATTAGGTGTATATATATATATATATATATATATATATATATATATATATATATATATATATATAAGTCGGTATCAAACTGATTTTATTAATCTGTAAAGATTACATTTATGTTAAAATAAATACATACATAAAAGAATGTTACAAGAATAACATAATAAACAAACAATAAAACAAACCTGTAAAGATTAATTAAATTACAGGTTGTGACAGTATATAATAAAGTTCTAAGATTTTAACATGTGTTCTAATTACAGTCAGGTATAAAGTAAACCTCTTCCCAATGCCAATATAATGTAGTAGTTGAGATTTACATATATATATATATACTTTTTTTTTCAAATCAGTGTTTAGATCTTTACAAAATAACGAATAATTATAAACTATTACAATATCTACTAATCCTGTATGTATGTAATATAATTATATATATTTTGTTTGTAATAAAATACTCACTATAAAGTATACTAAGTGATGAAGAGGAAAAAATACTTTGAATAAAAATATAAGAAGGAAACAGATTCCTATATCATAAATGCTTCTTTCGAAAGGCAAAATATTTAAAAAAAAACAAAAAAAGAAAACAATTTTCTAAACTTGCATCAGTTTAATGTAGAAAATTTATTGAAGGATTTATGAAGTTTTTTAATAAAATAAAGAATGTTAAATTTCATAAGAGAGGAGGGATTTTTCAAAGTGTGATCAAAAGTGAAGAGACTTAAGAGAAAATGTTTCTTGACCATTAGACTAATAAATTCATCATTAAGTTATAATTATTTTTTATGATTATTGACATCTTATTCATTTATAATTTAATTTTTTTTCTCTGTCGATAACTCCAATAAACTATTCATTATAATTATTTTACTACTTTGACAAGGATTTTATTACCCTTTGGAGTAAAACGTTTAACCCTTCGAACTCCGTTCTCATCACAGATTACGGTATATCATTGTTATTGTATTGATCCACATTATGGGATCTTAACCAAATCAGTACACAATTTTTGTATGTGCCCTTGATATCATAACTAGGCATAACTCTGGGGTCATTCCGGCTTGGTCTATGCCGCCATCCTGGCGGCGTAACATATTTCAATGGAACAAATAAATTACCTTAGTGTTTGTTCTTCTAAATCAAGATCTATGATAAAAAAGGTTCATTGGTTAACAAATTATTAACAAATCGTTATCTTTAAAGCTATGATTAACTCACAATTATTTGTCTATTTCCTCGTTAAAGTAATCCAGTAGCGAGTGCATTAATGTCTAAGCGTAGTATCTTGCGCCTTAAGTACATATTTACAATTAGTAAACATAATATCGAGTGAACATTCCAAGTCAAGGAAGAAAATAAATAATCCAAGATAAAGAAATTAAGAGAGCAGTAAAAGAAGTAACGGAAATAATTATGTAAGTTTAGTACATGGCTTGAATTAAAATATTAGTAAACTGAATATAAGTGAAGTTAATTAACATGAGGATTATCAAAATTAATATTATAATAATCCTTTTTATTTATTGTTCCTTTATTTACTTAATGTCTCTTTGCGCTACAATGGCTAATCGGACGATGCGTCAGTGGGCTCCTAAATTTTTTGGCTATGCAGTTATAATTAGAATAAACTGACATCAGACAGTCTCGGGACCTTGCTTTTACGCCACCTTCTAAACGCATCATAACTAAAGATCTTTAAAAATCCCAACTCAACCTGCTGGGCAACGAACCCACGACCTAGGGTTTATTAGGTTGTCATGCTATACCATACGAGAATCTCAGTTTATTTTATTATTTTAATTTTAACGAAGATTAACTGAATAATTATGGAGGTTTCGGTTCATTCATCACAAGAGTTTACACCGTAAACTCTATTTACGTCGTAAATATACTTTAATTCAGTATAATCAAATTATTTTGAAGGGTTTGTGTTTACACATCCTGGATTCAGTGTTAAGCAGATCATATTGGACTTGAAAAATGTTGTATTTATTTTCAATATTTTTCCTAGCTGTAATTAATAATTTTAATTTGTTGTATTTCTTTATTGAGCTGATACACTTTCATTTTTCGTCACTTCTAACACTTGTTGACGTTTCGGACTGCTACCTGTCCTCGTGAAAAACAATACTTATTCCAGAATATAACAGCAATGTGCTCACTTCATATGTACCTCTTGTAATTTAAAGTATAAGAAAGTATGAAAAAAATAATTCAAATGACATGGAGATGGGCGATCATCCCGGAAAGTCGACACTTGTTTTAAGAGATGATAAATATGGAAGGGGTTTATTAGCGCAATAAAGAAAGTGCTGTATACGAATATTATATTAATTTATCTTACGCTCCAAATCTTAGGCAATATGTAGTTTCTCTGATGATCAGAAAAACAAACATGCAGAATATGACTGAGGGTTAATAATCGCTGAATATTAATAAAATAAATCTTTTTTTTTTTCTTAAATAAACCCGTTTTTTTTTTTTATGATTTTAAATTACCATTTAATTCAAATGCAAATCGTGAGGGGACAAATATCAGTATTGGAAAGCGTTATGACTTTTACCAGGCTGGATTTATTTAGTTAAGGAAACAGATATTTTATCCACTTCTTTTTACCTTGCCTTCTTTGGTAAGTTCAGTCGCTGCCTCGCCAAAATGAGTGTGTTGTTATGTACTAGTTATTTTCGCTTTCTATCTTCATTTTTTTTTTTTTTTTTTTTTTTTTTTTGCTGATCAAGATGTTGTTTTATAATGATACTTTATGTTAAGAAATTGTCCTCTGCTTATTTTAACATTCCCATTTTGCCTAATGCGCACCTAGCAAACTATGACTAACTCGACTACTGTATCGTTTCGTTGTTGGGAAACAATCAGTCGCCCATGACTTTGTGTTTCGGTGAATTTATTTAAAAATCATGATTCAATCTGGGATCAAGATTCGTTATAGTTTGCGTCGGAAATCAGGGGATTTCTTCTGGAACTTGCGGAGGGAGCTGTTTTCCATAATAGTAAAAAAACTGAAGCCTATGAAACAATAGGATATCTTTTTGATCTGCTTAATCCATTATTTAATTTGTATAATCATTGGGCAATATTTCCCTTGTTGGATATAATAACAATAATGAAAAACTTCAATGTGGTGCCACCAGTCTGCATGGATACCCTATCCACTTCCGACCGCCGTCCAACCACAAATGCGCCAAAACTATTTTCCCACATTCGTCACGGTTTATCCTTCTAATATCGATCAGTTGAAACAACGCTCATCAAGCTTTTAAGAGTTAATTTATTACTAAGTTCTCTTTACCCGACCATTTCATTCTCCTCAACGCTGGTATCACTGTAAGGTTTACCGGATACAGTTCACACAATTTGAACCGTCTAAAAATTGGCTGGTGCTTCTTCGTTCCAAATATTTTACTCAATTCTATATTTTCAAATTCCTTAAGACACCAGCTTATCCCTTTAACTAAGTGGCCATTTTTTGCATGTAGAAGATTAAATATCTTTGAAATTTTTTAAAGAACCATTAGAATGTTGTAAAATATACCCATACTCTCCGAAGAGCCTTCTATTTTCACTACATGTTGGAATGACCCGAATAACTTTCCATTTCTCGCCTACCTTACATGCCAACGAATCTTCCCACATTTTCCTCCCTAGCCATCCTGCCTTGATGACGGCGACGCAATGGCCAATAGCATTGAACCCGGACCAAACGATTGTTCTCGCCTCCATTGTTCAAAGCTGTGACACAACCTGTCATGACACTGCCCCCAGCGGGAGAAAGCAGCCCTTTCACTGAAGAATTAGGAAAACATCGGAAGCTCCCTTTCTTGAAAGGAGAAAATGAAGGCGAAGAACGTGATCTGGATGGCAGCGGGGCCAGTTATTTGGCTAACAGATCACACAGGCCGTGACCGGAAAGTAATTTGTTTTACGAGTAGCTTTCGAGACAACGCTTCTTATCTCCAGAAGGCTGTGTGTCATCTCTAACGCTAGTCTTCCTCTATTGAGCCATATCTCAGGTATGCGGTAGTTACAATGCAAATGTTCCTTAGACGTAATTTTATGAGCTTCGTGGCAAAAATAGCTCCATTGCTTTTCCTCAAGGTTGTTAACGTATTACTGTTGTTTAAGACAAAGTAATAATAATTATTTTCATGTTTGTATTTTTATCACTCACTCTTTTCAACAACGTCATATCTCAAAAATCGGCCAATAATGACTGTTATCTGAAAGCGCAGCAAGGGTAGGTAGGCACCTAAAATCTTGCAATAACCATAAAATTCTTAATTATTTTCAAACAGCTTCTTTGAATTTTTTTAACCGGAAATACTTAAATCAAAATGGACAGTTTAAAATTAAAAAAAAAAATCGTTCTTATTCAAACAGATACAAAAAATCAGTTATGATCTAAAAAGATATGCTGCATAGTAAAAAGTTTAATCGGACTTGTATGTGTGAGACATAATAGAAGAACTTAAACATCGGGGGGAAAAATCCCACCAGTTTTAAGTAAACATCTATTAGCGCGTCTCGGAAAAAAAATTCATTTTCATTTTCATCATTCATTTTAGTGCGTACGCATTTTCATAGTTTTTCCTATTTCAACACGATCATTACTTTCAGAAGTATGCGCAATACAATTTTCCCGTTGCAAAACATAAGTGATGAGTTTTTCTTTATGGTCTAAATCAAATGTTTGTAAATATATTTTCAAATATTATTTTATTACTATTCTATTTCATTTGAGGTAGGAAATGTGTTTTCTGAGATCAACATTAACTTCCTTCTCTATGTTTTTGGCTTCTATTTTTATTTACGTTTACGTACGTACATCCGATTACAATGAACTTTTGAGCAACTTTCGTTCTCGGGTTATATAGGAGGATAAGATTAATTCCTAATAATTTTTTTATTGATAGCTTGTGTAGGTACGGGAATTATTAACATTTAATAGGTTTATCTGATTTTAACAAATTTTGATACGGAATTCGTTCATGGATCAAACTGTATTGATTAGAAGAATACCAAGAAAAATACATCTATTGTAATATCACCAATTTTGATTTTCACATCTGACTAGTGTGCCGTGACGGCCGACTTCTTTTTTTTTATGGTTATAATATTTTCTGGTTACTGTCCTGATCCATTGAAAATATTCATTATTATTTTTTTAAATACTCTGGTTGTGAATTCTTCTTCTAAGAAAAATAAGTCAAAAAAAATATATCATTGGAACTTGATTAAAAAGTAAAAACCATCTAATTTTATGGGGATGCTGAGATATTATGAAAATAGAGATCCTGATTACATAAAAATTACAAATAAAACATAATATCAAACATGAATCAAATTTACGGCTTTTTAAACGTCGATGCACTTATATATCCTTAGAAAAATATATTTGAAGGTAACGCAGTTAAATCCACTAATAAAACTACAAACTAATAAAACTTTATTATATTATACTTGAACTGTGTGACTCGGCGCCTAACCAGTTGATGGCGCATTAAAGTCAGCTCATGTAGGGTTTCCCACGGTCGCCGGTTTTCCATCTCATGTTTCACCGCTTCCACCATGTCTTCGCATTCTACCTATTTCCCTTGTTGTTTTCAAAATATCAAAAAATTGTAAAACTTTTGAATACATTTAACATATGAGGCGTTTGGTTTCAAAACCGGCTACATCCATTTTCCATTGAATTAAATGATAAAAAAAAATTGTTTGGAAAAAATGGATGTAACCGGGTTTGAAACCAAACGCCTCATATATGGTAAATCGTTTTTTTTTTTTTTTTTTTTTTTTTTTTTTAGTCAAAACGAATATGCTGTCGCCGGAATTTATAATCCATTAACAGAATGGACCTTATACCATATTTGATATCTTATTGTATCTGATATCTTATTTAAAAATTAAACTATTCCTTATTATATTTTTCTTATCATTGCAGGTGCCCCCTGAACTCCAAAGTGATCTCACCATTCAGGTATGACGAAAAGACAGGAATCGCGGACTCTGAACTTTACTCCATGTTCCAGTTCCCGGATGGCAACCAAGTCCACTTCCAGTGCGACATCGGGCTCTGTAAAGGTAAGTATACCTCCATTGCAACTTCATAAGGAGGTGGGTGTCCATAGCTCATTTTTTAAGTTAGATGTCAGCAGTTGGTAGCCAAAAGTTATATACTTATCTTTTTTGCTCCAAAAAATGCATTAAACTGTTTAAAAACACGATGTCGATAATGCTGTACCTAGAATCTGGACGAATGTAAGTCAAAATATTACGATTTTCCGATTTTCAATTTAAAATTATATAAAATTTTAATAACGTCAATACGTTTTTGTTATTCGCAACTAATTCAATTGTAAGTAGAGCAGCCAGATATAGAGTTCATTTTTTACAGTTTACAGTTTGGTTCTGAGTACAGTAGATTTTTTTGAATGTCGAAAATTAATTCATTGAAAATCTAAATAAAAGTTTTAGATAAATATATTTATTAGCTTATTCATTACTTTTAGGAGGATGTCCGGAGTTGAATTGTGAAGACGGTGTACCTTTTCGGGATACGGCAGAGGAAGGTGTAATCTTGGCTTCGACCAGCGTATTCGTTCTTCAGCCTGGCGAACCAGCTGGTGAGTTTGAACATTATTTAGCATATTAATGATTAATTTTCTTTGACAACAATGATAGCATTTTTATTATTAGCTCTAAACAAAGAAAGGCATACAAGGATAAATGTTTATGTGTGCGAGTCGAATATGGTTAAGTATTGTTGCGGTCAGCGGTAGTAGACAAAGCGCCTTTGGTGAACAATACATCCGTTGTTCGGTGCCGCACTGGCTGTCGGGGAAGATCAAAGACTTTGTTCTGGATGAACCCCGAACCTTCTAGAATCCACCCAAGGCTAATAAATACCGGCTCTAACAGGCCTCAGCGGAGTTGTTTGGCAACACCCGTGGTGTGGACTTCGTAGTGAACAGTGATAAGTCTATTGTGATAAGATAGTGTGATAAGTGGTAAGCCTTATTGTGATTGTGGTGATAGTGTATGTCGTAGAAAAGACTCTTGTTTTAACCCGTGCGGTTAGTTATAAGTAATTAGAGTCTGCATACACAGCCTGGTTTGTATCTGATAATAAGGCAGTAATTACCCTTGTGAGTATTGAATAATAAATTATTGTTCTATTGCTAATTGTTCATTTTATCGAACCCGAAGCCCGTAACAACTGGTGTCAGAAGCGGGGATTATTTTTAGCATTAGCGTATTTATTTAGTTTGTTTTAAATAATTTTTCTGTTTGTTATTTTAGTTAATTATTGTAATTTAGGGTATTGAAAATTTGTTTGTCTATATTGAATATTGTTTATTTTATTTAATATTTGAGTTTTATCTAATCTTTTTGGTTTCTTTTAATAATTTAGTTTATTGTTTATAGTGTTGGGAATTTCATTTGTAATTTAAATCTTAGTAACTGTGTATAGGATTAGATTTCTTTTTTTCGTTGTTAGTTATAATCAAATTATTGTTGTTAGTCTTTAAGTTTTGATTTGTTAATTTTAATTTTGATAATTGTATATAATATTTAAAATGTCAACCGGTGGCTTGAGATTGTATGATTTGAAAGTAGCAGATTTAAAAAGTGAATTAGAAGAACGCGATTTGGATACTTCTGGGAACAAGTCTATATTGCAACAAAGGCTCAGGGAAGCTTTAATTAGTAGTGGAGAAGATCCAGATCACGTTCTTTTTGAAACAGAATTTAGTAAATTGAAAAATGAGTTGTTAGAAAATCAAAATGAGTTATTTTCTACGTTATCAGAATTTTTTACTACTTTCGAAAATAAATTAGTTGATAGTGATATTCCTAAGATTTCGGTTAAGAAGGTTCTTAGTGCTACGCAAGTTGATGAAGTGTTTCATTTCAACGAATCGAAAGGTGAAGGGGAAACTAATGATAAAGAAGAAAAAGAAGAGCCCTTCGACCTTGATCCTCAAGTGAGTGTTAAAGATGTGAAGGTCCCGCTTGGCGGATTGAGAGAGGTGGATGCTCTTGTGTGTGGATCCTCTTGTGGTGTTCATTTCGAGGAGGAGTTCATGAAACCCAAGCCTGAAAGAATAGGAAATGCAGGGTTAGCTGCTGTACAGACTGTCATGGATTCTAGTACTTTTAGGTATGCTAAACCTGACAAGGAAGATTGCGATGAAGGCGCTGAGGAAACGCCTGTTGAAGTGGGAAGGCTTGTTCAGGTGGATTCGACAAGAGAAGTCATGGAAGTTGAGTCAACCACTGGTGTTGAAAAGGGAACGGAGAATATTGAGAGCGTGAGAGATCAGCTCGAGGATGGTGGCAGCTCTCAAGATAAGGAAGAAGAGTTTGTTGTTTTCCAAAGGTTCCATTCAGGAAAGAAGCAATATGGATATTTGCTTGGATGGGAGGGATGCCCTTCTGAACATAGTGGCTGGGAGCCGGCTGGAAGCTTGGAGGCTTGTCGGCGTCTGCTTGGAGCATTTGAGGAGACTTTGGCCAGGCGGTCTTTGAATGGACAGAGGTCAGCCGTATCGAGGAGGGCCGGATACACCCTTGGATGGGAAGGATGCCCTTCTGAACAGAGTGGCTGGGAGCCGGCTGGAAGCTTGGAGGCTTGTCGGCGTCTGTTTGGAGCATTTAAGGAGAGTTTGGTCGAGCGGTCTTTGAATGGACAGAGGACTGCCATATCGGAGAGGGCTGGAAACGATCAAGTGACAAACTCTGGAAACTTTTCAATCAGTGGTCGGCTAATCAGGTACAGCAAGCAAGGAACCTTGAGCTGGAAGGAACCTCAGGGAAAGGCTTGGTGTGGGTCTATGAAGCGTGATGATGCGGAACTTGAAATGTTAAACAGGAGAATGCCTTTTACTGATTCTGATGAGGATGATGACCCCTTAGCAGAGAAATTGAAATTGGAGAGAGAAACTGACAATGAAGTGACAGTGAGTGGCATCATTCGAGGACCTGATCGGCCTCCTCCTAAGCCAAATATTACCCATGGGACTACAGAAAGTCCAACAGCGGTAGTAGGACTCGAATCGAATGGTGATGAGAGCAAACCATCAGCTGCTCATGGTGCTGTTAACGGAATCTTAGTTGAGCAGAGCATTGGTCTAGACCCTCACATCCAACAGGTGCTGGTTTCCAAAGCAAGTGTTGTAAGGATTGATCCAAGCCAGGTCCCGGACCCAACTTCTGGTGTTTGTGTAATGTCAAATGCGTTTGGCATTGTGGAGCTCGACTCTGTTGCACCGGCCAGTGTCCTTTCGTTGAAGGTGGCTTCGCCTGGTAGTTTCAAGAAACTCGCTGTGCTTCTAACACTCGGTCAGGAAACAGGAAAAGTCCTGCTGGAAGCTGAAGAGGAGAAAACACCTGAGCCTATTACACCCCATTCACGACCTGATCTGGGACAGATCAGCATTAAGGAGGGGGTAGTGTTGCGGTCAGCGGTAGTAGACAAAGCGCCTTTGGTGAACAATACATCCGTTGTTCGGTGCCGCACTGGCTGTCGGGGAAGATCAAAGACTTTGTTCTGGATGAACCCCGAACCTTCTAGAATCCACCCAAGGCTAATAAATACCGGCTCTAACAGGCCTCAGCGGAGTTGTTTGGCAACACCCGTGGTGTGGACTTCGTAGTGAACAGTGATAAGTCTATTGTGATAAGATAGTGTGATAAGTGGTAAGCCTTATTGTGATTGTGGTGATAGTGTATGTCGTAGAAAAGACTCTTGTTTTAACCCGTGCGGTTAGTTATAAGTAATTAGAGTCTGCATACACAGCCTGGTTTGTATCTGATAATAAGGCAGTAATTACCCTTGTGAGTATTGATTAATAAATTATTGTTCTATTGCTAATTGTTCATTTTATCGAACCCGAAGCCCGTAACAGTATTAAGGGAAGATTCAAACGCAATGAAACGTAGAAGACCTTGGGCTCTTTGCAGAGAAACCAAAGCACGTCTGATGATGTTATCTTGGGTATACGCTAAGGTTGCGTTGCTACAGAGCTCTAGTGTTTTTTCTTGTAGGTTAGATAGGTTAGATGTACCTATTAGTAGGTTTACGGCTTCGATAAGATTACAACTGCACAAAGGCGCCAATAACTGTAAATACATAGTAAGAAATATTTCATTGGACAAATTGATACACCATATGAACAAAATTGTAACTACACCAATGATTTATCCTCAAGAAGTAGTGAATTTCCGCGTGTACATACATTTTTATTTTATTTTTTATGCCAAATTTTTTTGGCCTTTTCGGTTAAAATATTCTTTGATGCTTATTTTCTGAATACGCAAAGAACATCATGAATAGTACTATGTCTGTAAATGAAATCTTCCTGGTTTCCTTTGAATCAAGTAATTCCCGACATTTATCTTCCAATTTAATTCTAATGAATTATATTATACAACTCTGATGCTCATATCTCTTATTTTTCAACTGCGAACTATAAGTTTCTTTTTATTTCTTTAGTGATGCAAATCATATAATAAAAAAAAATATATATTTTTTTCACTAACAAATATTTTTTTAATAACATTAAAAATCACATTTTTTTTTTTTAAATCTGGTCCATTATCACCCGAAATTTTTTACGTTTTGGAACAAAAAATCCCTGGCAAAAAAGAGCGTCACTAAAGCTTCCTCGCGTTTCTTTATGATAGCATAACTATTTTATCTTCTTAACCTCTTACTTTTTACGTATATTGGTAATTTACGTAATTGAGGATAATGATTTGTTTTATCTCAATAAATCCACAGGAAAATCTCTGGATCTCGACCTTCCCATTCCGATGAGAGTAGAGTTCCCTCTAACTATGGAACAAAACAATCGTGCGATCTTTGAAATTTATGCGTGTCCAAGGAAATAATTTTATGGAATCGTATAAAAAGGATGCGCGATTATTTTAGAGACAAATTAATTCTATCGTGGCTAAACATAAGATTTCGAATTAAAGTTAAAAAAACTTCCCCCTCCTCCAACCAATCATACGCAGAAATACAAATCTTCCTGTTCTTTAATAGTGGAAAACAAAAAAAATAAAGAAGTATTTCCTTTTTTTCCTATTTACTTTTCTTGAACCGCACAAATCAGGCAGAGCGAGGGCAATGGGCAATAAAATGAATCGGATAAAGCGACTGAATTATAGCCCGCGGCCGCTTCGGGAACAGCAGCCATAACTTAGCCTGAACAGTGGAGTAGGGCCTTACATTAGGTTGCGGACCCTCGGCTCAATGGAGCGTTCCTTCGGCCATTACAAGTTCTTTTTTAGTACGCTTACTTTACATCTCAGCATTATTAGACCAACTGCTTATTCAACCAGGCCTTGGACCAAAGGGAGTTATATCTCAGCTCGCCTTTAGGCAGCAAATATTAGAGATTGAAGGTTAATTGGTAATGTTGCAACCCGGGAACGAAAGATTCGTAACTATTAATAAAGATATATATAAAGCACTTATGTTTGAGCTATATAAAAAGGATAAATGTAGAAAATGAGCCGATTAAAAAGAACTGATTGTTTCTTGGGGCTTATATGCCATAAAAGCGTAATGTCATCAATGCCTGTGTTGATCTGCTTCTCTTATATTTGACACCATCATTTTATCAATTTCCACATCATCCGTTTCTTCTTTCGTAATATTTGAATAATTTAGAATAATTATACTTGTCTATATAATTAATTAAATATTTAATTTAGAATAATATTATTTATTTGTATTATTATAATACTTAGTGGCAAAAATAAATTTATTAAAAATAAAAATGTTTCTTTGTATAAAAAAAAACATGCTGAATAAAAAAACTTTCATATTTGAGACATTCAGTTTCAAGACCAGCTAAAAATCTTATTTCATATTTTTAAATTATTTTAAAATTTGTTATCTTACAATTAATATACTAAACAACAGCTGTCGCCCATAAATAGGAGATTGCGTTGGATGAGAGATCTCCTTTTTTAACAAACCGGAGTTACTGGAGCAAGCCAGGGAATTGTAACTAAGAGTCATTCTTCCTCTTAGCATAAAATCATTTGCTGATTGTCAAAGGTTTGTTGACAGCAAAAATTATAGAATGAAGCAAAAGAAAAAAAAAAAAAATCATTGTAAAATATTTTGCTTTATTATCTATTCGTTATAGACGTGTGTTGCGAAATTTCAAAGAACAAAGCAGTTTTTTGTTGTTTTGCAGACTGAAATCATTCGGGTGCGTTTATTTTTTATTTTTATTCATATGATATAGCTGTTCTAATTAACTATATTTCTATTATAAAAGAAAAATTATTTTTTTGGAAGCACACACAGTAAAAATATTTATTAAAAGCATAGTTATAACAAATTAATAAATAATTTTCAGTTTGAAAGTTCAATAGCTATTCCGAATTGAAAAACTGTTTTATTTTCTAATCCCAGGATTGTATCAATTAGCCACAGCGAGGTCCCATTATGAAATCTGAGCAAGAAGGTTAACCAGAATACCCACGCTTCAATCTCAAGGTTAAATATCTCCTCCCAAAACCCACCTCTCAATTACTTCTCACTATCTTCTACAATCATCTCTTGAGATGCCAAGGATGTTAATTGCTTATAACCTTTGAGGAAAGCTTAGTGAATTATTGCAAAACTCAATAAGACGATTTGAAGTACCGTTGATTCAGCTAAGCTGATGTAGGTTACCTCTCCATGATTGCATATTAACAGTGCCTTGCATACTAATCAGATATTTAACATACTTTTATATATTAGTATATTTTAATTTACTTTTGAAATATTACTATGTAGTTATATAGTCAACATATAATCGATAATCAAGTATCATGCATATAAAAAAAAAAAATGCTCACGTCACGAACGGCAGATCTGAAACATTCAAAACTGTGTTTATATTTGGGACTTAAAAATCACTGCCGATTATCTTCCACCTTATCCAAAATTACTACAAAAATTATCAAGATTAATAGTGAGTAAGGGCTAGAGGAAATCAATCTATTTTCGAGGCTATCGGGTGAAGTGGTCCAGAACTGCCCCCCCCCCCCCCCCCAAGCCGGAATCACGTTTTTCAATTCCGTTACTTCCGGAAGTTTTTACCTAGACTCGCTGGAACTGGAACATCACCTACTTACATAACATTTTGCATATCATAGCATTCAAACGGTGATATCAAAGTCACTCATACTGAATCACATCTTGAAATACTTTTTTCTTTGGGAAAGTAAAAATTGACAAATCATAGCAAAAAAATAAAATAAAAAAGCTTATTCATCAAGACGGGTATAAATGTTATAAACCTCTAGGTTTGGGGGAAACACCATTCAATTTAGGGGTTCCTCCGAAAAAATTGCATTTAGTTATGTATTTTTGAAGAAAAAAATATGGCCGTTAATTAGCACCATGTATTGCTTGATAATAGGAATCTTGAATTATTTCAAGCAATGTTTTCGGATTGTACTAACATACTGTATGTAAAAATATTGATTAAACAAATTTCAGTAACTCATTGCTTGATACACAGAAATAGGAGGCGGGTGGCAAATATTTATGGGTTAATGATTTTTTACAAAAAAAAAAAAAAAAAAGAAAAAAAAGAAACCGTTCACAGAATAATTAACAAACATTGAAAATTTTACTTTTATTAGGATCATATTTGGAAAAAGGAGAATTATACAATTAATTGACAGGAGAAAGGTATGGATGATGCAATGTAGTGTAAAATCTTTGTTATGTTTCTGTGCAAAAAATTAATAGAAAAACGTACGAGACCGTTGAAGAAAAATTATTACGTCAAAACGATGTAACTGTTATTTTGACTTAAAAGAGTTTAGAACTATGATTTTTAGAGTTATTTCTTATTGACTAGAAGGCCTTATGTGTGTTTCAGGGCTTTGCGGAACCTTAGTTCTAATCCGTAATGGACTAATGGTAAGTTTGATTATTGATAATTGGAGCGAAGAACGCTCCGAATTATCAATAGCTATCAAAGTTTCCATCCAAAAAGGTAATAATTAGGCCATTAAGGGCCTACGGATTAGAACCTGTGGTTCTGCAAAGCCCTCAAACATTCAATTGAGGAAAATTTGTGACAAACGGCTATCTTACTACAAAAGGACCCGAACATAAAAACATTCATCGATGCAGCTACACAATACTTTGAAAAACCTCCAAACTTTGACTGATGAAGACTGACTCCCAACTTTGACACAAACAATTAGTTCTGACACAAAAACACACCGGCAATATCTGAGGTGGTGACCGAGAGTTTGACTAACGTAATCGGATCATTGCTAATTGCAAATCGAATTAACCAGCCAAAGCATTATTATTTAGATTTAATAAAATAATTTCATCTCCCGTTGTTTGAGCCAAAACTATTTATTTTTCACTTCATCCTTGTATGACATGAACTAAAAATCTCACTTTTGTTTTAACACTAACACCTTTTATACAATGATATTGGAGATACATTCAGGTGATCGGATAAATCGAACTAGTCCAAACTTGAAGAAACTTCGGTTTACATTTGGTATTTTAATATCATTTGGGGGTTCGATTTAACAAGGGAATACTACTGTACAACATTAATAGTATTCCAAAATTGCCTTATACAATATATTTGGAGCACATGTTATAGAAAAAAAAAACGAGCGACATTCCGATTCTGATGAAGATTACTTCTTATATGCCAATCGTTATTAGATCGATATAACGTTCTGATTGCTCTAAGTGCTCTCTTGAAGCCAACAGTTTTGAATACACCCTTGGAGCCAGCACCATTAACATTCCTTGAGGACCTCAACTTCACCGACTGTGGCAAATACTGAGAAAGAATAGGGCGTGATATCCGGCATGCCAAGCCCAGTCCTTGGGCCCCACACTCCGAGCTTCGTTTATTTACTTCACGGTGGATAGTAGCATGCACTTTTGCAAAATGTCTTAGCTAATTTTTTCATTCTTAGCTTCCTTGCCTATATATAGATATTATATTATTAAGTTAACCGTCAAAGGAAATCATATCGAACATCATCATCATATCCATCATATCGAAATTTAATTCTGTATTTGGAAAAACGGATATCGGGTTTATAATTAAAAAACGTTTAATACTTATTATTTAGAGGTGAAAAATTATCGACTGTTCCTTACAGCAGTAAATTTAAATTAGTTAAGTTAGTAACTAGTGTTTTACCGCCATGAGATTTTTTTTAATGAGCACAATATTGGATCCATATTATGAATGAATTAAATTAAAGGAATTTTCGCACCATTAACTCTCCCTTGAACTGAAGAGGACACGGAAAGTTTCCTAATAATACAGTCACATGATCTATCAAAATAGCCCCCCCCCCCAATAATTGGCTCACTACATAGCAGTAGTGTTACTCTATCTATCTTTATCCTAACAAAAACTTGTTGGGCCAACATCATTGGAAGCATCTTTTGATTCAGAAGTGGCCATATCCTGGACGAGCCACAGAGCTGGAGAACTGCCGTGTTTCCTGGCCAGGCGAACACAGCTCACGGAATTTTAAAAACAGAGTCGGATCTGTTAGAGTGATGTCACGTGTCCACTGCCGCTAGGCGACCACTCTGCAACTGGGCCACCCCCTGCCCTCCATCGCTGTCCTGGCCCCCTGCCCTCGGGGATCAGATAGCACAGAGTAGTACTCGCTCCGGAGTACCGAGCGTACCGAGCTACCTCGTACGAATTATAATTTCAAGATAAGTAAATTCAGTCCGAGTATCAGATTGAGGGTGGGGGAAAGTTCAAGTTATCTGCAAAGTCTTTTAAGATGAATATTAAATAAACTTGATGGGGGAAAACTAAACTAAATTTTCTTTATTGTTTAATAAACCCACCTACTGATAATGATGATTGTATGATGATGATGATAAATTATTCATGCCAACCTAGTACTAAAAGAAAAATATAAAGAAATTAAATATACTTTATTATAAAATTGTGTATGTAATAAGTGGCCACTTCGGGATCAAGCAATAGCTATGGAACAGCAATTGTCTTATTAATGGAAAAATTTCTTTGAAGGATTAATTTTATTTTTTAATTCTAAAATATCAATCAGGCCTTTGACTTTCTATATCAGTTCTAATTTGTTCAGTATTTTTTAGGTAACATCTACAATAGATTATAAAAAGCTTAAAGTTTTATACTATACAAAACAAAGTCGGGTTAGTTACATTGTTGATGTTCTACTTGTTGGATCTCCTTCAACCCCCCCCCCCCCCCATCAGAACATCAAGTATCTGTAACTAATAGGATAATTTTATATATGCACAATAAATTTTTACATTTCAGAATTAAAAAAAACAACTATAAATGTTAATATTGATATTGAAATTGAAAACTTATAGAGAATTTAGTATTTAAAAAAAAAAAAAAAGAAGAATCTTTCGAGTCCGCATACAAATATTTATCAAAATTTAACTTAGATCTACTCGAAATGGAAAGTAGATGTCACATACACCCCTGTTCTCCCATATTTTACTTTTTACTTGATTTAATTGATAGATAATTTTCACTTTTTAGCACAGCCACCATATATTTTGCAGTTATTTCTACTTTACCTATTTTAACAATATCGTTTTAGGTCTGTGTGACTTTCCTTTTAATATTGATATATAAGCAATCAAATGTAAATGTTCAATTATATTATTTTTATCTTCTACTTTCATGTTCATTCAACTAGTTTGTAATTTCATATTGTATATTTTTTGAGATATAATATCATAAAATAGTTTGGTATATTCCATCGATACTCTAACGATATTCTACATTCTACCTAAATTTCTGAATTCAATAAATAGTGTATCATTACTTGTTTCATTTTTACCATCACCATACTATATTCAACTATTTCATTAATAACTATACCTATACTAATTATCCACTGAATGCACTCCATTCCATTAGATTTTGTTAATATTTAGTTTAATAATTTCTAGGCAAATGTAGTCATTAAATGGATATTTAAAAAAAGACATTTTATGAGATATTTAAGTGTTATTGTTTAATTCAATAGGATACAAACATGAATACATTAATCATGGTCAGTAATCCAAATTGAAATTCAGTTAATCAGTTCCATTTCTTTTGCCGATTTGTCGATATTGCTAAACAAAATAATGAGAAACACCTTTGTTTCAATAAACAGAAGTGAGATTATGTTTATTTTTTCCCTTTACTATGCCAATGAAATATTTCGCTCACACAGAGAACTAGATGGTGGCAAATATTATGTTAGAGCTCAGGATTCGACCAATTCCTTTGCTTTGTTAAACTGATAGCAGAAAATCCACCCCCTCATTTAATGCCTAATATGTTAATGCTTTATTAGATCTTGTTATTTCCGATTCGTGGCACACTTGTAAACAAGATTTAAAATACCCACAACCCTATTTACCTGTAAACTAAGTAAGTAATGCCTTAACGGTATCGCGCGAGAAAATGATAAACTTTAAAAGAAACGATTGTGTTCCTTTTTTTTGTATTGCTCTACATGCCCTGGAAAAAAGTGTGTTTGGACTGGTTAGTGGGGGGCCGGAAAACTTTCTCAGCTGTTGGAGAAACCCAATTTATCCACCTAAGAAAGGCATCCATCAAGTTCTCGAGGTTCGGTAAAGTCATTCCTCTAAGGAGGGTCAACAGTTAAATCGTGGTAACTATTACTCCATGACTTGATACTTTCGTTCACCTCAAAAGAAAAAAATAGGGTACTGTTCCTATTCCATTTAGGAGAAACGTACCTGCTGGTTAGTATGATTTTTCACAGCTTATCTTTAAGTTGGGTAAAATAATATGAAGACATTTAAACAAAAAAATTACAGATTTCTATCCTGCTATCAGAAAATATTGTTGTAGTTCATTAATAGCAGGTAAGAAAAGAAATTCCCCCAAAATTCACAATTTCTTATCCAACGAAACAACCTTATAAACTTACTTATTATTTATTCGGCCTGGTCTTCAATTGGAGCTCTTCCTGCAAATGTATGTTAATGAATTAATTGATTTAACAGGAAACTGTTTGCTCCCAAACAAATAAAAAACAGTTTCTTTTGTGATTATGTAAATAAATGACCGTGAGATGTGAAATAAAGGGATCATCGGCTATTGAATCATTCAGAAAGATTTATATTAAGCTTTATATAATAAAAAATATACTTTAAAAACATACATTATTCCATATTAATTTAACCATTATTGTGGGTAGCCACCTATTTTTTAAATTATTTTAAATAATTTATTTCTGAAGAGAAAATATTTGGCTCCGCCGGGAATCGAACCCGGGTCTTCCGCGTGACATGCGTGGTATGCTAACCATTACACCACGGAGTCCCTTCCAAATGGTGCCAAATCTTTCCTCTTCATTGACACCTCTCCCTCGATCTTTTGAATCGAAGTTTTGCGAGTATTTACGGGAGATGGACAATTTTTGTCCAATGTTGGGATCTTTTGACGTTCGTCAGTTTTTAAATTGTTTTATATTAATTTAATCATTATTGTGGGTAACCACCTATTTTTAAATTATTTTATATTAATTTAACCATTATGGTGGGTAACCACTTATTTTTAAATTATTTTATATTAATTTAACCATTATTGTGGGTAACCACCTATTATTATACTATGTTTGGAAGCGACTCCGTGGTGTAATGGTTATCATACCGCGCATGCCACGCGGAAGACCCGGGTTCGATTCCCGGCGGAGCCAAATATTTTCTCTTCAGAAATAAATTATTTAAAATACATTATTCCTTTTAAGGAAACTATTAACCTACTATTGGACAATTTTAGTAAAAAAAAATTATACTATCCTCAACAATGGAGTCGTAGACAGGGGCGGATTCAGCACCAAGTTTGTGAAGCGGGTCACGCCCTCCCTCCCCCGGTCTCATAATCATATTTTGCTTTTTGCTTTCAAAATATTCACTGACAGGATATTTTATTTCCATTTTTTATGAGATTATTTCCTGATATCGAAAAGGACTGCGATCTAAACAAACCAAAGTATTACGTTTTGGGCTTAGCAACTATATAATGGCATTAATATTTTAAAAATATAATAGATAAGATTTATAGATAAGAATATATAAGATTTGAGGGGATCCTTCACCCGCGTCATTCCCCACCCGTGGATCCGCTTTTGATAGCAGGTGAAATTTGCGAAATCTTCTTGATTAGCATAATAGTATAATAATAATAATATTAATAGACTAGTATCAGTATAATATATTTTGTATAATTTATGATTGTGATTCACTAAGTGAGCGGAAAGACAACGCAATGAATAAATGCCAAAACCACTTCTTATATTTTTATTTTTTGAACTTTACAGAACACGAATTAATGTCTTTCTAAAGGTTCTATGCAAGTTGTGATCACTAAGAATTTCTCAATATGGTAGGCATTAACCATTCACATTCTGTAAGACGTAGCGAAATAAACTTATTGCGGAACCTGTATCAATAAGTACATCAACGGTACAGAAAATATCGAAGAAACATTAATTTGATTATGATAAAAGTCATAAGTACTTTGTCAAATACTATTATAATTTGAAACTAGTATTATCCTTACTCACTGGCCACAGGGGTAAGTTGGTAATCCTGTTCTTCAGGAATACCAATGGTGATTGGATTGAAGCACTCAGCCAATACTTAAAATAGTAATACAATATTTAAAAATGGTAACATATCGCGCTAATATTATTCTTGAAATGGAATTTTTACGGTAATATAACTTGTATTGCGTAATTTTTAATAGTCCCACCATCCAGGCATAGGCAAGCACTTAGGGCGAACACATCCTGCCGATCTCTGCTCCGTAATGGGAATGGAACCGACTCCCGAAGAGTCATAAAGGAAATTATCTCCCATACCTAGTTGGTATAAATTCCTTGATTTAGCGCTTTACAACCTTACAGGTCGCACCGCGATTCTATCGACGGAAATTCCTTTTATGAATTATGTCCACCAGGGGCTGTAAAAAAAAAATTGAACGTTCATTACTTCACTATTCATGGGTGACCCCTAGATCCTTTCTCGTGAAGGTTAATATTATTGATTTCTGCTTTCGATTTCCGTTTATAACGTTCATTACAGTGAGAAATATATTTCAAGCACTACCGTTTGTGAAGACCCTGAAGGTTTTGTCCATAGAGTTGGTATACATTGGACCGTTAAGCCCAACATAAAGCACATCTATTCGTGACGACTGCCGTGGGAGCCTAGCCTAATGGCTTCTAGAATCATTAAAATTTATAGTCCAGAGAGATTCTATTAGGTACACTCATTAAACATTACGGCAGCTATCGCTTTTGTTGTCGGCGCGAAGATTAATAAAATATTTAAATATAACCATAAGAAGTAAAGACAGTATTCAGCTAGCTCTAGAAACATAAAAGCATAGTGAAAATTAAAGTTTTTATTGGTAAAGAAATCACTACAAAACGATCTCTTATATAAATTATATTTTTAACATTCTATAATAGGGAGCTTTCTTTAAAAATAATTTCGGAATAATAATCGTTTTCTGTAATTTTCAAAAAATATGAATATGAGCCGAAAGCTGCTTACTATAGAATGTTCAAAGTATAATTTATGTGTGAGATCGTCCTGTTTTAACTTCTTTATTACTCATTACATTATAAACGATCTAACTAAAGTTTATTTTTAATTCTTACAAACGAATGAATACTTGCCCTTAACTTCATAATTTATATGTAGTTGAAATGCAGCCCGTCTTATTCTAATGGTGATAAAAATACATTGAATTTCAATATTTGCTTGTCAACTTGTCTTTAAATCACTTATTCAAGCTCAAAAATATTTATACAGAGAACAAGTGGCAGCTATGCCGAGTGCATGTCTCTCCCCACGACGAGTATTTAAACTGATGATGACTCAACTGATGTAACACACAGTTATACATAGACTCTCCCTTAAGGGAACGAGAAAAAGGATGAATATGGTGCTATGAGCACTGAAAGCACCTGTTACATTTAAAAATATATTGAATATTTGAGACCGTCGTGAGGTGTTTATTTTATGATATTTAGAATTGAACGGTCTATGATCACATTATGTGAAAATATTTTTTTAAAATCTAGTCCTTTAGGGTATAGAACACCATTACATTACATACGTTGGGATTGGTATGCATTTTAGAATAATTTAACTGATATAAATTTAATCTATATATGCATGTAGGCTTCTTTATTTTTGCATGGTTGAGATGAGTTTTTATTTTCATAAGTTCTCCTTTCAGTATGGCTTTTGCTAATAATAAGTTCTTTTCCCAGAATTACAGTACATTACTTACCATTGCAGCCAAGCAATTTGATGATGTAAAAAACTATATGAAATATATAAGTTCTCCTTTCAGTATGGCTTTTGCTAACAATAAGTTCTTTTCCCAGAATTACAGTACATTACTTACCATTGCAGCCAAGCAATTTGATGATGTAAAAAAATATATGTCACCTAAAGAAACTAAAATCTACTTTTCCCTTTAAGGAGACTTGAGGTACAATTGAAGTATATTTCCATTTTTATTAAAAGACAAACCATTTTTGCAGCAGTTTGACAAGAAACTGCCACTACATCTAGTTAGCAGTATAGTGATTATTGCTGTAAAAAATAGCTTATCCTGATGTTCATCAGGATTATAAATGACAGATATAATAAATAAAAAAAAAAAATTTAAATCCTTGGAAGTTGGTATTTCCACTTCATTGGGAAACACACGAAGTTGTATGTTCTCACAGTCTTTATTTATGATGAAACCATTTCGTTAGTTCACAGTAACTAAAATAATTGCTAGCTTAATTCAATCATCTCTCATTAAACAATTTTCTAAGACACCACTTTTCATACCTCCTATAAAACTTCAGACATTGCATCTCAGTTCTCTTAACGAAAGACAGTCTGTTTGCCACTTAACAGGAGAACAAAGTTGAATTCAGAATAAGAATTAGAGGACAAATATTTTATCCTACCAATACAATTTTTTAGTTGAAATATTGAGATAAAATAATTTGTAAAAAACGTGAGGATGATTTCATCATATTCAATTCAAAATGCACCATTGTGTACGATTAAAAACGTCCGCACAAAGTAATTTGCCATAACTTATGCATGTCAAATGTTTTTATTGGATTAATTTTTATCAATTTATTTGTTTGCTATCCTCATAGTTTAAAAGGAAATTACGTAATAATGTATGAATAAAAGAACGATTATAGACATCATTCTATAAGTCCACAATTCACCATTATGAAGATATCATGCATAGCGAACAATCGTACTGTACAAGATATGAAATAAAACCTTCAAGTTCAGAGTTCATGGTTATGAAAGCCATTACTCGAAACGATAATGGCAAAGTACGTTGGGATAAAGTTACTAAGTTCGTTGCTCGCGGTAATCGTGACAAAGATGTTCGTGACCTGAAGATACCGAGGATTCGCAGTTAGTATATTTTTTATTCTTAATAAAAAATGTCTAGTTAGCTTTTCTTAGGCTTTGAGCAAGCCGACAAAGCTATTTCTAATACATTTTAAAGAAGAAACAAAACCAAGAAACTTGCAGTGAACAATAAATCATGATTTCTCCTAAAAAAACAAAACCAAAAAAATATTTTCAATCCAGGATAATGAAGATGAATAGATTTTTTGAGATAAGTAAATTAATATGCTGAAGATATTAAGGGTAATCGTGACTTTCTTGTCTCAGACTTCCTTTCTAATTACGAAAGGCCCAGGCACACTTGCACATGAATCTATTGAAGCATATGCACCAACAATCACAACCACAGTTTTCTCCCTAATGATATCATTAGAGGCAGAGGAGACCACTGAACCCAAATTACCTACTCCACTGTGCTCACGACAATTGCACTACTCTCACCTTAAGTACTTTAGCACAAAACATCCGCTTGTATTATTCCCGTAAATTCCCAAATTTTGGCACGATACTAGAAGCTATACCGATACCTAGTGAAGGGATCGATGATAGGGACACAAAGCCTTTTGCCTTGAAGGTTGTGTGTTCAAATCACGTCGGGGTCACCACTGTTAGCTCTTTGGCATACTGACCTCACAATAATAGGTTGGGTTAGTATATTCTGCTCAGTAAATAATTATGAAACAATAAAATAAATACAAAATTAAATTGGAAAATAAATACACCTCTGTGTGAAATAAATTAAATCAAATAAACCACCTCTACAAACTAAACCAAACATCTTCTTACAAAAATGGCGCACCCTAATAATATATACAAAAATATTAAACTAAAACAAACTAGCATACCTGCACATAAGTCCACTTTCTGTTAATTAATATGCCTGTTAAACATCACCCATGCATTTCACACAACCGTCTGGGTTCAAAACTAGTTTAGTAGTATCTGCCAGAGGCAAATATTCTACGTCGTATAAACAACGTGGCCGATCCAACGAGGTATGGACGTAATTATTTATTATAAACGCATCATATTCATCGCTCATACTCATACATAAGTTTACAATTATGCGAACCTTTGATTTCGTCATTAATATCGTTGAAACGGTTCAAATTGATTTTACGACTGAGGCAGTGGGTTTAAAGATTCAATTACTTTCAACAGTAATCATAATTATAACACTGGGTCATCATAGTGTCGTTATTAAAGTCGAGGTATGTAGCCTTCACAATCGCTACTGGGAATACCTGAGGCCGAGGTCTTCCCACAACCTGCTTACTCGGAACTCGGACTAATTTAGCTGGAGTATTCCTGACGTCCTTGTTCTGAGAAACCGACTCCTCTGTAAGTTACAGAATATAAATTTGGCCGAAATTTCTTTGAGCAGCGTGCAGATGAAAAATGGCCCATATTTCAACAAGAAACAGGAACCTCTCTCCATAGCTTGCGGTATAAAAAAAAAAAAAAAAAAGAAGAAAGAAGGAAATGTAACGCTTATCTAGATGTTAAAACTTTTTTTTTCCGTGATGTGGTTCCTTGACCTATTGGATAACAGAGCGCTAGGCTCCGAACTCTCGCTTGGGTTCTTCTCGAATTGTCACGGTGCTATCTGACACCTTTGTGAATAATTTTATGAGAACAAAAAAGCATTTGTCAGGGTTTCAAAATTTACTTCAAGGGGGAGCAGGCTCGTAAAACTCTTATGACCGGGGGAGGAGGTCGAGGTATTCTGACGATGATGTAAGGCTCAATTAATATCTCAAATGAAACTTATTGATATATTTACATATATTTTTTTATATAATACTTAATAAATATTGTAAATGTTGTAAATATAATAAATAAATTCATTTAATTCGTTGTTTTTGTTCCTCACATTTTCTGGGGGGGGGGGGGGGGGGGACAATTCACCTGCCTCCCCCCTCTGACGCCCATGCTTTGTCATATAAGGAAACATATAGTAAGCGAAAAGAGATGAATTAATGGATTTATATATATATATGTGTGTATGTATATATATATATATATATATATATATATATATATATATATATAATAAGATGTAATTAAATCAATCATAAATCATTTATTAGAGTTTAACCTATTCTGTATTCTGTTCTCTATTTACTCTATTAAAACTGTAATAGAAAGAAAAATTAGTATCCACGCCAGGGAGTAGGGTTGGGCCTATTCCACATAAAAAATAAATATAAAATATCAACAGATACAAAAACACACACAAAAACCAAAGAATTTTTGAAAGATTGATCGATATCAACAGATTTTGAATGTATTAACAGGCTAAAGCAACCAAAATTAAAAAAAAAAAATATATATATATATATATATATATATATATATATATGAAATTAATTAAATTAAAAAATTGAGTTAATGATTTTGTATGACCTTCTATTTTAAAGGTCTATAAGTCTAAAAGCCTAGACATTAACATTATAAATGGCACACGTTCCTTTGACTTTCTATGTTACGTTTTTTCACAGCGCGAAGTACGCTCAAAAGGAGTTGTACCCGAGAAAAAAAAAGCCGACATATAGGGCGGTTATTTTTAGTATAACGGGCACTGGCAGTTCGAGGCTTAACTTCAAATTAACTAGCAAAATGCTTGACCCCTTTAATTCAATAGCTAGATTTCTCCTAATACGTGGAATGCATTTATGCCATTAAGTTTTCTTCACCGTGGAGGTAGCTAAAGAGGGTTTCGAAGGGAACATGCATAGAATGATTACACTTCTTGCAACCCCTCTTATATTTTTGTTTATTTTGCAGCGATATTGGCTGAAGTTGTGCAAGTTTAATATGGACAGGTGTTCGCACCTGGTATGAAAGAACCTCTGAGCGAAATTTGGAGAATTTAGGACAAGCGGTTTGGATTTCTGTAAAGAACAAACATTCAAACAAACAGAATTTCATCTTTATTTATATAGATAAGCACTTATATATATATTTAACCACAAATTACTAAAATAATTTTAATACAAACAATAGTGTTATAAGTTATTTTATTAGATTAAACAAAGCACATTCAATCCAATATCGCAGATGTAGCTAAGAGAAAGGTTTCGAACTATTACCTTCAATAGATTCGCTACAGATGTGTATCAGCCTTCTAGTATGTTATTACCTCCCAAGGGCAAATTTCCAGAAATGGTATTAAGAACATAATATTTCTGGTGGAGAAAGGATTTCCTAATAGCAACACCAGGTAAGCATGTGTCCTGGATTTCGGGTCCGTTTTTAAATGCTAAACGCAAAATTTAAATTCATCTAGTGACCGCTTTACAAGAAACAAATTTAAGATTTTCAACATTTTATAACAAGTTAAATGTGTTTCAAAATGCTTTTGTTTATTTCTTTTGTTTTAGAATAAATGCTATCCAAAACCTATTTTCACAGTCTTGTAGCAGTAGATGCAGCAATTCAGAGGGATCACCGGGATAATATGTAAATTTAGGTTTCTTTTCAAGGAAATCTTTGAGATTATTTGACAGCATGGTAAATTACTAATTGAAACCTTACTAGTTGTATTACTAATATTTACTTGTTGAAGCCTTAGTAATCCTCTTAAAAATTAACCATGTTGCATACGAAAGAAGAGAGTTTTGTCGAGCATATCTCGAAGCCTTTTATTTTATCATATTCAAAATTCTTATATTTTTGAATATTTACATTTTAATTTATTATTTATAAACGGAATATTACAATCGACGAAATCGGCACATTCTGATTCGCAACTTTTTCGATTAAAGTTGATTGTTTCAAAGGTCCTTAATCCAACTGTTTCGTAAACACCATCTTGTGTCTGATAAGTCTCGAATTGATAGTCCCTTAGCTATTTGATTTAATTTTTAAACTATCAAAAATGTTATTCAATTTGCTTGAAAATTTCCACATCACTCGATTCTTTGCCAAAAACAGACATTATATCTCGCCAGCTTTTACAAGGCTTCCCAGTTATTAGAGATCGAAAAAAAGAAAGAAAACGCAAATTACTGAAACTTTCATTTCGTACTTTTTCATCCTCTAGAAATCTAATCTAGCTCACATTTATTTTTAGATTTCCTTCGATTATCTTTCCTTGTCTATGCCCTTAATGGCATCAAGCAAAAACCCATCGTGCTCTTTCAATCTATTTATTTTCCTCTTTTTATTTAGTTAGTTCCGATATTTCACATTAAGATTTTTCTTTCTCTTCAAATTTGCTATATATATAACTAGCATTCCCCGTCGCGGCTTCGCCCGCGAGCCTTTAAAATCAATTCTGTGACCATTATCTTGGTATTGATCTAATATAATATGTTAACTGATGTTAAGGAGATTTAGTAGAATTTGAGCTTCCGGTAGGTGGAATGTTGGAGGGGGAAGCTGCCGGCTCGGTAGAAGAGAGGGAGACGCGCAATGGAGAGATTCACTAAAACCGCCGAAACAAAAAATGACTTACTCGTCGTGAACGCTTCGGCTCTAAAACATGGTTTTCGACGGCCAATAGGGCCTTCCGAGTTAAACTTTAAAATGAGTCCTAATTAGATATATTTTCTCGAAGTTCGAAAATAGATGTACGTTAGAGTTAAACGACAATTTCGCCATTTACATTTTAGATATTCTTAGGGGTTACATTTTTGATATTCCTTTCTTAGTGGTTACCTACATCGCTTTTAAAATCTAAATTCCGAAGTTTCTAATCATAAGTAGTTTTTGCTCTGTGTTGATTCTGTCAGTCAGGACAAAGCCTCTTATATATATGGAGAAGTATATATATATGGAGTAGTATATATATATATGGAGAAATATATGGAAAAGAGATCGAAATAAACACGCTCCATCCCCAATCATGGGAATCACAGTGTGCATAATTTGATTACCACTAATATTTAAATAATCAGTAGCCATATTTTATGTGAATGTCTATTTTAATACTATTGTAACGTTAAATCGATATTCAAATAAAAAACATATGGTTTAAAATCTCAACAATAGATTTCCGTTAGAGTTAAACGACATTTTCGCCATTTAAGCCCCTTAGGGGTTACATTTTTGAAATTCCTTTCTTAGTGGTTACCTACATCGCGTTTAAAGTCTAAATTCCGAACTTCAAGTTTCTATCATTAGTAGTTTTTGCTCTGCGTTGATTCTGTCAGTCAGGACAAAGCCCCTTATATATAGAGAGATTATAAATCTGTGATTTAAGTCACCTGTTAAGTCACCATTCACATAAAATTCGATATCATTTGAAAGTGGGTTAATTCATTATTGTTATATACATCATTTAAGTAAAGGGCTTCAAAATCGTTTCCATTGTTTACAGGTGAGCTAATCGGTAAAATAAACTTTTTATTATAATATTTTAATAAAACCATAATTTGTTACAGCGCAACACGATTTATTTTTATTAAATAAGAAGAAAATATAGAATTACATAATATATAGAGGCGTTTTGCTCAAAAGCTAAATCCAACATTCAATTTTCAAAAACGAATGTCCAGTTATTTCAGCTTTCATATTAAATGGCACGGATACAACACTAGACTTATTAATGACATGGCCACAACTGCTATCCATGCCTTATAAGAGGCGACTGAAATGGAGTTGGATTAAAGACCTCATCTCCTGAATGAAGACCGTGAAGATGTGCCACTATCTTCTCTAGTGCCCGAAAATAAACGATTTAAAAAATATTCTAGCTGCAACTGATGCAAATAAAAATATGAAGTTAAAAAAAAAATAAATAAATAAAAGCTATCTAAAAGTTTTTTTACTGAATATTCCGCCATGTATTACGCGTCGCTCTATATCTCCAAGAAATAGATTCTAACAGGAATGGATGATATGTTTTCTGATAGGACTACTAAAAAAATTAATATTTTCCCACCACCCATTTTTTTTTTTAATGATACAGGTTTGCTAGTTTTAGAAATTCAAATAGTTGGTCGGTTGTCTGCTCAATGCCCTGTTATTCTTTCTGTAGGCTTTACTTTCAGTAGTGCGATCGAATGCCTAATGTATAATTTTGTTGCACATTCCTACGATATGCACAACAATTCGCAAGCAGTAACGCAATCACCACAGGTGACTCAATGATGACTCCTCCGAGAGCGATTGGTGACTCACAGCCAACCTCTTGCTGACGGGAACAACTTTCCTCAGAGTCTTCGAAGAAGTCGAGCTGTCGCCGTGTACTCGCTCACACTGATCGGTTTGGGTCCCCTCATCTGTGACAGCGACTACTAACGGGTGCCATTGTTGATCGGACAATGGGCCGGTCTCGAGGAATGCTAAACATTTGCCTTGTCCGTGTTCGACGGTAACTGTTGTTAGCAAGGTGATGGGAGAGCCATAAAAGACAATGACTTGCCATTTTACATCATAAAAGAAATTCAATTGATCGGCAGTGATGATCATCAAAAGTAATATTAGATGTATATAGGAAGCTGATATCACCAAAATGAGAGAGTAAATGAAAAGCAATTAAAGCTTTAAACCAAATGAAACAAAACTCAGCGAAACCAGCCTGCAAAAGGATATCCCGGTCCCAGAGTCGAATAAAGGATACATAAGTGAATCAAAAATTATAGATGATTAAATAATTGATAAATAAATGTACCTACAATTAATCAAATACTAACATAAAAACTTAGAATAAAAGACGTTATATTCTTCTTGTAAATACCTTTTCAAAACGATCGTCCCCAATGCGTTTGTTAAACAATTTACCTTCAGATTTTTTAACCGTACGCAAATTTTGTTTAATTAGATACCTAATACAGATTCCATGTATCTGGATTCATCTGGAATATCTATCTAGCCATCTAATCGGCTGTTATTGTACCATAGACTTTAAACAGTTAAATGGAATCGAATTATTTCAACAGTCAAGAGCGGATAGGCCTAGGTATTGCAAAGGAATAATCTATACCTTCTCACCTTTAACCTTATTAATTCTTATCCTGATAACAACCAGTTACCCAGCCTATGCACCTAATATTTCAATTGTGGTGGACAGCGGGAGTGCTCATAACTAGTGTAATGTAAGCAAGGAGAGATCTGAGCTGCCAGTGATTAGAAAGTGTGTGGGAAAAATCATCATCCTACTTGTCATCCTCATTTATTGCTGCCAACATTCTTAACACTGATCCTATAGAATATAAATAAGTGAATAATTAATCAAATACTAACATAAAAACTTAGAAAATAAGAAGTTATATTTTTATATGCAAATATATATTTATTTATTCATATATAGGACTGAGTGTTTTGACTCCCATCCCATTAAATTTATTCCCAACCTTTCTCTTTCAATATCCTTTGCATACATTAATGAATTTTTTTTTTGTAAATTTTTAAATGTCAACCACAGATGATAGTATACAAAAATAGAACGGATGCATGAAATCAATTTTGTTAAGCAACTGAATCAAGTTCTGACCCTTTATATATACCACTGTTTCCAAACACCGCTCTTGTAAACCCAATAATTTTCAGTTGAATCGCTGTAGGTTTTTAAAAGATTTAATGAAAGGTTTTACTGGATACAGATTTATTTTATAGAAACACTTTTTCCGGTTGTTAAGCAACAATCCAATTTCTCGCACTTCAATTATACGTTTGAACTAGATGGACATGAGGCATCGAAGGATAACGTGGGATGGAGATGAAACATTGTTGAAAACAATTAAGTTAAGATGGGCTTGGTATGAAAAGCTAAGTAGGGGCCCCGAGAGGGAGGCCCGGGACAGACGCTACTGATTAATAAGACGTATTCATTAATTTTCTCACAGAAATAACTCATTGACATTTATTTAAAAAAGAGATTTCTGAATGGCCTGAGAGAAATTGATTACATTTAATGCAGTATATAATAATAACGATCAAGGATGTATTCGTTTATAGTCAGTAATAATAATAAAGGCTTTGTATACGCAGAGGTTCCACACCGACACCACTAATCGCCACGTACAGACCTCCATCCAGAGCACCCCTCTCAAATCCTCCAGCCTTCGTCTCGGCCTTCCTTTCGGACGTTGCCCAGTCGGCACCGCGATTATAGTTCTTTTAGGTATTCGCAACTAAGTCTCGTAATTTTGTACGTCCATTTTAAGCAGCTCGCGTTTACTTTACGTTTAACTATGTATGTTATACGCAACTTTACGTTAACTAGGTATGTTTACTTTAACTTTATGTTAACTTTGTAGGTTATACGCAATTCGGTGCTGTATAAACTTTACTATTCTCCGGTTGATTCATCCTTCTTTTGTCATCTGAATATTCCACACAATAAGTTATTTTCAAAAATATTAAAGCATTGGTCCCTTTATATAAGCGGCAATGTGTCACATCGTTATCAGTCAGTATTGAATTAAAACTATGGTACTATCTACAATTATGGCATTGAACCTTGAATTATGTTTTGCATTTTCCTTTTTCTATTCTGTTGACTATATTCATAGACGTTGTGGATGACCCGCTAGTAAAGGAAGTTGAGTAAATACCATTAATCTTTAAACACAACCGGTAGCTACTAAATACCGCCGACGACTCTTGAATTACTAACGATGAAGAAGGTTCTATTGCATAATCCCCTTGGCCACTTCTCCACAATTTCTTTAAAACACACATGGCTATATCCGCCGACTCTCTTTCGAAACCTGCTTCCCCTTGGCGGACAAGATGTGACGGAGGATTCCTCTGCTTACACAAGACAGTCGTAGGTTCAGTTGCATAACACCAGAGCGAAGGTCCACCACGTCTTCATCAGGCATCCTGCCCCGTCGGTGGTTAACCTTGTTACACTATTTACCTCTTTCTTCACATGCTACCGTGTATGTTCTGGGAAACATTCCTCAAGCTCCCCATTCTTTGTCAAAGGTGTTTGGCCTACCATTTTAAGCACATTTTTACATTTAATTGGTTGCATCCAATGGGGACGTAATGAAGCGTTGAAAATCCCCAAAATAAACGACAAAAGTCTTCAAATATGTTAATAATGAGCTTGAGATTCAAATATATATTAAAAAAAATCTGGTGCGTGCGCGCAACACACAACTTTCACTTACCAACTTAGATTAGAAATGTAATGCTTTGTGTTAATGCCACTTCTCACTCAGTTACACATTTTTCCACATTCATTTCTTACTTTTGTTTTCATTTGCTCTATAACAAACACTAATTTCTTTTATTATTAAATAAAAGTTTTTAATTGAGATAATTCGGCAATGCAAGCATAACACTCCAAGTTGACTGATTTTATAATTCTCTATGTACTTGTTGAAAATTTCATTTAGTTACCATGAAACCAATAATTTCCATTAAATGAACAGAACGGCTTTAATTAGGAACAATGATCTATCATTAAAGGCGTACTACGCGTGGCTCAACGTGTTTTATGAGTTGACTGAATATTTTTCTCTATATGTTTACTTGGTTTTTATCATATTTCATATTTGGCCATTTCTTATTTTTAGGCGTAATGAGAGACAGTTAATTTCTCCATACAAACAAATACAAAGATACTTCTTAGGAAACAAAAACAAACAAACAAAAAAGGCCCCTACCCCATTTAAGCCCCCTCAGAACATTTTAATAATGATAAAGCTTACCTGATATTAAAGAACACCTAATTTTCATTAAACATGACGAATTTGATGAAAATCGGTAAAGCCGTTTTTGAGAAAATCTAAAAAAAAGTAAAAATTACAAAAAAAGTTAAGAAATAAAGTGCCCCCTCCGATTGACCAATTTTGATGAAATGCGGGCTATCACATCTTTGGCATATACAAACGTCAAATACCAAGTTTTATCAAAATCGTTAAAGCCGTTTTTGAGTAATTAAAAAAACACTTGAAAATGATACAAAATTTATGAAGTAAAGTGCCCCCTCCGGTTAATCAATTTTGATGAAATTTTTACAGTCATATCTCGGGCATATTAATACATCAAATACTCAGTTTAATCAATATCGTTAAAGCCGTTATTGAGAAAATCGAAAAAAACGTAAAAAGTTATTAAAGAAAGTACCCCCTGCCTTTGAGCAATTTCGATGAAATTTTTGCTGTCACATCGCGGGCATAT